>JAPMOQ010013190.1:712253-766668 GCA_026543055.1 Argiope trifasciata | reverse complement strand
AAAGCATTTATTTATCTTTTATGATTTAGAACAATGCATCAAAATGATTTAAGTATTCTTTTTATTCGAATTAAATATTTCCGAAATTTTTGAAGCACAATGCCGAAAATTTTATTTTATTTTTTCGTACATTTTTTTCATTTTTTAATTACTTCCAAATTTAGCATTAATGGAGCATGAAGTATAAAATACTTAATTTTATTGACAATATATTTTCGATTACAATATAAGTAACGTGCGGTTTTTTTTCTACGGTTTTGAGAATAAAAGTTTTTCCATATTTCTGAAATTTATATCGACAAAAAATATAAATTCAGGATAAAATAATTACCTGCAGGTGTTCTTGTTTTAAACAAAGTTTTAAAAAAGAAAAAAAAATAAGAAGTTAATTTCGAATGAATTTAGGAATTAGAAATGCTTGTGTATAAAAAATAATAATACGATGATAATTTTAAAGTTTTCTCTGAATTTTTCAATTATAAAAATCTAATTTATGTCTAAAATAATCGATAGACTATGTATATAAAAAGCTGCCTTGATTGTTTTATGAAATTTTATATACATAATGAATAATTCAGTTTCATTTGAAAATGAATCCTTCTTTGATAACCTATATTTGACGATAATCTGCCTCTTTTATAAGGAATTCATCTTGTATACAAACCTCTTTTAATCCAAAGTGCAATAAATAAAAATATTTTATGCCTCTGTAAACACTGGTGTTTGTACTAAGCTTTCCTAGTTTCTTTTTTTTTTAATAAGGAAACAAAATGAGACTAGCGAAGTGTTTACCTATCTTTATTAAGCTCTTTTGAAATGTTTAGTCATCGCTCTTGCTCTTAGAATATTTTTAAATTCTTGACCTATATATTAACATAAAAGTTCTTATAAAAATAAAAATAATGAAGTTTTTGCTCTACTCTCTTCATGACATCTAAAAAGAACATGTCGCTTTCAAAGGATCATGGCAGTTACTTTAAACCACCCAGATCGGAGAAAAGTCTAGAAATTTTCTCAATGTTACTGTATCCGTTCAAAGAATAATTTTCACAGTAAGAAAATCTAGCTATATATTTTTTATTTATTTAATTTTACCCTCATTTATAAACGAATAGCTGGTACTAGCCGGTCATTCAGTCTTGCGTGGTTTATCCACATGCCTTCGGGTGGTTTGGAGGTTAGTTATATGACTTAATTAGTGGGCAAGATTGCATTTCATTTCATTCTTGAATTTCCTTTCTTAAATTTAGCACTCCCTGTAATAAAATTTGACGTATAAAACAACATGTGAAGCGTAATTTAATGAAAAGATAATCTATCAACCAAATTTTGTTAAAAGCCTTCTGCTATTTGGAAACAAATAAATTATAAAAGAAACATGAAATAATATTCTATAAGCATCTCTTATTCCTAAATATTTGTTTAAAAATGTTTTCATGTACTGAATTTTAATAACAACATATTTCATTTTTCTATAAATTTCTATTTGAGAAAAGAAGTTAATTGCAAATTTTGAATATCAGAAAATAATTAGTATTCTGCCTTATAAGTTGTTAAAAAGTAAATCTTTGTTATCATTCAGTAACAGTAAAAAAAATCATTCAGTTCCAGTAAAAAAAAATAGCTTTAGTGGTGTAATATAAGAATGTGTCAAATATATAGAGCAATCGAATCATGCCTTATTCAAAAATTTTAATTAAATATGTAAGAAAAGTTGAAATAAGTTTATTAAGTTAAATTAAATCAAAGGCACTTGTGCTTTTAAGAATATTGATCTTGGCAAGGGTAGCAATCAGGAAATAAACTAAATTTAATCATTAATTTTTCTGTTGAAGTTGCTAACTAAAGCCCAATTTTTCAGAACTCTGTAATATAAAGCTCAGGTTCCTTGGCATAAGAAAAAATCTAGATTCGGTTAAGAGTTGGATATTCTGAACGTTGTGTTGCTCAGAGCGATTAGGGACTTCTTCATAAAAATGTGTTTGTTAAGTTGTAATTCTAACCTCTAAAACTAACCAAACACGAAATTATATTTTATATTTTTACTCAAGATTTTTACATACTATTATCATATAGATTAAAATATAATAAAGGCAGGATATAGTTGGTGTGAAGTAAGTTGTTTTATTTTGTTTACCTTTTTATTATTTTCTGCCTAGGATGCCGATAAAAGGTTAACTAACTTCTGGAGTTTCTAAAGAATTGTGTGTGTTTTTTTGTAAAGTTAAATATCGCATAGTAACAATTCTAATTAATTTGTTAATGGAAAACTTCGTTATTTAAACAGAAATGTTGGAAGCATTGAAACCCCCTTCTTTTTTTACCAGCAAGCATTCTTTTTATAGCAGGCATAAATATATAAATAAACCTCTTTTGACAAATCAGTTAATGATTTAAGAAAATATTCCTTATCCTATGCATACAAGCAAATATGTTCAGTTTTGTAATTTATGCTGCATAATGTCAGAGCCAAAACATTGGACAAAGATACAACTAGATTCTATGAACTATATTCTAAGAAAAAACATATAACGTTTGATTTTCAAAAATATACAGTTACACTAAAGTTTTTCGAAACCTCTTTTCTTTAGAAGTTTTTTAATTCATTAAACATAAATCATCAATGAAATTCAAATAAAAGTAATTCATATACAAAGGGTGATGAAAAAGAAATTTACAATGCAAAGGAAAAACGCTTTATTAACAATAGACCCAGATAATTTAGTTTAGTTTAATTATTTGAACCTCCCGTTTTAAAGCAACACTAGGGCTGTTTTGGAAAGGACCTCGTTGTTTTGCACCACGGTCACATGGCGACGGTGTCACCTGAATTGCACCTCCCTCTCCACACCACAGTGGGAAAATGTTTGGCCTGACGGATTTAACATGCAAGTGACCCCCTTACATGGCAGTTCTTCCGTGGAATCGAGTCTCGAACCTAAACTCCTCCGGTTCCAAAGACGAGACCTTACCACCAGGCCACCACTGCTCTAGACCCAAGATAGAAATGGTAATTAAGAGACTAAAATGGCCGTCATTTTCTTACATAGTCACCTAATCTATGGAGGTATTTATCACACCAATGAACCCATTTGAAAACCCGTCTTGGTAATAATCAGGTCTATTGAGCCAGTTCGTTTGAGCCAGCCCCAGCCAATCGTTTTTGAACATCACCGTCTGATGTGAATCTGGTTTTAGGTAAGTGTTTTTTCATTGCAAGGGAAAGGAAATATTCACTGCGATCCAAATCGGGGCTGTATTTGTGGTTTCTCCAGACCTCCCACCTATACAATTACTACTCTATTTCTATATCCTTAAAAAAACGACACCATTTCGCCACTTGTTTCCTACTTATTGGTTTGACTTCACACACTTCAAAGAGCGACGAGGTGGTCTGGTGGTAAGGTCCCGGTTCAGAAACCAGTGAGTTTCAGGTTCGAGACTCGTTTCCATCGAAAAAGTGCGAAAGGTTTAATTGCAGTTAAATCCTTAAGGCCGAACGTCCTACCGCTGGTGTGGTGTAGAGAGGCGGATGCCAGCTCAGGTTACATCCTCGTCATCTGACCACGGTTTAAAATCACTTGGTCCCTCTCCAAGCAGCCCTAGTGTAGCTTTAAAATGACACGTTAATATAAATAAACTAAAATCTTACACTTGAACGATTTGCCTGTGAACGTCAGATATAGATACATTCTTGATCCATAGAAATCGTACCACGGCTTGCATCTCTGTGCGAGACCACTTCTCTAGATGTCTTGCCATTACTGTCACTATTTCAGGTTTCGGTACTAATATTATCTGTTGGAACGATCGGTCTAAGACAACTAAGGCTATCTATTTTCACTCTAGGTAAGCATCTGCAATTTCTACTTTCCAAATGCTGTTGCTTGTAAACTTTTTTTGATCGTCCTTTGCATTTAAATACATTCTTTATTTTAATTATTTAAAAATTATTTTTACTTTAATATTAAAATTTTGTTTGTGTTTTTGAACAATACAAAGTTCTTTTCTTCGTTCTCACTAATGCATAATATTTATTCTTTAGTTCACTTTTCGTTTTTAGTTTAAAAAAAAAAATTCTTTTTTTATAAGTAACTAGCTGGTAACCGGCGCGTTGCTACTGCAGAAGAAATAATTTTGGTAATATCTTTTAAATTTTAAAATAAATGTCTTTTTTTATTAGGAATGATAGAAAGAATAATATTTCTTTTCATATTTATTATTACATTCAATGAAATTGAGTGATATATAAAATAGAAGCTTGAGTAATATTGATTCTATTTTTTTAACTATAGGGTTTAGGGTTGGAAATATTTTCTTGTTTTTCCATCTTCAATAGAAACAAATATGTGCAATTAATAAGTACTGGAAGTTTCATCGCCAACGGATGAGCGGTATGGTAGGGCACAAGAGACATACGAGAAACATTCGTTTTTATGTATATAGATTCAATGTCGAAGTCATGAAAAGTAAATTTCAATCAGTTTTATTAATAATCTTTTGGACAAATAATTATATTTCGTAATATTTACTAAGAAAAATACTATCGTTATTTCAAACACGTAAGGCTAATTGTACTTTAATTATTTTGTCCCTTGTTATGTTTCACCTCAAAATACAAACGGTCTCTGAAATTTCAAACAACTTCTCAAAACCGAGAATAACAATTTCACGTAAAATAAAATATGTTATTAGCATCATCAACTATTCCTCATGAATTAGTACCGAGTCACGTTCAAAGAATGGCATGGATAATTCGAAAAATTATAGTTAATTGCTTATTAACATTCTAACGGAGAGTGTGTGATAAAATGAATGTCAAATTCTGAGTAGAAAACTACCTGAGAATTTGTTAAAATTCACTCCGACTACTAAAATTATTCGCCACCATCGTATAAAAGCTACTAGCAAAAATTGTCTTTTCTGGTATATGCTGGAAATTTATATGTATTTTCATTTGAAAAAAAAAATCAATGATTGTCTTACGCATATATACTAAATCTGAGTAATTATATTTTTAATATTATTAAAAAAAGAATATTAATTAAAATTAAAGACTATTCATATAATTTTATATTAAGAACAGTAGTAAATAAAACCATATTTTTATGCTCACACACACAGTAATTTAAGTACAGTTAATACGTTATTTTACAGTTAAGTATGAAGTACAGTTAAATATGCTTTTTTTAAAAACAGTCTATACATTTTGACATATAGTTTACTTTTTGAAATGGTAAAATGATATTGTTTGGGGGTTAAGGGTTAAATATGCATTGCAATCAGTATATATTTGTAAAGTCTTCAAACAGCAGGTGTAATAGAGAGTTTTTTTAATCTCGTAATATTACTTTTATTTATGAATGTTTTTCGTTTTCTAGTATAGAAGTACACAAATATATTAAGGCCCGGGTAGCCTGATTGGTAAGACGTTAGATTCGAATCCTTTCGGTTGCGAGTTTGAACCCTGTCTTTTGTGTGGTGGCTAGAGCACTTATAAATCAAAGTCCAAATCTTGGTTGAAATGTCTTCCACGTCGGCAGTAAATGTACTGGGAGTATAGGTTCTGAAATAATCGTTCTTTTATCCAAATCTAAATTAAGATTAGAGGATGAAAGAATGAAATACATGAATGAAGTGTTCCCCGTAAAAAGGGTTGTGATGCATGAGGAGCTTATTCATACTCTTGACTATAGATCACCCTACTAAAAAACAACAGACTGAAGAACATAGGTATAGAATCGTCGACCGCCAGTTTATCAATGACAAGTGACATTAAAAACAGCAAAACCAATACATAATATTTTCCTAATTTTCATTGTATAACCTTGCAAAAGTAATTTAAATTTTGTCACCATATTTTTCTGTCATATAATGCTAATTAAAGGGCATCAAATAATTTTGTTAGATAGTTTCTTTTGACTAAAGGTAACCCTGAACAATCGAAGGAAAAATTTTGAAAAATTGGGTTTTTAAGGGAAGTTTTGAGGAAATTTAAGTGAAAGACAAATTTTAGCTTAAATATTGGTGCCCCTGGATGTTAGGTACTATCTTTCTTTTTCTAGAACAGATAAAATTTTTTGGGAAGAGAAAAATCTGAACAACAAAATATAACAATTAAAAAAATTCAAAAGTCAAAGATAACAAATGTTTTTAACGTAGTCATACCTTAAAATGTTCAAAGCATTACACAGAAAAAAATCATTTCAAAATATGTCGACGCTGGGATTTCTTCTAAGCCAGCTTCTGATCATCTTATTTTCGCTTTATGGCTTTATGGTAGTGTTTTTTCTGATACAGCTTCGATAGGAATTTCTCGAAAAAGCTTTAGGTTTTACGACGTCCAAAGTAGCTCAGATCTTGTTCGATGATGAGACTTATGGTTATTCCAGCTTTTATTACTTGTGCGTATTTTAAAGCCCAAATATTAAGAATGAGTTTTCCAAAATATATGAAGATTTTAACAGATTAACTTTCAGTAAGTTTTTATGCAGCTGAAGTCAAAATGAGTTCATCGTAACCTGGTGATTTACTGTCGTTGTAAAATATTTTTATTTCTTTGATCATAAAATTCCGAAAAAATAAATAAGATAAATGAAAATGGTGGATCTATTTTACATTATGTTTAGAATACGAGTGTTTTAGAGGTTAATAAAAACAAGTTCTACTCAAATAATCTTAGCTAGCAGCTCATTCATGTAAAGGTATCATTTCAGAATATAAAAGGCAACGAACAAATATTTCTTCTTTCATATGAATCGTGAAATTATTCCCCGTGGCTATAGTGAAACACTAAGTATATGCAGTTATGAGTTTGGATTTTAAATTATGTGTTGCATGCTTATATTTCTGTTATTAGGCTCAACTTGCAATAAAAGTACCAATATAAGAAAATTATACGCATACATTTATTATAATGACAATCATAACTCAAATTCAAAATAACAATAAAAAATATTTATTTAGCAAAAATTATTAGTATACTAAAATTTTTATTAGTAAAAATAATAATATTTTTTTAGAAATTATATATTTTTTATTTAAAATCATTAGTTTTTTTTTTTAGTTTGCAATTCAAATTGACAAAAATAACAAAATATTTTAGTTACCAAAATAAATATTCAGAAGTTAAGGTTGTCTGACCCACAGAAAGAGAAAAAGAAAACTTGAGGTAATAAATGTTATTATTATTTGAATTATCTTAATCCAACGGTGTTACCATTAAACTAAATCGTCATTCTTCTTCTAAACTTCAAATTCTTTCCTTTTTAAGATAGTTCATTTACATGAGTTTTTTATCCGATGGCATATGCTAAAACATGACTTCTGATCTCTTTCTGACCATTATTTTCATTTACCTTTTATGTCCTCAATCTGTGTATCATTAATACATAATGCATTACTAGAAATTAATTTATGCTTAACTTTCTAATTCATCAAAGCAAAACAAAACAAACAATTCAAATTCTTTACTTTTTAAGATAGTTAGTTCTGATCTCTTTCTGACCATTATTCTCATTAATCCTTTATGAGAGGGCCGCGGTAGCCTGGTTGGTAGAGCATCAGTCTCGCAACCGAAAGGTAGCGAGTTCTGACTAAAGACCGCCGTGTTGGCTCATGGCAGCTAGGGGCACTTTCAATAGGTCGTGACTGCAAAGTCCCCAAGTTCCCATTACAAATGATACATTCGGGGGTACTGAGGTGGTCTCTGATTGGGATCTAAATTCTGATTTGAGAAAGGATGGATGGATGAATGAGTTCAACCGTCCCCTAAAAATAGCTGTGTCATGTGTGTTTGAGCAAAGTCGTCCTTTCTCCTTCACATTGCTCGTTAACTACGAAAGGCGCACACTTCTGACTACATTCGAAAGATCTCTGCTCATTCAGACTTGATATGACCAAATGGCATTAGACCGACCGGTAAATGCATCAACCTATTTTTATTTATTAAGACCTCTGCGCACAAAAACAGAGAACATATTTAATAAAATCTTAATGTCTGATTTATGTTTACAAAAGCATGACTGTTTGATAAACCATTTATATAGAAGTGCAAAATGCATAAAATATGTAAATACTTCTATATTTCATCCATTTTAATAAAATTTAATAATAAGAACTTCAATATAATGAAAATAGTAATAAAAATGTTGTCCCATAAATATTCCTTGTTTCCTGTTATATGTTTTATATCCAGCAGCCTTTAAAATTAGCACCACAAAAATACACTGTACGAATTAGCATATAATTAACTGCAATCGCCATGACTTTTTAAAATGAATTCTTAATGTGTTTCCTCAGTCACGATTTGAGAAGAATAACTCCAGAATTGCAGCCATTCGGAAGAGAAAATGCGGATTGTGTCATTTCAACGTTCTTTTGTGATTCAATATTCATGACTTATTTTGGAGCAAAATTAGCATACATTCCGAGTCTCGCAGGAGATGTCTAAATATTTGCTCTCACTTAGCCAATGAACTTACATTTTAGAAAATTTGCTGTCTTTACAACAGACGGGACTTCTTAAGACACATAAGGCTTTGACAGGTAAATGTATAGGAAAAATTGCTATTTTCAGTGTCATGCTTTTAAAGGTGTTATTTACCTTCATACTGTGTATTCGACTTAACAGCTTAATTATTTATTACCACGTACTGTTTTTGTTTGATTATACGTAAAAAAAAGAAACTTTTCTTCCATCTTTATGCTTTTAAATTCTTGGGAATTAAAAATGTGTGTGATTTTTTTAAACTATTATAATGACATTTAAGATTTACTTTCATACTGTGTATTCGACTTTAGTTTAATTATTTGCACAGTTAGTAACAATTTCATAATTTGCTATCACGTGCTGTTTTAGTTTGATTACCCATAAAAAAAGTAAATTTTCTATCATCTTATGGTGTTAAATTCAAGGTTATTAAAACTGTATCATATTTTTCTTTAATTATACTGACAATAAATATTTACTTTCATACTAGGTATTAACAGTTTAATTATTTGCCATCATGTACTATTTTAATTTGATTACCCATAAAAAATGAGCCTCTCTATCATCTTTGTGCTTTTAAATTCCTTGGTATTAAACACATGGGAGATATTTCTATAATTATTATAATGACAATAAATATTTACTTTTTATACTGTGTATTCGATTTAACAGTTTAATTATTTATTAGCAAGTACTGTTTTATTGCGAATACCCATAAAAAAGGAAGTTTTCTACTATCTTTATGCTTTTAAATTCTTGGGTATTAGAAACATTTGATATTCTTTAGAACTATTGTAATGACAATTTTCTCAGTCTATAGTTAAATAAATCTCAATGAATATATTTATAAGAGTTTTGAGTTATTATTAGTTTCTATAGAAACGAATACCATAAATTAAATATTTAAGGTACAGAACAATTCTTTGTTCTTATTATCACGTACTATTTTAGATTAATTACCCATAAAAAGTGAGCTTTTCTATCACCTTTATGCTTTTAAATTACGTTTAATTAGGAATGCCAGAAAGAATAATGTTTATTTTTCTATCGAAATGAATACATTCCATGAACTGGAGTGATATATAAAATAGAAAGCGTAAATAATATTAATTCTATGTTTTTTGTCTTTATCATTCTAGACTTTAGGGTTGGCAATATTTTTATTTTTATTTTTCCATCTTCATCAGATACAAATAAGTGCAAGCAATAAGTATTCAAAGTTTAACTGGTTGAGCTGCATTTCAGCGCAAAAGAGACATAAAGAAAAACATTCACTTTTATTTATATAGATTACCTGACAGATAATTTTACTATGTTTTACTAACGTTTGAGTAACTGCAAGTAATAAATAGCCAAAGTAATAAGGCCCAGTAGCGCATAAGAGACATTTAGACAAACATTCATTTTTTATATAGATTGCTTGACTGTTTATACCTCGGTTTTCACTAAAATGATTTAAAATAACATTAAATACTGAAAATCAATAATACTGAGCAAAGTTTCATACACAATGGATTTGAAAAAAAAAGAAGGAAAAAAAATTATAAGTATCTTTAGAGGAAGGCTCTATTAGTATTAACTGTTCTGTTGTAGTTGTAATGTAATACGAAAATCAGTATTAATTTTTCAAAAACAATATTTAGTATGAAAGAAGATTAAGCATATTAAAATTCAGAAACTTTTCCTATTTACTTTGTACGAATTTTTCTTTTAAAGAATTAATTCATTGAAAATGCTTTTGTAAATGATGGAAACATTCTTTTTGCTACTTTGACTGCCATTCTGAAAAGTTAATTCTGATAAAGAAATTTAATCTTCCATTTAAATGAGCTCAACTTTAAATTTCCATTTTCTCTTTTTTTAATGATGCTTGCTTTTTTTAGTAATATGTATTTAATATCACAAATAACATTAAATTATAACCGCTTTTTAAAGATTATATTTCAAGAAATCGGCTGTTAGCAAAATTTGAAAAAAAATGATTTTATCCTTCAATGAGTTCTTATCATTTATATATTTGAAATTAAACCTAAACGAATTGTGATAAGGTATGGTACTTGAATTCACTGAATAGTTTTTATTGAAATGAAAGAAAGAATTTATAACCATTATATTTATTAGAAAGCTGATAAAAGGAATCGAGTGAAATGTATTAACCAAAATATTTTTCTCTATAATCCATTAAAGTAAGCAAATTATTTTAAATCTAAAATACAATTGAATGAAAAAATTAAACTATATATTATGTATTTTAAAAATGGATATTGTTTTGACAAAATATTTCTCTGTTTAAAATATTTATTTAAGACCTTTTATGACTGAGGACAATTCATTTAAATGATTTAAATATTCTTTTTGTTGGAATTAAACATTTCTGAAATTTTTGATGCACAATGCAGAGAATTTCCTTTTATTTTTTAGTTCGATGAGTTTATATTTACTTCTAAATTTAACAACAAGAGAGAATGAAATATAATATAATCAGTTTCATTTACAATATATATTCGATCATAATGTAAGCAAAGTGTTTTTTTCCTACTGATTTAAAAATAAAATATTTCCATATTTCGAAATTTTTTATCATAGAAATACAACATAGAAATTGAAGAAAAAATAATTATCTGGAGATGTTTCTTTTAAACAACGTTTTAAAAATTAGAAATGCTAGTGAATAAAAAAATGAGAATACCATTATGAGTTAAACGTCTGCTTAAGAAAACGACACCATTTCGCCACTTGTTTCCTACTTATTGGTTTGACTTCGCACACTTCAAAGAGGGACGCGGTGGTCTGGTGGTAAGGTCCCGGTTCCGAAATCGGTGAGTTTCAGGTTAAAACTCAATTCCACCGAAAAACCGTCGTACGAAAGGTTTCCTTGCGCGTTAAATCTGTCAGGTCAAACGTCCTCCCGCTGGTGTGGTATGGTGTAGAGAGACGGATGCCAGCTCAGGTGTCATCCTCGTAATATGACTACTTTTTAAAATTACTTGGTCCGTCTCCAAGCAGCCAAAGTGTTGCTTTACAACGGCACGTTAATATAAATTAACTAAAATCTTACACTTCAACGATTTGCCTGTGAACGTCAGATAGAGATACATTCTTGATCCATAGAAATCGTACCACGGCTTGCATCTCTGGGCGAGACCACTTTTCTAGATGTCTTGCCATTACTGTCACTATTTAAGGTATCGGTACTAATATTTTCTGTTGGAACGATCGGTCTAATCCTATCTGTTTTCACTCTAGGCAACCATCCGCAATTTCTACTTTCCAAATGCTGTTGCTTGTAAACTATTTTTTATCCTCCCTTTTTTTTACATACATTCTTTACTTTAATTATTTAAAAACTTCTTTTATTTTAATAGTAAAATTCTGTTTATGTTTTCGAACAATAGAAAGTACTTTTCTTCGTTCTAACTAATACATAATATTTATTCTTTAGTTCACTTTACGTTTTTAGTTTAATTAGAGTTAATAATTAATCTTTCTTCTTAAATGTGAAAGAATTTTTTGCGTTGGTACCGCAAAAGAAATAATTTTGAAAAATTCTTTTGAAATTTCAAATAAAGGTCTTTTTTTATTAGGAATGATAGAAAGAATAATATTTATTTTCATAATATTTATTATCACATTCATTGAAATAGTGTGATATATAAAGGAGAAGCGTGAATAATATTGATTCTACTTTTTTAACTTAAGGGTTTATGGTTGAAAATATTTTCTTATTTTTCCATCTTCAATCTGAACAAATAAGTGCAAGTAATAAGTACAGGAAGTTTCATCACCATCGGATGAGCGGTACGGTAGAACACAAGAGACATACCGAGAAACATTCGTTTTTATGTATATAGATTCAATGTCGAAGTCATGAAAAGTAAATTTCAATCAGTTTTATTAATAATCTTTTGGACAAATAATTATAATTCGTAATACTTACTAAGAAAATTACTAACGTTATTTCAAACACGTAAGGCTAATTGTACTTTAATTATTTTGTCCCTTGTTATGTTTCACCTCAAAATACAAACGGTCTCTGAAATTTCAAACTGCTTCTCAAAATCAAGGAAGAATAATAATTTCACGCAAAATAAAATTTGTTATTAGCCTCATCAACTATTCCTCATGAATTAGTACCGAGTCACGTTCAAACAATGGCATGGATAATTCGAAAAATTATAGTTAATGGCTTATTAATATTCTAACGGAGAATCTGTGATAAAATGAATGTCAAATTCTGAGTAGAAAACTACCTGAGAATTTGTTGAAATTCCCACCGTCTACTAATATTATTCGCGACCATCATATAAAAGTTACTAGAGAAATTTTTCTTTCTGGTATATTCTGGAAATTTATATGTATTTTCATTTGAAAAAAAATAAATCAATGTTTGTCTTACGCTTATGTACTAAATCTGAATAATTATATATTTAATATTATTAAAAAAGGAAACTTAATTAAAATTAAAGACCATTTATATAATTTTATATTAAGAGCAGAAGCAAATAAAATCATATTTTTATGCTCACACATACAGTAAGTTAAGTACAGTTAATATGTTATTTTACAGTTAAGTATAAAGTTCAGTTAAATATGCATTTTTTAAAGACAGTCTATACATTTTGACATATAGTTACTTTTTGAAATGGTAAAAGGATATTGTTTGGGGGTTAAGGGTTAAATACGCATTGCAATCAGTATATATTTGTAAAGTCTTCAAACAGCAGGTGTAATGGAGAGTTATTTTTAATCTCGTAAAATTACTTTTATTTATGAATGTTTGTCGTTTTTTAGAATAGAAGTATACATATATGTTAAGGCCTGGGCAGCCTGGTTGGTAGGGCGTTGGATTTGAATCCTTCGGTAATTTGAACCTCTTCGTGTGTGTGGTATCTGGCGCACTTATAAATCAAAGTCCAAATCTTGGTTGAAATGTCTGCTTCCTGTAAAAGTGCTCCCCGTAAAAAGGGCTGCGATGTGTGAGAAGATAATTCATACTCTTGACTATAGATCACCCTACTTAAAAAACAACAGACTGAAGAACATAGGCATAGAATCGTTGACCTCCAGTTTATCAATGACAAGTGACATTAAAAACAGCAAAACAAATATATTATAGTTTCCTAATTTTCATTTCAGAACCTTGGAAAAATAATTCAAATATTGTTAACATATTTTTCTGTCATATAATGGTAATTAAAGGTCCTCAAATAATTTTGTTAGATTGTTTTCATTTGACTTAAGGTAACCCTTAACATTCGAAGGAAAAATTTTGAAAAATTGGATTTTTAAGTAAATGTTTGAGGAAATTTAATTGAAAGAAAAATTTTAGTTGAAAAATATGTGACCCTGGATGATAAGTCAGGTCTTCCTTTTTCTAGAACACATAAATTATTTTGGAAAAAGAAAAATCTGAACTACAAAAAATAACAATTAAAAAAATTCCTCAAAATCAAAGATAACAAATGTTTTTAACGTAGCCATACCTTAAAATGCTCAAATCATGACACAGAAAAAATCATTTCAAAATATGTTGAGGCTGGGATTTCTTCTAATCCAGCTTCTGATCATCTTATTTTCGCTTTATGGCTTTATGGTGTGTGTTTTTTCTGATACCGCTTCGATACGAATTTCTCAGAAAAAGCTTTAGGTTTTACGACGTCCAAAATAGCCCAGATCATGTTCGATGATGAGACTTATGGTTATTCCATTTTTTATTACTTGTACGTATTTTAAAGTCTAAATATTAAGAATGAGTTTTCCAAAATATATGAAGATTTAACAGATTAACTTTCAGTCAGTTTTTATGCACCTGAAGTCAAATGTGTTCATCGTAACCTGGTGATTTACTGTCGTTGTAAAATATTTTTATTTCTTGCATCATAAAATTCCGGGAAAATAAATAAGATAAATGAAAATGGTCTATCTATTTTACGTCGTGTTTGGAATACGAGAGTTTTAGAAGTTAATAAAAACAATCTTAGTTAGCAGCTTATTCATGTAGAGGCGTCATTTCAGAATATAAAATGGAATGGACAAATATTTCTTCTTTCATATGAATCTTGAAATTATTCCCCGTGACTAAAGTAAAACACTAAGTATATGCAGCTATGTGTTTGGATTTTTAATTATATGTTTTGGTTTTGTGTTTTATGTGTTGTTGTGTGTAATTATGTGTTTTGTTAATTATGTGTCTTATATTTTCGTTGTTGTAATGTTCAACATGCAATGAAATGACCAATATTAGAAAACAATACTCATGTATTTATTATAATTACAAGCATAATTCAAATTCAAAATATCAATAAAAATAATTATTTAGTAAAATATTTAGTATTTTTATTAAAAATTGTTTTTTTATTTAAAATTGTTGTATTTTTTATTAGAAATTATTTATTTTTTATTTAAAATTATTAGTATTTTTTATTAGAAATTATTTATTTTTTATTTAAAATTATTAGTATTTTTTATAAGAAATTATTTATTTTTTATTTAAAATTATTTATTTTTGTATTTAAAATTATTAGTATATTTTATCAAAAATTATGTTTTTTTATGTAAAATTATAAGTATTTTTTATTAAAATTTTTTTTATTTAAAATCATTAATATTTTTTTATTAGAAATTATTTATTTTTTTATATAAATCATTAGTAATTTTTAGTTCAAATTTTTAATTCAAAATAAAAAAAATAACTAAATATTTATTTAGTTTTTAAAATAAATATTTAGAAGTTAAAGTTATCTGACACACAGAAACAGAAAAAGAAAACTTGCCGTAAGAAAAGTTTTTTTTTATTTGAATTATTTTCATCCAACGGTGTTTAACATTAAACTAAATCGTCTTTCCTCTAAATTTCACATTCTTTACTTTTTAAGATAGTTCGTTCTTTTAATGTGATCTTTATCACATGGCATAAGCTAAAACATGATCTCATTTCTTCCTGACTATCATTTTCATTTACCATTTATGAACTCAATTGGTGAATCTTTAATACATAATGCATTACTATAAGTTAATTTCTGCGTAAATAATGGGAACTTGAAGGACTTCAAAGTTCTTCAAGTTCCCATGACAAATCCTATTTCTGGTGATTTTGAGATGATCTCTGATTGGGATCTAAGATCTGGTTCACGAATAGATGAATGTGTTCAACCACCCCCTAAAAAGGGTTGTGTCGTGTGTGTTCGAGCAAAGTCATATTTTTACCTTAACGGTGCTCGTTAACAACGAAAGGCGCACGTTTCTTCCTTCATTCAAAACAGCAGCGCTCGTTCGAGTTTGGTATAAGCAAGTGACATTAGACCCATCACCACCATTTATAAACTCATTCAGCATACCGTTAATACATAATGCATTACTAGAATATATTTATGCTTAGCTTTCAAAATAAACATTAGTAAATAAACTTTCAAAGCAAAACAAAATAACATTAGTTATCGATGATATATAGAATAAAATGAATAATATGGAATCTTGAAAAATATTTTACCAGAATATTAATCATTAATTCTGAAATCGTGGCATCGCAGACTGCTAAGGGTGCAATTTCTATCCCCGCTTTTTATTTTTAGCTCAATCGAATGGATTGACCCTGTAGCTTCTTGCTTCCTGCCTCCATTACTGTTACTGAATTTTATAACTACCGGTGTCGTTTGCACATTTAGAAAAATTTAAACACTTCAGCTCAAAAACGCAATGACTTCAATATATAAAATTTGGAGTTATAAGAATATTGTTAATGGATTTTGTGAGTACAGATATCGTTCTGTGTTAATTACTTGTTCCATTTCAAAGTGAATAAGGCTCCAAAATATAATTTCATTATTAAATATACCAGAGATTAATTGCTAAAGAATTCACCCACAGAATCAGTAAAAATGTTATATTCACACCAATGCTATGCAAGGTGTTATGGGATCATACATTAATTAGAGAGTATACCTGACATTTTGGAAAATACTATTGCCAGTAGTTCTTTTGTTTTACTTGATGGTGGTTGTATAATTTGGTTGAAATCTTCTTCAAAGATCCTGACTTTATCTAATACTATAATACGAGGAATGGTTGTCAAGTCGAAAATCGCCCCAGAATT
Source organism: Argiope trifasciata (assembly GCA_026543055.1). Classification (NCBI taxonomy): domain Eukaryota; kingdom Metazoa; phylum Arthropoda; class Arachnida; order Araneae; family Araneidae; genus Argiope; species Argiope trifasciata. Next base: position 750,085 of record JAPMOQ010013190.1, on the reverse strand, counting down.
AATAAACTCCGGTAAACTTGGGGGACTGGGGTTTTTGGCCACGAGGAATCGATTGGCGCCGGTTTTGAAGCGCTACGGTCGAGCAGTTCTGAGTTACAGATAGGATATTTTCAAACTTTATTAGTTCGCCATAATGACTACTTAAATTTTCAAGCGGTAACGTGCTGCCATCTATAGCCAATATGGCGAACTAATAAAGTTTTATGTTTATGCTGTTATAGGTTTATAATATGTTTCTTATGTTATGTATATATGTTTGGTTTTTCTAAATAAATTTGTCAAAAATATTGAACTTCAACACACTTCAATCTTTACCTTTACTTTACCTTTGTATAGAATAGTTCCCTTTCCAAACTCTAACTTTGTTTAGAATAGTTTTCAATGGTGCACTTTAACCGGTTATCTTTTCACCAATGGTTTCACAAATTTTCTTATGGCATGTATTGTTTTGATAAATCACAATTGAAAATTTAAATCTTCGAGTTAGCTTCGATACCTGTTTTCTCCGAGCGGAGCTCGGTCCCCCGCTGGTTTCTCATAATTATAAGTTCAGTGTTCCAATATAGTATTTTTAATTTAAAGTTGTATTTTCTTTTCATTTAAAAAAATAATTCAAAATTTTCTCTTGTACATTTTAAATAATGCATTTAAATCTTTATCCATTTGAGTAATTCGGAACCATATTTATTAAGTAATAATATGAGTTGGATTTTAAATACTGTGAATCCATTATGTAAAATTTCAAAATTTCGGATTTTTTATTTCAATTTTTCGATACATTTAAAATTTTATAATATTAATAATATATCACCAATCCTAAAACTAATATATTATAGATTTTTCTATGAATATTTGTGACAAAAGCAGCATTTATGACATTACCTAATAGTATAAAATTGAAAGTTGGTATCACAAAATTAATGTTATCATTGATTTTCCCATGAGTAAGTTTGATAAAATCAATTTATATCGAGCTCATAAATCAGTAAATAATCCTGATAGCCTAGGAAAGTACGTTTTGAGTCAAAATAATTTATTATTATTAAATTATAATCCTCAATTTTATCGAAAAACAAATTTTATTGCTCTTGGGTTACTTTCCATCATCAAATAATAAATTTTGCCTCAAATTAAAGAAAAAAAATTCTGAATAGAAATTTAGTAAAAGGATTTTCAGATCATCCAATATATCTTTGCGATTTTCAAAAGGAAAGCAAAAGAGGAATATTACGAATAGCCATCAATTTGAAGATAGATTCACTAATTTGCTTCTAATTCAAACCGTAACATTTTGATATTAATATTTAAAAATCATATCCAGCAATATATGATTTTTAGCTCAATCATATCAAAATCATAGCATCCAATTAAATAATTCTTGTTAGAAACTGGAAATCTGATATGTTTTTTTTTTTTTTTGAGTTGAAGAAATATAGTTCTTATATAATATCATACCATAAAGAAATTTTTTATACCATAATAAAATACCAAAACATACCATAATAAAATTTATGTGAATAACTTGTTATAGATAGATAGATAGACATAGATAGATAGATAGATATAAAGTGTGTCATTAATACACATTCAGGCATTTTATACAGAACATTTTGCAGATATTTTATTCAGAAATGTCAGAATCGGCACTGAAATACTATTGTAACCATAGGGATAAGATATGGTATCAAGGGAAAAGATAACTAACTTTTAATTAAATTTTTCACCTTTCTAACTTTCTCTGTGCATAACCCAACTTTACGATGCTACGATTTAGAAATGTACCCAGAATGCCGTTCGTTCCTTCCCTCATTTTAGAATCATTTAAAATATCTCCATTTTGCATCAGCTCCGACGAAGCCTCGGAATGGACCGAAGCAGATACTCGGTAAAATACTCTAAATAATTTAGGAAACATTTAAATTACCTCTCAAGAGCGGAATGGAAAATTTCTCGGCACTTTATAAAGCACTTAAAATGTTTCCAACTACACTCGCGAGTTTCAACCGGACTATTTAGCAATGGAGAAACCTGTAGAGAATTGAATGTATCCATCTTGACAAAAACTTAAAATACAATCTGGAAGAATGTTTTACTTTAAAAAATCGTCATTTCTTCAGAAACTGTTGCGTTCTTAGTGTTATTCTTCAGGAATTCTTTAAAAATGTTTATGTTAATGGATAAAAACTTTTAACTCGAGGTATGTAAATAGTTAAGATCAAGTAAATATAAAAGCTATTATATCGAAAGTAAAACACAAATTATTTGTCTTAATATAATGGTTGTAATAATAATATACAAAAAGAGAATTAAGGTTTTCTAATAGAACAGGTTTAAATTAATTAATAAATATTGAGTTGTAGAATAAGTTAGTTGCTTTTTTATATTTACGTTGTTTTCCAAAGATTTTTTGCTTTTGGCAAAGTGTATAATATTCATTCTATAGATCTCTTTCAGCTCCACAAAACTGTGCTAATCGTCTTTTTGAGTCATTTAATTTTTTTTATTACTTTTAAGGCTTAGAAATGGAATATCCAGGAATAAAAATCAACATTTTCGGTACTTGTTCTTCTTCGCTTTTCATCGAGGCCATAAGTTGCTGAAGCAGCACGGGACATTTGCAACGAATACGGAGAAAGTGTCATAAGTATGTCTGCAACACGGAAATGGTCAAGTCTGACCTCCCTCCTTTTGGGGTGGGAGACAGGATGGGCATGGTACTGGGAAATGCTTGAAAGGAATGCCACGGTCACCAAGGGGCTCTACATTGCCCAGCTACACCGCATGAAAGAGGCTATGCGACTGAAAAGACCCCATCGACAAGGCCAAACCATACTATTTCATGACAGCGCCAGACCCCATGTTGCACAAGTCGTCAAAACCTCACCCCAAGAGCTCTAATGGAGGTGTTTCAGCACCCCCCCGTATTCTCTGGATCTTGTGCCGTCGGATTATCATCTTTTCCACTTCCTGTCAAACTATGTGATGGGAGTTACCTTTGACAATAAAGAGGGCCTTAAAACCCTGACTGGGTGATTTTTGGCTGAACGGCATCGACTAATCGGTCGAGAGGCGGGAGGAAGTCGTAAACAACGGCCGATAATGCATAATCAATTATTATTACTAATGATTTTCTTTAAAAAATCTTTGATAAGAACGCTATGAACTTATTCCCAAATCCAATATTAGAAATTAGTTTATTTTGATTACTTACTTTTACTAGTTTACTTATTTATTTTTTAACATAATTTAGAGAGTAATATATTTTATGTTTCTGTAGAAAAAATCACCATATGCTGATATACAGTCGATCTTTATAAACACATATTAAATCATAGATTTAACAGTGGATTGAAATAATCGTTAATATTATTTATTTTGATAGAAATAATGGTAGAAATTATAGTAATCTGTAAATTAATGGAAGAATGGTAGAAATTATAGATATCTGAAAAATTTTATGATCATATTTATTATACTAACTTGCCAAAATCAACAAATTTCAAGACAATTTTATTTATATAAGAAACTCAAATTTTCAATAAGTCATGAATAGTTATTTTAAGTCAGTAATGGAACAGTTTGCATATTTTATTAAATAAATAAACATGGTACAAGCCACTAAAAAGTTGTTTATTAAATTATTTGTTTAATTGTCCCAAGTGTCCATGATTTCCATTAAATTATTGGCTACTGTACAGATTACAATTATTTTGATGAAAATTTCACCTCATTTCTTTTAATTGGAAAGTCAAAGCTCTGCAAAATTGCTCTAATGCATAACATAGTAAAATTTCTAATAATATAATGACTTTTATTGTATATTTTAATTTATGTATATTTTAATTCATTTTTGTTATTGTTATTGAGGTTATTATTATTATATTTAGTACTTCTGCTGATAAAAGTAGTAATAATGTCATCTTTGTATGAAGGAAATAAATTTTTTGTTGATAAATATCATTGTCAATATCATTTCCCATTAAATAAAATAAGTTATTTTTCTATAGACATTTATTTTTATCAAAAATTTAAGTCAATATTACTCTTCAATTAACTCAAAAATGAAAATTTTTTCAATCCAAAACTAAAATGAGAAGAAATTACGTATTTTATCTTAGTTTCGATATTTTTCAACCAAGCAGTTTGTATAAACTGCAGCTTTTATCAAATAGTATTCTATAGTAGAAATATTTCTGTATTGGTTCAAAATTAGAAAGTTTATAAACTCTTTCTTTTTGACACAAGTTGAACCCATGGAAGTATAATCAGATCACTAGACAAAAAAAAAATCCATTATTTACCTGATGAGTTTAATAATGGATTTGATAGGGAAGTAAAATAAATATACTTTAAACTTATATTACAGTCAAATAAACATTTTAAAATTTGATTCTTCTCCTTAATGAATCTCTTTATCTTAAATATGATTCTTTTTTTATCATCATTAAAATTTTTACCAGATTTTTTTAATCATCATTTCTGAGAATTTTTACCATTTTTCTTAATTATCATTAAATTATTTTGCTTTTGAGATTTTTTACCAGTTTTCTTATCATCATTAAAACTTTTAGTTTTTGAGAATTTTTACCAGTTTTTTATCATCATTAAAATTTTTAGTTTATGAGAATTTTTACCAGTTTTTTTTTATCATCATTAAAATTTTTACGAGTTTTTAATTGATGTTTTTAATTCTAGGTTTTCAAATATGCGAGAATTCGGTGCATGCGTAAAAGAAACCAAAGTAAAAAAGAAAATCTTTGCTGTCGTATTTTTTTCCTGCGTGATCCCCAAAGCGAAATAAAATTCCTCAACTCCTCATAACTTCTTTGAAAGTGAATTCAGTTGCTCTGATTCATTGTCAAGGAAGGGATTAAAAAAGGAAATATATTTTTTCGCGTGAATCATCTGCTACTTTTCATACGAAATCCATTTTACTTCCATTCCACATTTAAAATCTCGGAAGGATAGAAACATTTAAACATCATTTGAACTCTAGTACTTGCATAAAACAGCTTAAAATGCGTCTGCTCATGCATATACAGAGCCTAATGTGTTATAAATAATGTGAAAGTAAAGGAATTATGAGAAGATCCACACATCATTACTTAGTTTTTCTTTTATTATTTTTGTATTCCAGAATTTTATTTTTTCTTTCTTCGTCTTGAATTATTCTCATAAACCTCAGTGAAATGAAAACTAGATTACAAACGCAATTTCAAAATTTTGTTAAAACGAGTTGTAATTATTTATTCATTTTTAAAAATAAAATAAATTATACAGAGTATAACTTTAATCATTTCAAAACCACAGCGACATTTTATAATTTTAAATTTTGATGTGTTGCTGAGATTAAACTTTGTAATCTGAAGAGAATACAGCATTTGGCACAATTAAAAATTTGACAAACAAATCTATACCCATCACAAAGAAGAATTTTTGCTTGTGTGTTGATGTTTTACAGATCAGTTTGATTCCCTATAAAGAACAAGTTCGGTTCCGAACGCAATTTCTAAATTTTGTTAAAATCTTTATTCATTTTTTAAAAATGATAAAAACGAGATTATTTAGAGTTTAAATTGAATCATTTCAAAAAACAAACAATGTATAGCTTTATCTTTTGATGTGTTGCTAAGATTACACTTTGTACACTGAAGAGAATACACACAATCAAACATTTGATTACAAATCTCAGAATAATACGCACAATTAAAGAAGAGAATAAAACAAATTAAAAAAGAGAATACGCACAATTAAAGATGGGAATAAGCAAAATTAAACATTTGATAAGCAAATCTAACAAGAATAAGCACAATTAAACACTTGATAAGCAAATCTCACAAGAATACACACAATTAAACACTTGATAAGCAAATCTCACAAGAATACACACAATTAAAGAAGAGAATACAAACAATTAAACATTTTATAAGCAAATCGCACAACAATCGATTCCCTCTATTTACTGCATTTTGCACATATATACTATGAAGCTGTGAGAATCAGCTTAGTAGAGTGTAATTATATACGCTGAATATTTGGTTAAAATCGCTTTTATCATTTTTTGATGAACAGCCAATTTTAGGCAAATCATTTTACGAACCCTTCAGACTGCTTTATTGAACAATTTACAACTACACTTAATTCAAAATTTCACTCATTAATGAAGCTAAAAAAATTATTCAAAATGTTCTAAAAAAAGCATGCTTTGTCCCATGAATACATAAGAAATAAAATGCTTAAGAGATGAGGCGTGAAAAAGAAAACAGAATAGGCTTAGCCGTCTCCAGATGAGCAATTGCCATGACTTAATCTTTTGGAATTAAACGCCGGACATTTGAAAACTATAATCTCTCAAAATTGGCTTTTATATTATATAAAAACAGAAAAAAAAATACCATTTTACAGACATCAATTTTATTTCGATGTGGGTTTTTTTTTCTGTAGTTTTAATATTTTTCTTAATGTAATTTAATACACAATCTACAACAATGATTTTAATGCGGATTAAACTTATCCATCAAAATATGCAATTGTATACCTTTGTTAATATTAAAGTTATTATGAAACAACTTTGTTCAACCTCAACCCTTTTTTTTCTAAAAGGAATTTTACTTCTTTTTTTTTGTGTAGAATAATCCTGCTTTTATTCTGTAGTTTAATTCGCACATACCGCAATTTGAAACATATTGAATTCAATAAAATTCATGCTTTTCAGGTGAACCAAATTACAAAAGTTTTTTTTTCTTTTTCATAAACGCATTTTCAGTATTAATAATGTAATAGCTTAAAAAGTTAGTATGCATAAACTAGCTGGTTGCAATACAAGGAAGTTATACAGATCTAAATAGATTAAATACCTATTACTGTTTTATTTAAACGCTCTTTTACAAGTTTTGAATATATTTTCAGAAATGGAAACAAATACATTTTAGCAGATATATAACCTAAGAAACCATGGGCATTTGGCAGAATAAAGGGAATCAAAGTTTTAAAAATATATTCAAAAGTATGTTTCGTGATGCTAAATAAAAAGCATTTTCTGTTATTTAACTACAATAAATATTTTACTTTTCTCTATTACTGATTATTTCACTCATTTTTGTTATCATTAGAACTCTCTTTCAATGATTATTTACAGTATCAGCAAATTTTGCTATTGCCATTGCATTTTTATGGTACAGAAATAGAAAGAAACTTGTTACATTTATAATTTAATAGCTGGTACCCAGCGCGTTGCTTCCACTGCAAAAAATATTATTAAGTGCAATAAATCAATCAATAATTTGGAAATGCTTTATCGAAATAGGATGAAGGGTATGACAGTATATAAAATACGAGCAAACAGATATCCATTTTTATATATTAGTTTGTGTGTGTTTACTTTTAGAATTGTTAAACTTTCAGAATGGTAATGAACGAAACTACTTATTGTATCTCGTGATTCGTTTAGTATTCGTTCAGAATTATCAAGTTTAATTTTAGAAAAGCTTAAAATAATTTGTTTTAAAATTGATTAAACATAAAAAATATATTTATACCATAAAATCTTTAATATATTTGAAAACATAATTTTTTTTCAAACTAAGAGGGTGCAAAGTTACTTTTGCTACAATATTATTGGTAGTTATTGCTAGAAACGCTAAAATTTAATTAAAATTTGAAACCCCTAAAGGTTGGTCTCCACAAAACTTTCTTGAGTAATCTTTAATAATGTTTTCACCTCTGAGAATGACTTGTATGGCATTTGTGTACTATAGCTACAAAATATTAATCTTTCACTTGGATATAACATTTCTATGGAATCTATTGTCTCCTCGGCTATTTACTTGGAGATGAATCCTTGGTAATTTGAAGCGGTTGAGTATTATTTTTTAAAACATTTAGATAATTCTAATATTCCTATAACCATCCCGTAGGTGTAAACAGTAAACTGACCAAATTTCAGATCATTTATATGAACGGTTTAGAATGGCATAACAGACATACAGACAAACATTCATTTTTTATTTATTTATAGAGTGTCTTATGTATATGCCTTAAAATTTCGATCTATTTCAGAATCCACAAAAATATGTTAATCATGTTTCTTTACATTATTTTACACATAAATTGGTTTTTAACTTTTAAAATTGGTTTAAATAAAACAACTTTTCAGTTATTAAATTTCACAAGCTCTAAAAACGAATTTAGTTTGATCTAATGTCATCAAAATTTGCCTTCTTTAACGCATTTTGTAGCGCATCACCTTGGAAATATGCTAAGAATGCCTTCCCATCTCTTGTGCCTAAATTCTTTGAAATATCTTCAATTGTGTTAGCTTCGTAAAAAATTGGATAACTGCATGAGTGATCCTCTATCGTAATGCATTTTAAATAATAAAGTATTAGTTTAAATTTTCTCTCACAAACCAACAAGAAATTTTCTGCTTTTATTTTCGGTATTTAAATTATCCGACTACGTTAAAACCTCCGGTTATCAAATAAATTCTCGAATTTTTTAAAAAAATATTATTTCTTGTAATTCACACCTTCCTTTTTTCAAAATAGTTTATTTTTTTAAAGAAAAATAAGGCCTGACCTATCATCCAGGGTCACAAATATTTCAGCTAAACTTTGTTTTTTACTACAATTTTCTCAGAAACTTTATCTTCATAAGTATTCTTCACCGTTAACAGGATAACTCAAAAACTAATAACGATATTTATATAAAACTTTTAGTGTGTTTTAAATAATATGGGATTCAAATGAATCAGAAGTGTTATTGTTGATGATACACTTTTTTTTTCATTTTTAGATGTTTTTAGAAAAATTAAGTTGTATATTTATAGTAAAAATGCATAGATATGTATATTTTTAATCATCACTTATTTGCAAATCAATATTTTTCTTAGATTTTCATTCATTTCATGCATCATAGTATTCTGTCACTTGTGTACAGAGAAAAATAGGAGTGCTGAATTACAATTTTGTGTAGAGTGTAAACCGTTTTGGCTCAATTTCATTAAAATTTACTTCAAAGCTTCTTATTTCTCAAAATATATTATATTTTTCAATATTTTTTTTGTACTTATAGTAGTTTGTATTATAAATGACAATACATCTAAACACCGCAGCTTTAAATAGTTTTTAAAAATTGAATTTTTTTCTAATTTTTTTCCTTTAAACGTAGTCAGATACCTTAAAATGCCTTAAAACATAGGCGCAAATCGGCGAGTTAAGCAGTCATCCGTGATGTAAAATATTCTGTCTTTTTAGACAGAAATTAAAATTATGTTCCTAATTCTTGAAATCATATCATTTGAACTTTATAAATTTGATTTCTATGAGAATTTTAGCTCTACATTATGGTGTATTTACTATAAAAGAGCCGGTGTCCTGGCTTAGGGGTAGCACGACTATCCCGTAATCCGGGCGTCTCAGGTTCGAGTCCTGTTTCCGGTATGGTTCCGGTTCTTATCTTGTGATCTCTTAGTGAGATACTTGAATAACCCCCTGCAAAGGGCTTTGTGCAAACGAATGTGTGCCTGTAATCTTCATTTGAGCTGGAATTCAAACTTCTGCCTTCGGAAGCTCAGGGTTCTTTACCCTCAGAAGCCACTGCAACCCCTTTCCGTGTCAACACTGACACAACAACAACAACTATAAGAAAAGAAAAATACATTGTATAATTTATCAATATAGTCAGTATCATTTTGCTTAAAACTATTGATGGGCCGTGGTTGCCTGGTGGTAAGATTTCTGCTTCGGAACAGGAGGGTTTCAGGCTCGAGACTCGATTCCATCGAAGTTCCGGAAAAGGAGGTTGGTAAGAAGGTCATGTGAGGAGGTCTCTTGCACTTTAAATGTGTCAGGCCAAACATCCTACAGCTGGTGTGATGTGGTGTGGAGAGGGGGGTGTTAGCTCAGGTGTCGTGCTCATTATTTTACCGAGGTTTCTAATTACGAGGTCCGTCCCCAAATAGCCCTATTGTTTCTTTACTACGGGAAGTTAATGTAACTAAACTAAACTAAAACTATTAATATTCTGTTTCATAATAACATCTCGTTCCTAAGAGGGATGATACAAAAAAAGGTTTCAAGCAGCAGTATTTGTGGATGGAAATATTATTACCCAGAGTGTAAATATATAACGCTAGTTGTCTTTGACCGGTCGTTCGAGTAGATAGTGTTAGCATTGAAACCTGAAACAGTGGCAGTAATAGCACTGTGTGTAGAAAACTGGTGTTGCACAGAGAATCAAGCCGTGATACGATTAATATGGGCAGAGAATGTGTTACCCTCGGACCTTCACCGACAAAGCTTTGAAATGTACGGGAAAGAAGCAATGAGTTGAAACCAACTGGCTAAATGGTGCTATCTTCAAGACGGCAGAAAGAGTGCTGGAAACGTTTAGGTGGGAGGTCTGGAGTCACTTTTCATACAACCCCGATTTGGCTGACAGTGATTATTACCTTTCCCCTGCATTGATGAAAGGCTTATCCGAAACAAGTTTCACATCAGAAGGTGATGTTCAAAAAGTGCCAAGAACTAGTTCAATAGCTTCTTGGAGGGACAATACAAAAAAAAAAGAGCTTACAAGCAGTAGTATTTGTAAAGTAGAAATTGCGGATATTGTAAATTGTTATCCATAGTGGAAAAAAGTAATATTGTTACCCAGAGTGTAAACAGATAGCGCTATTTGTCTTTGCCGGTCGCTCGAGCAGATGAGGTCTGTACCGAGACCTGGAACTATGACAATAACGGCAAGACGTTCAGAAAACTGGACTTGCACAAATATACAAGCCGTGATACAATTTCTATGGGCTAAGAATGCGTCCTTATCTGACGTTCACTGACAAATTGTTTAAGTGTACTGGAAAGAAACAATGAGTTGAAAACAGCTGGCGAATTAGTGTTCTTTTGAAGTGAGTAAAAAGAGTGCTGGAATCGGTGAGCTGGGAGGTCTGGAGTCACCTCTTCCATAAAACCCCAATTTGGCTCATAGTGACTATTTACTTTACTCTGCATTGAAGAAACACTTATCAGAAACAAAGTTCATATCAGACGGTGAGGTTCAAAAAAGTGCCGAGAACTGGTTGAATATCCAGGGACATGATTATTGCCAAGACGGGTTACACAAATTAGTCCAGTGATGTGATCAACATAACTGCCTCAACAGGTTTGGTGATTATGTAGAGAAATTACTGCAACATAAGTCTGTTAAATGTCATTTCTATCCTGGGCCTATTGATAATAAAGCAATAGTCCTCTGCCTTGTAAAGTTTTTTCTTCACCCTTCGCATGTCATATATTTTATTTATTTATTTCATTGATGATTCATATTTTAATGAATGAAAAAATTTTCTGAATGGAAGGGAATTGGCAAATCTTTAGTTTTTCAGTATATTGTTGAAATTTCTTAGAATAAAGTTCATAGAATCTAGTTTGCATCTTTGTCCAACATTTTGGCTCTGAAATGATGCAGCATCAATTCTAAACCTGAACATATTTGCTTGTATGCATAGGATAATTAATATTTTCTTAAATCATTAACTGATTTATCAAATGCAATTCATTTATCCTAGAAAGATAAACATAATTTTACCAGAAAAGATAAAAATGATTCCCAGAAAAGATGAACTTTTTTGGAAAGTGGAAAGTCGGAAGTACAAGATATAACAATAAAAAAGTATTTAACAATTTGATCGATAACCAGTGTTTTCAACGTATTAGAATAACATAACTGATTTGTCAAATTTGGTTTGTTTATCAATTCAGGCCTGTCATCAAAAGAATTCTTGCTGATGCAAAAAAAATCGTTTGTCAATACTTCCTACTTTTCTGTTTAAATAATGAAGTTTACCATTAACTAATTAATTAAAACTGTTATTATGCAAGATATTTAACTTCACAAAAAAGGGCAACGGAACTTTTTAGAAAGTCCAGAAGTTAGTTCACCTTTTCTAGGCATCCTAAGCAGAAAATAAGAAAAAAGATACACAAAATAAAATGTTACTTCACATCAACTAGATCCAGCCTCTATGATATTTTAATTTGTATGATAATATTAAGTAAAAATCTTGTGAAAAAGTATAAAATTTAATTTCGTGTTTGGTTTATATTAGAGGTTAGAATTACAACATAACAAACACATTTTTATGAAGAAGGCCCTAATCGCTCTGAGCAACATAACGTTCAGAATATTTAACTCTTTACCGAATCTAGATTTTTTTCTTATGCTGAGGAACCTGAGCTTCATATTACAGAGTACCGAAAAATTGCGCTTTAGTTAGCAACTTCAACTGAAAAATTTATGGTTAAAGTAGTTTATTTCTTAATTGCTACCCTTGCTAAGATCGATATTCTTAAACGCAAACGTGCCTTTGATTAAGTTAATAAACTTATTTCAACTTTTCTTGCATGTTTAATTAAAATTTTAGAATAAGGTATGATTCGATTACTCTATATATTTGACAAATTCTCACATTTCGCCACGAAAACTATTTTTTGCGCTCTTACAGAATGGCTATTTGCATTTTAATAATTCTCCTTGTAATTTCGGTTTCAAATTTTCAGCAAAATAAATGCTTTCTGGCAATGTAACTATGAGTTACTTGTTGCCAACTTATAAGGCAGAATACTAATTATTTTCTGTGATTAAAAGTTTCCAATTAACATCTTTTCTCATGCAGAAATTTTTAAAAAAAGAAATATATTGTTTGTAAATTTCACTCTATTATTTAAATAAAAAAAGTGGTTTTTATCGAAAAAAAAAATCGAATCAATTATTTTTTCTTATTTAATTTATTTACCCATGCTGTAAATTTAAAATACCAATTTTTTTCAATTTACAAAAATCCCCTCTTAATTTGAAGTCCTTTAAATACTTACAGGTTAATGTAACTATTCTGTCTAATGGATCCTGAATTTGGTTCCAATCAATCTGTATGCCTTGTAATACGTCAAAATACATATACAGAAAACCATACGCAAATGTGCGGTCCTTTTTATTGTTATAATTTATTATGTGGGAAAAATGTGTATTATGCGAAATTTAAAGTGTTCTTATTTGTTTTATGTGCATCTAATGTTATTATTTAGTTATTATACATGACTCGGTCTTTCAAGTAAAAGTTGATTAAAAAATTATGAACAAACACTTTGAACTCATTCAAAATCCACATGGAATTACCTACACATCTATTGTCTTCTATAATGAATACAGCTTTCGCGTTTTAATTTGATTTTCACTCATGAATTGGAAGAAAATATTTAACCAATTTAGTTGCTTGGACAGGAAAATGTAAACACTCTCTTTAGTAATTCAATATTCAGGACTTATTTGAAACAAAAACAGCAAACATCCCACCTCACACAGGAAATATGTCCCACATGTAAATATTTGCTCTTCCTTACGTCAACTAACTTTAATATTTAAAAATTTACAGTTTTTAAATCAAATGAGTTTTCATGGCTCATAAATCTTCTTTGAGAAAACATGAAATAAAAAAATATAGTACTTAGCAGCATTAAGCTAATATATGAAGTATTTACTCAAAATGGCAGTATTGTGTCTAACATCATTCATGATTTACATGCATAAATTCTAGTTATACATTTCAGTGAAATTTGTAACTCGTATTTGTTTAGTGTAAATAATAGCTCATGTCGCATGCTGAATAAATAATTGTTTCAGCTTATTTATCCATGAAAGTAAAAAAAAAAATGTCCCACATCCTAATAGATTTATAATCTCTGGAGAATGTCAGAGAATGTAAACAATTTTTGAAATTACTTTATTGAAATCTAAGCCGTTTTAAAATATTCGTTTATTTTGATATGATCAATTTGCTCAGTCTCTTTTTTGTTAAAATTATACTCTCTACTTTATAAATTATTTACTCAATTGTAAAAACTGAGTGACATTATTGAAGATAGCAATTCATTTTCAAGTAAAAAAAGTTAATTAATTATTTAAATAAATTCCAGAAACCCGTTCTTTAAAACCGATTCGGACTTGTTTGCAATTCTTTTATCTTAGATTTTTACAGCTATCTTATAGTATATCAATTTAGAAATCATATTCAAAAATAAATAATTTTCAAAATTTGCTTTTACTTTTTATTTACAAAATTGTAAAAACTGAATCGCATTATTGAGGATAGCAATTTTATTTCATGTAGAAAATGTTACTTAACTATTCAAATCAATTCAGGAAACCCGTTCTTTAAAACCAATTCTTACTTTATGTAATTCTTGTACCTTAGCGTTTAAATGTTGCCTTAAATATCCATTCAGAAATCATATTCAAAAATAAATAATTTCCCAAATTTTATTTTTTAATTCAAATTTTAAAATAAATTATATTAGTATAATTACAGAAATAAATTCCTTTATTCTTTTACAAGACACCTTTTATAAATTCTTGAATAAGACTTTTTTAAAATGAATAATAGAAAATCCTCTTAATTTAAAAATGGTGCAGATTCTAAAAAATATATCGTTTCTTTGCTCTTAATCAATATATGATCTGAAATGCTAATTTAGTTATATGAAGGCATAATTTTCGGTTTTAATACAAATAACTTATGAAGCATTATTAAGTTAATATATAAATAAGTTAACTAAGAATTACCATATATTATATTAATCCAACGATTTTCCATTTCCAACATAAGGTAGAACATACACATTATATCCATTTTTCATTGTGACACATTTATATACATTTTTTCTGGAGTTTATATACATGCAAAAATTTATATTGTTCTGTAAATCACTTAATTACAATAAATATATTTTTACTTTTTCTTCTCTAAAAACCTTCTCTGTAAGACAGTTATTTGTTTTGAAAAAAGAAATTTAACGTCTAAATTTTAAAATGTGTACAGACATAATGCATCTTGTAGAGTGATAAGCAGTGATAAACAGCTATAAGTCTTATCACTCCACAAATCTGTGCTGTTTTGGTAATTGTAAAAACAAATTATTGAACCTGCTACGACTTAGCTTCAACGTATATTATAATAAGCTGGAACAGAATAATGCTGGCTTTTAAGCTTGAAACTGGAAAAAAAAGTCAAAATTTAAGTTATCATATTTCAAAATGACTTTTTAGAGTTATGTTCTGGGTATTTTTATTAAACATTTTAATATATTACTTTCGCTAATAAAAAATTTCGTGAAAAACATATAATAAATTTGTTTAGAGAAATTCGTCTTATTTTTTTTAAATTATGAAACCCCAATATGCATTCAATATTTTATTTCACATTTTTCATTTACTGTTTTATAAGAAGACTCACTAAGTCATCTTTCTTACTAAATTATTTCCAAAATCTTAAAGCAAAACATTATTCTTTATTCATTTTAATAATAAATCATTTTATTTTAAAGATAAATAATAAAATTTGCATTAAACACAAAATATATTTTTCATTTTGAATACTGTAAAATAAATAAAAAATACTTCCATGCTGCAATAAGAGAAGGTAACTGAAGATAGAATAATGTAATTAAAATATTTGTATTCAATAGAGTAAAAATTTAAAAAAAATCATGAAATTAAATATATATATATATATATATATATATATGTTTTCTGTATTTGAAATTCAAAAAATAAATTCGAATTTAACATTTAGCTTTAATATTTCGAATTAGCAATTTAGCATTGTGCATTAGAAAACACAAACTTATTCGCCCTTTATTGTTTTATGATTTATCATTTTAGTTAAATTGAATTAATTTGACTTTACTAACAAATTCAATGAAACGTTATAGTCTTATTTGTTTTTATTCTAATATTGGAAATAGACGCCAATAATAATGAATGATATATTCCATCTTTTTTTGAGAATTGTAAAGGTATATATATGAAAATTTGAAAGTTATAAATTGTTATAGAGTTGACTCGATATATCTAATACTATAATACGTGGAATGGTTGCCAAGTCGAAAATCGCCCCAGAATTAATAAACTCCGGTAAACTTGGGGGTCTGGGGTTTTTGGCCACGAGGAATCGATTGGCGCCGGTTTTGAAGCGCTACGGTCGAGCAGTTCTGAGTTACAGATAGGATATTTTCAAACTTTATTAGTTCGCCATAATGACTACTTAAATTTTCAAGCGGTAACGTGCTGCCATCTATAGCCAATATGGCGAACTAATAAAGTTTTATGTTTATGCTGTTATAGGTTTATAATATGTTTCTTATGTTATGTATATATGTTTGGTTTTTCTAAATAAATTTGTCAAAAATATTGAACTTCAACACACTTCAATCTTTACCTTTACTTTACCTTTGTATAGAATAGTTCCCTTTCCAAACTCTAACTTTGTTTAGAATAGTTTACAATGGTGCACTTTAACCGGTTATCTTTTCACCAATGGTTTCACAAATTTTCTTATGGCATGCATTGTTTTGAAAAATCACAATTGAAAATTTAAATCTTCGAGTTAGCTTCGATACCTGTTTTCTCCGAGCGGAGCTCGGTCACCCGCTGGTTAATAAATAATCTAATTCCTGTAGCACCATGCAAACTGTTGTACAATTAATATTCTGAAAAACTGAATTTACTTATCATACCAGTAGCATTGAATAATAAAATTAAGTTTAGGCATCTCCTGGAAAATAGGAAAATACACAGTTTTGAAAAAATCATAAAACATCAATATAATATATAAAATGACTGATTCTAGCTATTTTTCTTAAGAGTATGATTTGAGTATCAATCCTTTTATTCAGATAACTAATATTATTAAGCATTGAAATGAATTGGATGTAATCGTTTACGTAAATTTCAATCTAATAACTTTTTTTATGGATGTAATTTGATATTTTCTTACATTATTTGAAGTCTATTAATATGAAATATAATCTTGCATATTTTTAAACATTAAAAATTAGAAATTTGACAGTGAAAATTTCAAACGTCAACATAGTTGATTAATTAATACTTTCTGCCTAAATTACATGAACATATGAAGTAAAATAAGCATAAATTCAAGATCTAATGTAAATATTACATGTTTAAAAAATGTCATGAAACTCCCCATTAAAAAGCATGAAATAGTTTAATTTATTTTCAAATTTCATTATTTAAAAATTATTTCTTTTTTTAAAATAATTTTAAATGATTTCTTTTTTTACAAGTTCTTCAATATGTTTGTTGAACCTCTCCTTTTGCTCTTGCAAAATCATTCATACAAAGAACGAATTCAAAAAATAAAAAGTAAACTTAGTTTCCAGAAGTGCTAAAAATTTATGATTGGACTTTATCTTGATTTCATTTCAATATTCAAAATTTCTAGTGCCGAATCAGGCAAAAGGCAAATTCCATTCGAAATTCAATACAAACCGCGAGTGTAAAAACTAATCAGTGCAAAACTATTTCAAAAGAAGAACTTAAAACCTGAAAAATGTTCCCAGAAAACAATTCTATCAAAAGAAATTAAAATTCACTTCTGTATGCTTTAGACAAAAAGGCATTTAATTTATATTAATGAGGCCCAGTGAAAGGTGGTTTTATATCTAAGAATTTAAGGTACATTATCGCCTACGATTATGTTAAAATAATTAAAAAGGCTTTTGATATTTGAGGAAAAATGCTCTTCTGGTCCAAAGAAAATAAATATATCATTCTTTTATATCGCATTACCCATCATCTTCCTCAAAAGCTATACTTTGTACTCAAAAATTAAAAAAAAATATCATTCCAAAATTTTTCAGAAGAAATTAAAACCTGAAAATTGTTACCAGAGACTTATTCTATCATAAGAAATTAAAATTCACTTCTTTATACATTAGACAATAAGACATTTAATTTAAAATAATGAAGAGTGGTTTTACATCCAAGAATTTAAGGCATATAATCGCCTATGATGATTTTGAAATAATTAAAAAGGCTTTTTGATATTCGAAAGAAAAATGCTCTTCTGATCCAAAGAAAAGAAATGTATCATTCTTTTATATCTCATTACATATTCTCTTGAAAAGGCATAATCTGTACTGAAAAATGAAAAAAATCTTTTGTTCGTTAAATTGTTAGATAGTGCAAAATTATATAAAAAAATCTCTTTACGATCTAAACAAGTCATTAAAAATTATATCAATTAAATATGTTTTTAAATTTTAACGATGCTGGAATAATTTATTTTTCAAAAATTTATTATTTTCCTAATTTTACATTGCTTTTGATTTTCGTCTTTTTATTGTACTATTTCGATAGAATCTTTTGTCATTTTTAAAACCTAATTATGTAATGTTTTAACATCACTTTAATTTCATTATTTTAATTCTTGTTTCATTTTTCATTCCTATTTAAATATAGCTTTCTTTCAATTTGTAGCTATGTTTTGGCACTACTATTCATTTTTGTTCTTTTACTATAAAATCAGACAATAACAATGTCGTTACGCATTGAAAGGAATTTAAAAAGCCGAACTGATAAATTTGAAGACATTTTGAAATGAATTTTTTTTAAAATTATTTTTAAAATTCCTTGTTTTGTCGCAAAAATTATACAGCCTAAAAATATATTTGAGGCTAATATTATTTCCCAGCTTATAATAACCAATGTTTGACAGTTTTTAAGAAACTTTCATTCACATTCAGAGTATAAATTTAATTCTTCTTAAATTTTGTATTTTTATGTTTACATCGAAGTGATTTAAAATGTTAAATTTATACCATCGGATTCTTTTATTCTTTTAATTGTGAAGTTTTATTTAATTACTGATAGTCATAAGAATGAAAATAATGGGAAATAAATAAATTATCTTAGGTAGGATACGAAGAAAATAGAGAAATCTTAGGTTTTAAGAGATATAGAATATTTTATTCACTTCAAAAATTCGACTTTTATTTTTCAGAGATCATTAATGTCTTTTACGAGTAATCAAAATCATTTTTATTTTAAAATAAGTTTCAGATATAACTTACGGATCCAATTATCAATCAGGCCTTTATTACCTATATTTAATCTGTCAACTAAAGCTTGATATAGTTATAACTCAGGACTCCAATAGCCTGGTTGGTAGCGCGTCAGTCTTGTAACCGAAAAGTAGCAAGTTCTGTCCTCATCTGGGCCCAAAGACCGCCCTGTTGGTTAATGGCAGTAGGGGCAAGTTAAAAGGTCGTGACTGCAAAGTCCTCCAAGTTCCCATAACAAATGATACCTCTGGGGGTACTGAATCAGGGATGAGTCAGTCTCTGATTTGAATCTCACTTCTGACTTGTGGATAGATGAATGAGTTTTTCCATCCCCTAAAAAGGGTTATGTCGTGGGTCTTCGCGCAAAGCCGTTCTTTCACCTGAACGGCGCTCGTTAACAACGAAAGGCGCACACTCTGGCTTATTTCGAAAGAACTCCGCTTATTTGGGCTTGGCATGACCACTTGGCATTAGACAGAACAGTACAGAATATTTATAACTAACAAGAGTTATGTTGCATTTAGTACGATTTTTTTTTTCAAAAATTTCTAGTGGAAGAATGTTTTTGATTTTTTCGTCTGAAAATAAGCAAATAATTATTATGAAATATTTTGTCTCCAGTACACACGATTATTGATGGAAGAAGTATGGAAGACAAAAAGTCTTTTTATTGAAAATAATACGAGAAAATGATAATTGATTCAAATTTATAATTTTATAGACCATTGATATATTTGCTTTATAATATAATTTTTCATTTACTGTCTTCATAATTCGGCACCTGTTTAAAAACTTACAATAACGAAAAAAGGAATTAATGGAGCTGCAATTTTCATAAATACAGTTTTTAAAAGTTTTTGATTAATTAACTTTTATATACATGCAGCATATCAACCAATACTGAATTTCTAATATCTAATATGAAATTCCGTTTCAAGAGATGAAATATTCAGTATTTTTTAAATGACCCGATTATATTCATAACTATATCTGTATTTATGTTTTTATATCTATTTTATATCTATGATATATATCTTACTATTTATATTTATTTCCATATTGTAACGATAAACCTGCATCTAATTGAAAATTTAAGCACATTTTTGTAACACAATTTAAAAATATATTATCGAATGCGCACGTAGAAACAATTTATACTGCATAAATGCAAATTTTTAAGAAAATACTGAAAGCAATGCATAACCCAAATTAAATTAACGCAAATAAATAAATAAAATAAAGAATATAATTTAACTATTTTGAAATAAAATATAAGCATTCCAAAATATAGAAACCGAAAGCAATTTGTAACAAATTTAAAGTACTGATACAAAAATGAATATTTCTTTGTCTATACACCATTAAAAATATGGGTTTCAATTTCAGTTTTCCAAATTTCATCAAATATAGAAATTGCATTCAACAATATTCACACAGACTAGAAAAAAAACAATGGAAATTGAAACTAAATAAAGCATCAGAAATACATCAAGACTGTCTGTTTTTGTCAATTCAAATTCTCAAATGCAATTCCATCTCTAATCGTTTTCACGGGAAAATAAAAATGAAGCATATAAACAATAGATATCTTGATACCTCGCAGTCGGAAATACTCACTGAAAGAATTCAGGAACAATGAAACATTTCTACATTTTTCTTGGTTGGCCCCAGGTGGCTCAAAGGAGCTGTAGTAATCTTTTAAGATAAGATAAAAAGTTCCTGCAGTAAGACGCGTTGAAAATGGTATAGAAACTCCATGATTATGATTCTGACACGTGGTTTTACGGTGGTACCTAGCTTAAGAATTTAAGGATGCTCATTTTCTTAAGAATAAGGGCCATGTTCCTCCAGTTCTCAGGAATTTCATAAGGTAATGTAAACTCTTCATTAATTTTATCCTTAGAAGTGCTCGTTTTTCGTTTTCATTTAAAATAAAGGATGTGGAAGTAAGTGGAGAAACGGGCAGAATAGTTTTTGATTCAGTTAAGTTAACGTACAGGATGTTTTTATAAGCACTGAGGGAAAAAGGATTGGATATTGATCAAGTCAAAATAAGTTAAATTGAATATATTTTCATATGAAGTAAAACTGCTATTAGATTATGTTCTTATCTTAAACTAATGTTTTAAGACAAGCATTTAAGCCTTCCACATTTCTCTTTCCCCACTTCTCTAATATGGTAATTGGCATTCAGGCCAGATGTAACGTCACCCGTTTTCCCACACATAGTTAAATGCCATATTTGGATTATTTTCACTGGAAGTCATTGTCTCCTGTCATTTGTTGTTTCCAGATAAATGACCACAGTTTCGTGCTTTGGTGATTCAAGTAGAACCATTATGTTTTCAAGGGAAAAAAATGCTAAAACATCCAATTGTTAGATTTTTTTATCCCGTGTGATGAGACTCCTCAGATCTTTAAAAAACTATCAATAAATAAATGAATTGTTTTGTTACGCTACTCAATTATTTGATCGGTAAGGATCACGACATTACAGAATATAAACCTTGAACCACTATTATAATGATATATATATATATTTTCGAATCCATACTTAATAATAATAGGTTTAACAAGTGACTTAATATCATTTTTATATACTCATTCATTGCTTTCTAATTTAAAAATCGTATTTAGTCCATTAATTACTTCATTCATTCACTTAAAATTAAAAGTAATTTATGATAGGAGTAAGAATTGTAAAAACAAAACTCTTATTTTGTTTTCCCAAAAATATTAGCAGAAAAAAGTATTGATACAAAAATGAAGAATCCTTGCTGTCAAATAATTTTTAATAAAGAATGTTATTCTATGCGATCCATCAAAATTTCACGCAACCTACGCAAAATCCTCAAAATGCGAACTGTTATCTTTCTAAATAAAAGCATCCCTAAGGCATACAATACCTCCTACGACTCTAATTGATAAGTGGGAGGATGTGTGTTATATCTCCTACATAATAAGAGATAATGCGAGTAAGATATTAAGATATCATCTGTTTCAAAACACTTTATTCAGACTAGAAGGAAACGTTGATTTCATCATTTACCACAGGCATTTTCTGATAATTATTTCAAAATTCTCAGACATTGAAATTTGAAATGCTCCTAGAAAATTTAAGAAAATTTATCCCTTTTCAATCAGGAAAACATTTCTGTGTTCGGTGTTTGCAGTCGCCTTCTACAAACATCCCACGCTTGCCATAAAATTAACTCCGTAATTCATCGAAACCCCAAGAATAGGTATTCACGCCATCTGTTATTTTCTTTTGTGATATTCCTCTTTGTTTTCATCGTTTCATTTCAGCTTACCGATGAATTCCTTTCAATATCATTCGTTTTGATAGTTTTAGAATGATTACTTATGTTTACTTTCTAATTTTCCTTTCAGAGATATTTCTTACTGTTGTATCTGGTTTTAAATCGCATTGTTTAAAATGATGTTTTGGTAGTAAAGAGATTTTTATTGCTATTTACCATAGCTAAAATGATTTTTTTAAAAATATTCATTGATTAGATACATATCCATATAAAAGTAATTTTTTAAACGATTCAAATTCTTATTCATTAAATTGATTTAGTAAATAATATTTTTTTACCATACAAGTTTACCCCCCCCCAGGGGCACCTTGAAAAGAGGATGAGATAATTCCGGTATGGTGGTTGGATCTCGCCAACCCGCTGGGTACAATAATAAGTGGAGGCACTGTCCCTCTCATCTATGATGGGACGTACTCAGTGCTGGGAGGGTTGTACCGTGGCCGATGATGGCCCTTAGGATTCAACCACAGTTCCAGCTAGTTTTGGTGTTGGGATGGTCAGGTCATTGGTCTTGCGAGGCTTTATCCGTGTGCCCTCGGCCGGATCGGAGGTCAGTTGTATGGCTTACCATACAAGATTACCACCGCCGGGATGTTCCTGGAAAGGAGGATGAGATGTTTCCGGTATGGTGGTTGGATCTCTTCACCCTGGTGGGTACACAAATCAGCGGGAGGTCTGACTTTACCCATCAATGATGGGACTTGCTTCCTTTGGAAAGGGTTGTATCACGGTCATTTATGGTCCTTAGGACTCAACCACAGTTCCCTCCCAGATTCAGTCATTTAGTTTTCTTTATCAGTGTGCCTGAGTTCGAGTTGGAGAATCAGTGATGACTTACCATACATGTTGTGAAAAATATAAACGTTTTAATAAATAATTAAGTTTTTAACGATAGTTCTCAGATTTTATTTAAATTTGGAATCATATTGCATAATTTGTTCTGAGCATGGCAGTTTAGGAAAATATGAAATATATCATGAATTAATTAAATTTTTCATCTAAACAATTTTTATAGCTAGATATGATACTCTATATGCATATAAAACATAAATTTGTTTTATAATTATATGTTTATCATTTACTAATTAGGCTACAGATATAAAACATCATATTATACTATAAATATACTTTGTTTACATCAAAATTATACTACAGATATAAAAACAAATCCATAACTAACTTGATTCGATACCACAGTTGCACCATCAGGTAAATGATTAATCCCGTATTTATGCGATAACTTTCCATCTACGTAATCCGGGTATCTTCCATTGGAAACCTTTCTTAATAACAAAGAACAATATTTGCTACCACCCATGCGGTTTTTTTTCATGAGTAGTTTAGTCTAGTTATATTAACGTGCAGTTGTAAAGCAACCCTACGGCTTTTTGGGGACGGACCTCGTCATTTTGAACCAAGGTCAGATGGCCAGGACGACACATGAAGTGGAATCCTCCTCTCAACACCACACTAGCGAGAGGACGTTTGGCCTGACAGATTTAACCTGCAAGAGACCCCCTCACACGATGATTCTTCGGCGGAATCGAATCTCGAAAATGAAACCCTCCAGTTCCGAAGCCGAGACCTTACCACCAGACCACCACGGCCCTCTTCATGATTAATATGCACTTCATGAAGCATATCCTATCATAAACATTTTATGGCTTGAGTTTTTAATAGGAGGTGCGCTTAGTCGTTGTCAACATATGACATTTTAATTAGTCAAGACTATAATCGTACAGTCAGGATAGGCAAAAATCTACTTATTTATACAATAAATTTTCATCTTAAATATTTATTGTAATTTCGGTTCAACTAATGCATAAAGAAAATCCAATTATTTTGAATTGTCATGAATTTCATAAAGCCTTTTCAAGAATTCAAATCAATAAAATTATTTGAATAAAATGCAAAATTTTTGCATTTCAAATGTGCGATTTATTACAACCTCTGAATAAAAAGAATAACAGTTTCAAAAGAAGAAATAAAAGAAAATAGTCACAGACTCGGCTTTATTTTTTTTAATTACTAACGAAAAGTTTTATAAAATCCGAAGATGCGACCAAAGTGGAATAATTTATGCTTAACACATTTTTATATGATTTAAACATTGGATATGCATGCGATTTGTATTTTAAAATTGTCCGAAACAAAAAAAATTTTTGCGATTATTTACCAGTATCATATTCATATGAATTTTAGCATTAACACAACTAGAATAAAGATGAAAAATGTATACTTAAACTCGAATAAGTTAGTCAGTGAATACATATGTTAATGATAACAATGCATAATTTAAAGAAATTAAATTCCAAGAAACTTTTTAAATTTTTTGTCCTCTTTCGTAAAAATTCACGAAATTTATATCAAATTCTATCATTCAGTCGTATCTTAAAAGACTTATGAGCATTATCAAAAATTTAGGTAATGTAAACAACTTGAAACGGATTGTAGAGAGCAGATTTTACATATCCTACATATCATAGAATTTAACTTCAACAGGAAGTTTCAAACACATAATAAAAGAAATTTGAGTTTAGTATTAAAAAATCAAGGCTTTAATATCAGTCAAATTTTGATTTTTAAAAACATACTGAGGATTGATGAGATAATCATGAGTATCAAGTTATGCTTTAAATATTGTATTGATGTGCCACAGAAAATAAAATATTCGCGGTGAATCGGACAAATTGGGTACTAACCTAATACTTATTCTAAGGCATTAAATATTAAAACAGGGCAAATGAATACTGTTACGAACGTGTAGTTTTGCTTTCCCGCTCTGATACTCTCATCGTAAGGAAGAGAGATTTACAGTAATATGTACTGGATAGTGAATGGGTGTGATGTCAGAGGTCCCAAAGCTTGGCGATAAAATTGGCGACGATTTGGCGATTTGGTGACAAATTTGGCGACAAACTGGAAAGTACCCGAAACACCGAGAATTTTTCCGATCCGTCCATTAGGAGCCGAGAAACATCCCAAATGCTCCTAATTGGCCCAGAAGATGTTAGCCCCGCCTCCTGCCGGTATATAAAGGACCAGCCATCTGAAGCGGCTGTGTGAAGCAAGCGAGAAGCAGCATAATTGGATTAATCGGAAAAGGAGAAGACCTAAAGAGAGGTCTTGAATGGAGGAATGCTGTTTGGCATATTCTGACGAAGCCTGCGTCGTGTGTCGTAGCCCGTTGTGCCATCGTCGGTAACGGAGCTGTTCTGAACTGAGGAGTGTTAGTTGTGCGAATTAGTGAGTTGGCTGCGAAGGCAAGAAGAGACAGCGGAATAGTTTCAGCCTGTTCCGGAGAGACCTACCTGAGCGTAGAAAAGAATCCCTTAAAGATTCCCTCTACTGCTGAATCCTGTATGACCGCTTTGTGAGCTGTAGACGTTGTCACTACGGAATTTCCGCCTGTGGACTACTATCTGCAGTATGCTGTCCTATGTGTTCGTCTCGGCTGTTTATAGTTATCGTCTGTACATAGCTGTGCTGTCAATATTTGTCGTCTTTGTGCTGTCCTGTAAATAAAAGTCTGTGTTGTGTCGTCTACTGAATTACTGATCATTGTGTGTGTATCATCATCTCATCTCTAACACCATACACACCCACTATACAAGGTAAAAAGAACCGGACGTATTTTTGGATATAGGAAATCCGTAACAATATACATCAGCTGCATACCATAGTGTGAATGCATTTCAGGGCATAATTCAAGGAGAATTATATCCCTAAAATCACCATTGGAACTGAATTAGGTTAAAAGTTGATGACAATGGAAATATAGCTTTGTGTTTGCTTTTTATTTACAACATTACATTTTTGTTACTTTATTTAAATTTTATTATTTCATTCCTACGATTTTTATTACGATTATTTTGATCTTCGCAGGAAGGAAGGATCTCGTATTTTGTGCAATTTCAGTGTATGCATTATATCACAGTTTTTGTACCGTAATTTTCATTTCATTGCCTTTCCCAAAACCAATGTTAAAGAAGAGAATCACCAAGATTTTGTCTTTAAATAACATGAAAATTTCTATCCACCAATTAATTCTATAAAAAAATCTTCTCATTTATATGCTTATTAAATAAATCTATAATCGTTAATATTAATTACCCTTAAGAAATAATTCTACTACATTTTACCTCCCATTTTTTTGTTCAAAACTACATATGCAAAAATCTGTGATTTGAAGAACTTTTTTCATCTTCATAGATTTAAATAAATGATAGAGAAAAGATACAGCTTTTAAAATAATTACTGCCATCATTGCTTAGTACAAACTTATAAATATACATTAAGGGTTATTTCTTACTATCTTTCAAAATTACTTTGTGTTTATTCTTCTTAACCAGAATTTAAGAAGAATAAAGTTTATTTCTTCTTAACCAGAATCATTTAAAATTACTCTGTGTTTCGCATTGCAACAACGATGAAGACTGAATGAGTTTCCACGATTTTGCATTGTAAATACATTACGAAGCATTTAAACAATGCATCACAAACTTAATGAAATATTTCTCTGCGTTTTATAAAGTATTCAAAATGTTTCAAATGCTTTGGTGAATGTTTCTGAGGTTAGCAAACGAAGCATTTAGAGATGGAAAGACCCCAGGGAAAATACTTCGGAAATCCAAGTTGCATTCGAAAATAGTTGCTACTTTTATTTGCTCTTCATATCTTTCGAATATTAAGTCATGTTTTTGCATGTTTCCTAGAAAACTAATTGTTTTCTGAAGCTTCAAATTATATAATTTTTTTTCTGTGGCTGTCTGGGCATCTTAAATATTTAAAAAAATCAAAACAAGACTCTAAACGTTTTAGAATTCCATTTAGGAATTTAGGTTTCAAAAGGTTTACAATTGATTATGAGTTATTAAACAAAATAATATTAATGAAATTCATTTGATTTTACTTTCAATAATATTTTTCAAAAGGTTTACGATTGATCATCAGTTATTATGCAAAATAATATTAATAAAATTCGTTTGCTTTTACTTTCAATAATATTTTAAGAGAAATAAAATTTGTAGTATTATCTGAAAAGGAATCGGCTGCTAAGTATCTGTTAAGAGATTATGGTATTTACCGAACACATATGTCGAATCAGAATTAGAATAAGAAATGTGTCTAGATACTGAAAATCAAACGAAATTAAGATTTATTAATGTGCTTCATTCTTCGAATAGTAAGGGAACAACTAATTTTACAGGTTTAAGGTATCCGAGTACATTAAAAACGCTGGTTATCGACTACATTGGCAAATATGTTATTTTTATTTCTTGTAGCTCAGAATTTTCTCTTTGAAATCAGTATATGCTCTCTAGGAAAAAGAGAGTCTGACCCATCATCTAGGGCAATTTTAAGCGAAACATATTTTTCAGCGAAAATTTGTCTTTAGCTTCAATTTTCTCAAAACTTCTATTTTCAAAAAAAAAAAAAACATTTACTGTTACCATGATTATCACAAAAAAAATAATGGAGGTATTTACATAAAAGTTTCAGCATGTGTATTAAATAATATGGGCAGTGAAATGAACTGAAAGTTTTATTATTGGTGAAATACTTTCTCATTTATAGGTGTTTCGAGAAAAATTAAGTTGCGAATTTATGAAAAATCTTATTCTTATTCAGATTTGTTGTTGCTGTTTCTTATGGCATTTGTTAAAGACAAGACCACTAACGAAGTCAACGATTTTAAATCTGGAAAACGTCTCTTTTTTTCAGTAGCGCCATCTAGGGTGAAGGATACGTCTTAGCAATTCAGTTGTCACAACCCTCTTTATGGGGTCAACTTCATTCATACGTTTCATTCACTCACCCACAGAAAGTAAAATACACATTCGCTTGCACAAACCCTTTTTCAGAGGGTCTCATTCGCACAGTTCATAGGGAAAACATAGGGAAGAGAACAACCATGGCCGATTCAAGGAAGCCCAGACTATGCGCTACCCCTAGACAAGGTCGCGAGCTTCTTGAGTTCTGTTCATGACAGATCATTTACTATAACAAGCGTCCTAAAAATATTGCAATCAAGGATACATTATAAAACATACTTTACCAACAAAAAATTGCAAGAAAGGCACTAAACACTCAAACTATTTCTTGCTTATACACTATTAAAGACATTTAATTGGAAATCAGATTACATATTTTACTTTAAAAACTCCTTTAAGAAGATTAATAGTAAAAGTAGCTAATGCTTTGAGATATTTATTTCCTTTATAAGCCTTAAGAAATTCTTGTGTTATAGAGAAATGGAACTTCTATCAAATCAAAATATTGACATAAAAGAGGTAAATATTTACTTGATGAATACATATCTTAAATAACCTCGGAGTGTGGCTATTTTATTTCAAAAGAAATTATGAATATTGGGTTACTTAAGAAAGTACAGATTGCAAAATTTTGCATTTTCTTTTTGAAATTATTATTCTGAAATAGTGATTGGAAGATATATTAAAGTAAGCTCAAATTATTCCTTACAGAAGGTAATACTGCTGTAGAATGAGTTTCTGTAGGTTTCTCGAATTTGTTTAATAAATAATTGGATATTATTATTTCCATTTGTTATTTTAACGGTATACGATATTCGCAATAGAATAAATAAAACATATCTGAGAAAAGTAATCTTTCAAACTGTTATTTTAATAATGCCATTTATTCAAAGAATGATTTGAATATTGTTATTTTATAAGACGTCAATAAAATATGACTTCATATAAAATAGTGATGATGTCATATTATCATAAATTGTCATCATTTATATTAATATAAAATATCATTGTTATTTACATTAAGAATTCTTAAAAAATGATACAACTAATCAATTTTTTTCTCATATGCTTTCAAATATATTAGTTGTTGTTCTTCATTGACTTCATCTACATAAAAATGCTGCCACATTTGAATATGGATCTTTTAAATTCTAAAAGCGAAAATTACAGAAATATTTCTAAAATTTGTTATTATAGGAATCTTTCAAATATTAATTAATTTTCGTATATCTTTGAAAGAAATTATTTGAATCTAACAAAATGTATGAAAGCAATTTTTATACTTTTGAATATTAGATTCTGAATACTGATGATTAGATGTTTTCACTTAATTTATTAGGGATTTAAAAATAATATAGAAATTGTTCTGAAACCTACTCGAAATTCGATTAATATAAATGTAGAATTATACCAGGTTTTGAAAGTTATTTAATTTTCCTATTCTATTTATAAAGCAGTTGAGAAGTCATATTTACTATTATCTATGAAAAAAAGGCAGTTAGGAAAAATATTTATTTTGATAAAACTACATGTATTTAATGCTAAATTAAATCCGATATTTGTCGCTCAACAAAACATTACTGTAAATGGAATTAAAAAATCTATTAATTAATGGTTTTAAAAAATCTATTTGAACTTCTATCAAACATATAAAGGCGTATCGTTTCTCACTTTACTGTGACTTTATATGAAAAATCTATCTAAAGGGTTCGTAATTAATTAAAGATAATGTGCATCATCCGAGCATGCTGATAGCATAAGAACAAAAAATTGCAAAAGTGTCATTAAATACAAATTTTGTCTTTAATTATGCATAGAAATTTAACATATTTTCGAGGATCAACAGATTTTCGATAATCTGAAGAAATAAAAAAGCTTCTTCAGGCTGATTAATGTTATTTCGCACTGTTATTATCTTTATTCATCTTAAATTCTTTAACAGGTGCATGAGTTTAGGAATAAAATTTTTTTAATGACTATGAATTTTCAACTATTATCTTTTGCAACTAAAATTTTACTAATATTTAATATGTTAAATTTTCAAATGTTTCAAAAAATCAGTTTTAGTATCTCAACTTAAAATATCCAAGATATAAAGACACCAACAGTCTTTATCAAATAAGGCTATAAGCCATACATAGAAAAGGAACCATAAATCGAAAGAAAAAAATAAAGTTGGACAAAGAAAAAAGTATGCTTAAAAATATGGACTAATGATAGCAATTGATAACACTATTGGCAGAGACTCATGATATTTTTATAGTTTTATCAAATATTTAACCTCTCGAATTTTCCCATTATTGAAATCTGGAGAAAACTGACTCTAGTTGATGGTTTTGGAGCTTACAAATTGAATAACAGAGTGAAATTACAATACGACTAACATTAGAAGTCATATAAACCGGACATACATGTTTTAATATTGTTCTGATATCTTATGATTAGTGTTCATTGAAAATGACTGAGCATTCAATATAAAATAACACAGTTTAATGTCTCCCAATTTGGAGAAATTTCGAATATGAAGTTACATTTAAAAGTTAAGGGAAATTCAATATAGCCTATATTTCGAGCAAACCAGGTGTTGATCAAAGGCCACCAACATGAGAAGTTAGATGAGCCGGACATACCGGGAATACATGTTTTAATATCGTTCTGATATCTTGGGGTTAGTATTCATTGGAAAGGTCAATTGACTGAGCATTCAGTTAAAATAACACAGTTTAATGTCTCAGAATTTGTCGAAATTTCGAATATGAAATTGCATTTTAAATTTAAGGAAAATTCAATGTAACCGGTATTTCCAGCATACCAGGTGTTGATCAAAGGCGATTAGTATATGCATGGTGATAATTTTAATAACACAGTGATAACGTAGTGATAGTCACTCATAACATAGTGATAGTCACAGTGATAACATAGCGGTAATCACAATGATAATTAAAATAACACAATTTAATGTCTCACAATTTCGCGAAATTTCAAATATGAAGTTGCATTTAAAATTTAAAGGAAATTCAATTACAAGCAGTCCATTTTAATATTATGGAATGGAACGAAAACGAGCTTGATAAGAAAATATTGAAAGACATTTCGTGATGAATTTCGAAACAGAAACCTTTGATGTGATATTCTAAGCTCTTCAGAAGTTGGTATATTGCAAGTTT
The DNA here is from genome assembly GCA_026543055.1 of Argiope trifasciata. NCBI lineage: Eukaryota > Metazoa > Arthropoda > Arachnida > Araneae > Araneidae > Argiope > Argiope trifasciata. The sequence goes on along the minus strand of JAPMOQ010013190.1, from coordinate 718,913 downwards.
TGCACGTATGCTCGGAGATCCTATTGCTTATTATAAAAAATTATTCTCTTCGTTTTTCTCACAGTATGTCATTATTTTTGTATGTGCATTTTTGTATTTGTAGATTTTTGAGTGCACTATTTTTTTCGAGCGTTCATTGTGACCATTTTCATTCAATCTAGTTCGACAGCTACAAAAGCTCCTCTGTCAGCCTTTTGTGATCGGAATTGATTTCTTTTTGCCTTTAAAAATTATACAGAATATTTGGATTTATTCATGTTTATTTGGTTTAAATTCAGATATAAAAGAAACAGAAAACAGGTAATTTATTGTAGCTATTTACATAAAGAAATGAGACAAAACAAAGACAATCATCCACAGTTCATTGTCTATGCAGAACAATGTTTAGAAATGGAATGCCTTTTAAAAGATAATTTTGATCATTTATGAATACACACTTGATATTTTATCCAGTAATTTCTAAATTATGTTGTTTCGGTAGAATAAAAAAGCCCATTGATAATGTTATTCATGATACTACTTTTAATTATATGACGATTATGAATGAAAATTAGTGATGACGAAGATTTCAAATGATAGAAAGTTTTCTCTTGCTAAACTGCAAGTAATCTGTAAGACGTTGTCAGAATATCTATTACCTATTAATTATAAATTATCCTGCTATCTGTATATATTGTTCAAACGAAAAACTCTAATAAGGATTTGACAAAAAAAAAAGAAAGTTAATTAAAATGGTGTCTTATTAAAAATATATACATGTTCATTAATTGATGAATGTATCATTCTTTACTGTATTTTGGAAAAGGTTGAAATTTGAGAAAACTTAGATCATATAGAATTGTCCTTTATCCAAATCGATAAGGAATAAAGACTTCTTTCCCTTTTCTAAGCCTAAATGGTAGGGATGTCTTGGAAACTATGCAGAAAATATTTCTGGCTTGCTTGGCAGTCAAGAAAAATTGACGTTCTCGCGGAGTGTGAGTAATCAGTAAATCGCTAGGAGAAAAAATTTATTTTAACGATTCTATAAAAATTCGGCTAGCTTTTTGTGAAATGAGTAGTTTATGAACATAATTAGTTTTATTATCTTTATAAAATAATCTTAATCATGATATGAAATTGCTTGTTGGAAATTATATAAAAATAAGGAGTTGGTCGATGTGAATAAATGGATGACTAGTCAAGTAAACAGTTTCATGCATTTTCTTGACTGGAATACTCTACTTTTTGCAAACAAGAGCACAGGTTAATTTTCGAGAACAATACAAAAACACATCGTTAGAGAAATGTCTCTTATATTCGATACTAGCAATAAAGATTTTCTATTAAATTCCATTTTCGGAAAAGTCATCACAATTTGAACTTCATCCAATAGTATTAACATAAACAAGAAATCAATGAAATTGAGAAAAAAAAAACCTTGAAAATGTTTCGACCCCACTTGTATTTATCATTTGAAATCCTCAACTACAATTTCATCTCCACTCATTAGCTTAGAGAAGGAAAAGCAGATAAATAAGCAATTTAAATCATTATTTCTCATAGTTAAAACCTACTCATAACAGCAAATTTGGAACAAAGAATTGCGGCATTTTCCGGCCCCAGATGCCTGTAGTAATCCTTTAAAAAAAGATAAAAACGAGAGACCCTTTTCTTTGAAACTAATCGAAGAATGAAAGCGAGATGATTATGATTTTGACACAAAGTTTCATATTAATGCTTAAGTTAAGAATTTAAGCATATATTTCTTCTTGGTAAAAAATGCGAAGTCATTTTCGTAAATAATTCCGTAAAGTAAAATAAATACGTCATTAATTACTATAAGCATTTTTATTTTATTTTATTTTGAAAATATGGAACTAAGGGAAATCCCAGTTTAAGCATCAGTATTTATAAATGTAATAATAATGAGAACAATATTTAGATTCGTAGACAATTTTATTATTCCATTTTTTAATTTAAGATTAAAATCAGGAGAAAAAAAAACCCTTAACACGAATCATTTTGAATTAATGATTTTACGATTTTTAAATAACATTTCACACAAGTTATTTATTTCTTAATTAGAAATTTGGATTGACAATTACAATGCTAATTACATGCGTTTATAACAATTACTCAGTTATTATTATTAAGTTTAAAAAATCCAAGATTCGAGGAACTTGTTTTTGGTTAGATTTATATTTAGGAATTTATTGAAAAGTGTAAATATAATTAATTTTTAAATAGCATTAAATTATATCTAATTTTTTATTTCTGAAGATAATGACAAGTATTTGAACCTATTCTTCTAATAATAACATCCTTTTTAACGCTCTGAAAGATGTATATTTTTATTAAAATTGCTTATAAAAAGTTAAAAAGGAAAATTAAAGATTTTTTTTTTGTTAAATTAATATTTAAAAATTCGTTGAAAGAAGTAGAAAGAATTACTACAGAAATAGTAGTAAATTTTAATATATTTAACAACTAAAAATAAGCACAGTTTTTTCAACTTATTAGGATATAAGTTAAAAATTATTATTAAAAGTTATTACACAATTATTGCAACTTAGAGGTAGGACATGATTGTGTATTAAATTTATATTGTAGAAATAGGTCATGATTGCATGTTAAATTATTAACAATTGTAACTTTTGACCTTCTGAAAGATGTATATTTATCAAATGCAATAGAGCATGCGCATTTTCAGGGGCACATTACATACCAAATTGCGCAGGAAAAATACTTCAGTTACTCATTCCTGATTGTATATTCATTTCATACCAATATTTTCGAAATTAAAAAAAAATCTACTTTTTTATTTTCATTTGCGAGTCCTGATAATTTTTAAAAATATTTTTTATAAGTGATAATATTTGTATGATTCACTGAAAATTCAAATTTAGTTGAATTATAGAGATGATATCAAGTGATTTTTAGAATTGCCAAAATGTGCCCCAGAATCATCTTCACAATAAATATAACTAGTCAATAACATAAATAGATATAATATTGTCACGTTGATAGAGATCAAGAAGACACAGGAAGGAAAGTTAAATCAATTTATTAGCTCAACTCTCAACTAAGAACACTGTGAGTGAGATATCTTCAGCTTTCATACAAGTAGGGAAAGTGCCTGAATACCTTTCTGAAGACAGTAAGAAAAGTCCAGAGCACTTATCTGGTAAATTAGAGAACGGTCCAGAATCTTCTGGAACACGAAATGAAGGAAAAATATTTAAGCAAACTTTAAGTCAACTGGGATTCGAACACATGATCTCCTGAATATGAATCAAGAGTTATAAACATTCAGCTATGCAGACTCAGCGACGTTTCATTTCAATGCGGCAATAGGATTTTTCCTCCATAGATATTCCCTCATTATGGAAAAAACAATAACAAAAATACAGTTACATATGAAAATTCCTTGACAAATCCGTACGTGTCTTGTTGCTCTTTTTTGTTTTATATGGCTAATTAATAACTTTTTTAAGCACCTGAATAATGTTTAATTAACTTAATGCCACATATAATAGCCATTATAATGTAAAACAGAAATGTTCCTGTAAGCAATTTTATCTCTTAATTTATTTGTCATACTTTAGAGAAATTTTAATATAATTCTGTAGCAGTTCCATAATTCTTATCTTCTCTCTTTTATACTAGATGGAGATGCCTGATAGGTTATCCCACATGCCCTCCCATAATGTATTGCACATTGCGAGTGTAATGAGAATGAGATGTGATACTGTACTGTTAAGCTGCGAGCGTGAATGTCTTGCCCTTGTGTTTGTTCTGTGAGTGAATGAGGTTATTAAAGAAATGTTCCTGAAAACATAAATCTTGTTGCTTCCTGCACAGATCATAATAATATACATTCCATCCCGATTCTATTAAACAGTTAGAAATAATATTTTAGACATCATTTGAAATTCTTCTAAAAGACAGCTTTTTTTATATTTATTTTTAGAATTTAAACTTTTTTTGCTTAAATTTGACTTGAATAAAACACAAAAAAAATTTATTGAAATCGAATCTTTAAATTTAGTTGGGAATTGTTATAATTTTCATAGTATATTTTGTTAAGTTTTTCATTTTTCATTATTAATATTTCAATGCAATTCTGTTCATTTAATTTTAAAAATAATAATTTGAAAACCATTTTTGCATTGTTATCGAATACCATTGTCAATTATTCCATCCGAAATAACAAAGTTTATCATTCTTCCGAGATTTGTAGATTTGCTAATTATAGTAGAGACATTTTTAATTTAATTAATTCAATCAAATGAAAAAATTTTATTTTTTGAGTTGTAAAGAAATTAAATTGTATTGTAACGATTGTGATGAATAAGCAAGGACAAATTATTTAAAAATATGTTTTAGACTACAGTCAACTATTAAACATGCTATTTGAAATGAAGTAGAATTTTAATTTTAAATAGGCGGAACTCTAAATTAAATTGCACTAATGTTAAAAGCATGCTTAATTATTAGAAGTTATTATCTGTAAATTGTAATATAATGTCATAATTATATATAATTAATACTTTTTCTTATATAAAATAAAATATTGTGTATCCAAATAAAGCATGGTATAGTTTTATAAGGTAGCAATAATCCTTGAAATGAAATAACTCGAATCTGTTCTTACTGAAACTTTAAATGATATTATAAATGCTGATGAGTAATTTTTTAATTCTACTGTATAATATGTGGGTGCTAAGATTGGAGCTGATGATCAATACAATTGAATTACTTTAGAATTCACGATTATTTATTTAGAATGTAAAAGTTATCTATTAACTATCTAAACATAGTAATGAAGTTAATTCACAGGTAACAACTGAATTCCTTTAATCTATTGATGTGGAATTTAATAAATAGATTTTTGATGCTATTCATTAAACTTCAAAAGAATGTAAAGCTAGATGATTCATTAATAAATAGGTATATTTCAGGAGAGCCCATATGATGATACTATGGTTTATCAAACATAATTTTCGTTTGAAAAAATATCATAAAATATTTTGGTTGTAGAGCAACTTTATACTACTGAAAATTTTGAGGACATAATTAACAGTATAAAACGAGTCAAATTTGAGTGAGAATTAAAAAATGCTTTGCTGCATACTATTGACAATAGCTGAAAAATCTAGGAAAATTTGAATTCACTGATGTACGACAACTGAATTAATTTTAATTGCTAATTTCATTAGTTGTAATTTTGCAGTTTGTGGAAATTGGATATAAAATCACTTTTTTCACACATATAAAATCTATTTAATTACAAAACTTTGCACAGGTTAAAATTATGCAAGAGTAGTCAATACTATTATAAAAAAATTATGCAAAATATAATTAATACCTATTTTAGAAATATATAGCATTTTCTTTTGAAGATCACTATCCAAACATTAAATTAAATTTATCTTAGACATTAGAGATATTAATCCTTATTGTGAAGATCATCAATAAAAGTTTAAAATGAGCGCTAAAAATATGTAAAAAATAAATGGTTTTTGTTGCGTAAAACAAAAATATATGGACTGAAAATGATATATGCAGTTTTTTTTATTATGTATGTAAGCTACTTTTTTTTCACGAAACAAAATACGAAATTCTTATATTTTTCAACAAATTGTTTTGTTAGTTTACTGGCATATTTTCAGTTAAATACAATGAATACAAATATAGCAATTTAACTCTGGAAACCTGGTCAGTCCTTTTCGAATTCAAAATAAAGGTTGAATTTGAAATATTTCTATTTCTGTTTTTATATTCTATTTTTAAAATTAAGTATAATAAAAAGATTCCTATTTTTAAAAAAGAAAATTCATTATAAAATAGCAATGGAAGTTGCAACTTGAGCACTAAGATCTTATATATATCAATTCGAAATTCAATAGAAATGACAGTTAAAATCAAAAGTTTCTATTTTAATTTATTTAAAAACTTGCAATCAGATTAAAGAAGTTTAAGCAATAAAATTAAAGAAGTTATATTTTATTTCTGCTTTAATTCTCTTGTAGTTATCTCGTAGAAGCTATACTTCATAGATTCCATTTGTATTAACAAGTTCATCAAAAATTTTGAAAAAGAAAATATGATTTGGGGACTTGTTATCTGTCTCTTATATTCATTTACGCGAGTATGTTATTCTTTCTGAAATATCAATCATTCTTTCAATCATTTCAATCTTTCTGAAATATCAATCATTCTTTCAATCATTTCAATCTTTCTGAAATATCAATCATTCTTTCTGAAATATCAATCATTCTTCCTGAGATATCAACCATTCTTTCAATCATTTCATTTTTTCTGAAATATCAAACATTCTTTCAATCATTTCATTCTTTCTGAAATATCAATCATTCTTTCTGAAATATCAATCATTCTTTCTGAGATATCAACCATTCTTTCAATCATTTCATTTTTTCTGAAATATCAAACATTCTTTCAATCATTTCATTCTTTCTGAAATATCAATCATTCTTTCTGAGATATCAACCATTCTTTCAATCATTTCATTTTTTCTGAAATATCAACCATTCTTTCAATCATTTCATTCTTTCTGAAATATCAATCATTCTTTCAATCATTTCATTCTTTCTGAAATATCAATCATTCTTTCAATCCTTTCATACTTTTTGAAATATCAATAATTCTTTCTGAAAT
>JAPMOQ010013190.1:683543-707253 GCA_026543055.1 Argiope trifasciata | reverse complement strand
GAATTGGTACTATCTATTGGAATGATTCTATGAAAGTAATTATATTGCCAAGTCACTTGAGAATGAGAGTAACTTCAAAAAATGTTCAGAAAATGCTAACCTCTGCAGTGTTACAGACGTGTTTTTTATTCCTTGGTGCGAAAATTCAAGCAAAAGGACTTAAGCTCAAATTAAAAAGAGCCAGAAGCAACAAGTTGATAAAGTTATTAAGCAACAACCTTATTACAAGTTTATTTTTTTTAAAAACTTCAAAATTCCACTTTAATAAAAAAAAGAATCCTAAAAACCGAAACATTCAATTTTTTTCTGACTTTATTGTTTTATTATTATTATTTTGATGCTATATACTTTGTTAATTTGTTTTATACACACACATACACAAACATACATGTATAAATATATGTTTGTGTTAGTGTGTTGTGTGTCAAGATTTAAACATTTGTCAAGATTTAAACTTTTATGAATCTGGATAAGATTTTCTAATTTTTTTAAAAAAGAAAATTATTTGGAATGACCGTCATTCATCAGTTTTTCTTTCCATTCCTTATCAACACAAAGAGTCCATTGTAATCGTGGTCCAGTAACTGCTTTTAAAGATAAACAAATAATTAAAGTTGCAAAGTCTTTCTTATCACTTAAAGAATTACTTTATTGCATTTTTATCAATAAATTTGCAATTGAAAAATTATAAAATTCTATTTTTATATAATTGCTGGGATTATTTTAGTTATATTATGTAAAATATTAATGGTTTGTATCATTAATAACTTATTTATATGGTTTGTACCATTTCCATTCTTCTGATATTAAAACTAATCGAGTTATGAAGTGAAGAGTTTTATTATTTTATATCAATAAGCTGTCACCTTGAAGAAATAAAGTATTTTCATGTAGGCAGCGATTAAAATAGCCCAATTTTTTTTGAAAATATTGATTTCCAAATCTTTGTAAGCTCAGTTTTAATTGGAGAGTTGTGGGATATTTATCAGCTTAAAAACTTAGTGTGAAAATTTTTTAAATAAATTCGACCTAATATTTAAATATTTAAATATTTTATGCAGAAATATTATCCGAAATTCTTTCCTTTCATTGTATCATTGTATTTATTGACTGAAAAAATAAAAAAAAAATATCATTTCAAACATTTTTCTAACCAAAACTAAGTGTTTTTTAATGAGAATTCGGAATCTATTTATTGATCAGGATTGAATGTCCTGTATCTTGTACGTAAGAATCTTACATACGCTGTTTGACTGTATGCAAATTAATCAATCACTTTCTATTGCACAAATGGCATAAAACACAACATTTGAACTGAGAAACAACCAGAATATAAATGATATTAGCAAATGACGCTCCTAATGGAACTATGATAATGATAATAAAAAATATTAATGAAATTGTATGAAACATGTGCATTAAACACATTATTTACTTCACCATAATATATTCTGGACATATTACTCTGAAGCAAATATGTACTCTTTTCGTAGATTTTCATTTATAATATTAATTCTATATATTAAAAAAGAGGTTTAAATATAGAAGCGAAGTTTCTATTATCTAATGGAAACCTAGTTGAACAAATTTAAAACTTATAAATAATGTTCTTTGAAATCTAGAAGAGCTCATTCATGAAAAAAAGTTTTAAACGACGATTCTTAATAAAATAGAATTTTTACATTATCTCGTGCAGGAAAGAATAGTAGCTTAGTAATACATGATACACATCATTTCCCAAAGGGAAAGTTCTTTTCTTACCTACAGTGTATTACAGATTTTTTTTTTAATATTAGATTCAATGGAACCTGCATGCAATCTATTTAAATTCTAAATCTACCTTTGTTTAAAAGCATAATTTTATTATGTAAATAGAATATTCATAGCAAAAGTACCTTTAAAAGGGAATTATTTTTTTATTTATTTCAGAAACATAAGTTAATACATTTTGACATTATTTCATTGTTCATATCCTTTCAAAGGAAAAAACTAGAGTACACAGTTTTTCAATAAATTTGTGTTTCTATTTTTCTATCTATTGTATTCCTATCAATTATTTTTTTAATTTGTGACGGGAAGATTTTTTTGTGCACTTTGATAAAATACGTTTAATTTTTTAATCATTTGCAAGGCTTTAATGGTATTCAGAATAAAATATATCAGTCAAAAATAATAATATCGAATGAATTTTTTGTTTTATTTTAATACATTTTGCTTTATGTTAAAAATTAAAACCTTCAATAGATAGCATAATTCACATTAATTATTTTTAAAAGGAAACATTAAATGAGTAATTTATTAATTGAAAATTAAAAATATAATGGATTCGCTGATTTCCAAAGAAATTTTTATTTGTATCAAAACAAACAACTTATAAAGAAGGAAGAATTTGGTACATTGTAATCGGTAGTTTGAGTTATTGTTATGTTAAATGTAGTTAATTATAATGTTAAATTCCTTTGATTTTTTTTAAATTATAATTTTAAAAAGAATTTGAAATTTGTAATTGTTTTATAAATTTTGCAGCATGACAAAATTTAATTATTTATACTTAACTATCATTTTATATTATTCATCATTTAGCTATAATTTATATTTACATAAATTTTAAAAAATGCATACAAATACAAACTTTTCATTCTATATTATTCATCATTTAGCTATAATTTATATTTTCATAAACTTTAAAAAGTACATCTGAGTACAAAAAGATAAAAATTTAAAAAAATATAATTTAGATTTTCATAAACTTAAAAATTTATGTAAGTGAATTTTTATATAATATGGGTCAGCATATTACTGTTCGACTCAACATTTTCTTAATATCAAATCTATAAATAAATGTAACTATAATTGTATTTATTTTTAATTCATATATTCAAAAAAACTGCATTTCTGTAAACGTGAGTAAAAGACATCAAACAAATTCATTTCTTTTTGTGTAAATTATAAATGTTTTTTCAAATTTTTATGCAATGAAACTGAAAGTGATTTTTGTACTATGCATATTAAACTCGATGCTTTATTTATAAATTATGCGTTATGAATTGAATTCCTAAATGAAAGATGTCAGAAAAAAACAGAATTTGCTGCTATGAAAGCATGTAAAATAGAGTGCTGCTGGTTTAAATTTCTTATAATGCCCCCGTAAAATTTTATGACAAAAATGTAAAAACATCCTTTCAATTTAATATGTGTAATTTCAATTTTTTTTTCAAAAAAAGGTTTGATATCGGTATATGTCGATTAAAAGTTTGGTTTGGTTCATACAAGTTTGTAATAAACAGGTTTCATCTGTGATCACGTGTTATTAGAGAATTGTTTTGCTATTCTAGCTCAGTTTGTAGTTTTTGACTGAAGATTCGAAGCTAAATTCTGAAAATATTGTTCCATGAAGTGTTCAGAGAAAACGTATAGAAAATTCTTATGGCTAATTTTGATAATAAAATTCTTGCAGTACTAATATAAATTTCATTGGCACATCATTAGCAATAAAAATATTTTTTCGTCCTCTTCAGATCCCGTTTAGTAGAAAATAGAGTTTGAAATAGTAATTTGATTAAGAGTTTTTACAAATTTCTCTATATGCTTTATATAAATGAAGAGTTTTTAAATAACTGTAGACTTATCATTTTTTAACACTAATGCGACCAAATAAAAAATAACGCCTGCCAAAAGAAAAGTGAATTATGTGATAATGTAAAAACTATTGAATAAATTAATTGTTTACAAAATATATTCATCTGTAAATCTTTCAAATCTTCATGCCTTTTAAAACTCATTTAAGCATATAAATTTTGAAACGCATATAGATACTAAAAGATAAAACAATTATTAGTATCTTCACCCAAAAATATCTAAACTACATTGGACATCATAAAAGTCAAGAGCCATCTTCCACATTTTCTGTTTTAAAACCATATTGAAATTGTATCTAAAAATATATATACCATAAAACCTTAAAATGAAATAAAAGGACAGAAATCTGACTTAATAACATATAGTGCCAACATATTTCAAAAAACTTTTTTCTAATTCATTTCTTTGAAAAGTTTCTTCAAAGTTAATACTGCTTTATTTTAAAGAAAATAATGCATTCTAAAAGAATTCCAATTTTTCCTCCGGTTTCTCCCCTTAATGTTTATGAAATTATATTCAAATTTGAATTTCATTTTTGAATTAACTGAAGCTTCATTCGAATTTATATATTTTGATATAATGTATTGTTTAGATGTGTTGTTCTTTTTTGAGCTGCCACACTGAACACTGTCATTTTAGATTAAAAATTGGTTACACACTTTTATTATATAGGATTCTTCCTACTATATATATTCTTTAAAAATTATCCATACAATTTGTCTTTGAGAAATTACTTTAAAAATTTCAGTGATATGAGAACGTACAAACCATTTATCAAAATTATTAGTCAAACATTTATGACAGTCGATTTCTTTGAAATCGACTGTCATAAATGTTTAACTGTTAGAATCATTTGAAGTACGGACTTTCTTTGTTTGAAAAGAAAATCCGGATCGAAATTTTCATGATTTAATTTTCCAATGTTTATTAAATAACTAATATGGATAGCATTTCTCGAATGTATGAATTTTAAATTTTGAAAATTTGATCAAAAAACAAAATGAGACATTTATTTCTTTGAATGACTTAAGGTAAGAATTAAGAGCTGTTTTTATAAAGTGACTGCAAAGTTGCAATCCTTTGGCAACATAAGTAGTTTTCAGACAATAAATATAATCCCTGATTTATTAATTCTTGATGCTTGATGTGAATGTCTAACAACAAAGTGATAGTATTACCTTTAGAGCTTTCGATTCTTAAGGGAAATGCTGTATAAAAGAGTAGGAATAGAAGGAAAGCTTCCGAATGATACCGATTTCTAAAGCTACGTAAGCATATTTTTTTGTCTCTGAATTTATGCCATTTTGCACTCGCAAAAAATATTGAGGGTTTCATTTTTACTTTTATGAAAGAATATACTGTAAAGAATTCTAATCATTCAAAGACGGTAGATGTAAAATCAGGTCTTTGAATGACCTAAGGTTAGAATTAGTAACTTTTTGTATAAAATGACTGCAGAGTTGCAATCATTTGGCACTATGCAGTAGTTTTGTGACTATAAATATAATCCCTAATTTATTAATCTTTCATGCATGATATCAATACCTAACAGCAGTATACTGTAGAATAACCTTCAGGGCTTTCAATTCTTAAGATAAATGCTATAAAAATGCGTAGGAATAGAAAGATAGCTTCCAAAATATACCGATTTTTAAAGCTACGTAAGCATATTTTTTTGTCTCTGAATTTATGCCGCTTTGCACTCGCGAAAAGTATTGAGGGTTTTTATCTTTCTTTTTTAAAGAAGATACTGTCAAGAATTTTTTTTATTCAAAAATCTCAAATGTAAAATTTAAATCTTTCGGCTGTCACAAAATTGAAATATGAATCAAAAAATCATTTATGAAAAGAAAGTAATTAATTTGTCTTCGAATTAGATGTTTGCACTGGCACAATTTTTTTTGTAAGTAAATATGAAAGTGTTCACCTTAAATAATTAATTATACTGAATTTACAGTTCCAAATTTGCTTTTACTCAGCCTCATTTAAGTAAATCTTTTTAAACCTGCAGTAAAAATTTGAAAAGGGATGAAGTTTTTTTTTTTTTTTCAATAGTCATTTCAAATTCAAAGATTTTATAATCGGATGCTTAGTTACTTGAATATTTATTATTCAAATTATTCCAGACTATACTTCTATCAACTTACTTTACACAAAAATCATAAAATCTTTTAAACGAATTAGTGTCAACAAAAAATGTATCATCAGTGCTCACAATTTTTGCTGGAAAAACTGAAACTTCTTTTATTCATCTTGCAGCGTACCGTTTTCGTTTATGAAGTTGCTGACAAATTATGATCAAGCTAAGTTGTGGTGACATCTTAATAAGCTAGTAACTGCCAGTAAACATAGGTGATTACTTTTGTATAAGACATATGTTACATATCTGCAATCGAAAGATCGCGAGTTCAATCCTTGGTGGAGTTCTGCCTCCACATTGGCACCGTTTCAGCCAACACCACTGTTACATTGATGACCCGGATCTGAACAGGCAACCTTCTGATCTCACCAATGTGACGGTGGTGTTGGCTGGAATTGTGTGCCAATGTGGTGGATGAATTCAGTCAATTATCAAAATCGCGATCTTCTGATTTGCAAAAGCGTAAAAAAGTAAAGTCATTAATATATATTAAAAGCAATATTAAACACTTTTTAATGAACTTTTGAATTCGGTACTTCTTATTAAAATCTCAATTTCTGGCTCAACTTCTTTCAAGAATGTCAAATTGAATCATCAAGTCTTTCTGGGATAATGTATAGACCGAGTAAAAAGTCTCATGTCAATATATATATATATATATATATATATATATATATATATATATATATATATATAAAGAGAGAGAGAGAGAGCGATGTTTGATTAGAAAGGCGTGGAAAGAATCCGGTAAGTACTGCCCTTGTGTATATGTATAGAATCTGCGAACAAAAATTATAAATCATATTGTGTAGAAAGAGCTATCTTATATATATTGTGTATTGTGCTCGTGGCTTCAAAAATAATTTTGTATACAATTTTACCTTTATTTCTGTCAACAAAGAGAGGAATTTTGTGAAATATTTTAATCCAGAAACATGTCATATTTTGTTGAAAATTGTGAAATAAAAAAATAATAATTTTGTCACAAAAATTATAAAACATCAGCCAGGAAATATGCAAAAAATGATACATGTATAATAACCAAACTAGAAATAAATATTAAATTTAAATTCAATAAATTGAATGGAATAATAAAAAGAAATGACAGCATTTTTGAGGGCCTTCCACAGGCAAGGATTCAGGCATATTTTTTTTTTCTGTGAGCGGTCCGTCTTTCATCAAATTGTTGATTCCTCGTGACAAGGAAATTAAATAAATTAAGGTTTTGAAAATAAGAATTAATAAGAACGAATTATCAAATTACAACGTTGATCTCCATCTGCGAGATAAATCGTAGATAGCGTTCTTTTCTAGGGTCAAACCATCTATGATATTTGATGACAACTTCTCTACTTCAGTTAAAAGATAACAAAGAAGACGTCATCTAATTGCATAGATGGTTCTGATATCAGGCGATGGTAGTGGCAGTGAATGTGGTAAATAAATAATCAATATCGAAATCAAATAAATCATACAATATTAATAAGCAAAATAATTTATTTTTATAAACATTGCATTTTTTGTTTGATTGTTTCATATGAAGAATAGCAATACATTTTCCGCAAGTCAATTTTTAGAAGAAATACGAACAAACCAGACGAAAATATGATAGCAAAGAAAATGCGATAGATATCATATGAAAGTTTTGACACATAGAAAAAGAAAATGAAAAAGAAACATTCCATAATTTAAAACCTTGGAACATTTGTACAAGAGCAAAATGCCCTAAAAACGAACCTTCAAAATTTCGAATTTCGCTTAATAACATTCGTACAAACAAAGAAAAAAAAAAGGGAAAAGTGTAAAAAATAACAAAAGTAACATAAACGGCTCTGGACGGTTTATGTTACTCATTCCAAATCCTCAAATGCAATTCCATCTCTAATCGTTTTCACGTGAAAGGAAAAGCAAACAGATAAACAATTATCTTTTGAATTTATAGACAGATAGAAAAAAACTCTCTATGAAGCTTGGAAGTGTACGGTCCATCGGTACAGCATTGTACGACCTGTAACTGTTTCCATGGTTGAAGTTGTCTCTTGATGATCATCTTTTCAATTTATAGGCAGGTAAAAACATTCCATGAAGTTTGAAGAGGCTATGCAGTTGTAACGTAAACACTTTTTAAAGCAGGTCCATTGAAATTTCCGCTTTTGTTTTCTAATTAAATAAAAGAATTATGGGAAAGCTTGGTAATTTATTTTCTTAATTTTTATTGATAGTTTCATATAAAGAATAACAATATATTCTACGAAAGTCAATTTTTAAATGAACACGAACAAACCAAACATACAGCTGAAAATAGGATTGCAAAGAAAATAATGCGATAGGCATCATATGAAAGCTTTGAAACACATAAAAAGAAAGTGAAAAATATACATTCCATAATTCAGAACTTTGAAACATTTGTAATAGATTAAAAACTCCAAAATAATATTAATAAAAAAAAACCTTCCACTTCTGTGTCTACATACCATTTAAAGCTGTGGGATTTGATTTCGTTTTAGGAAAAATACATCACAATTTTGAATTTCATTTAACAACATTCGTACAAACAAAGGAAAAATGGAAAAATAACAAAAATAACAGAATCGATGCTGGGCTGTTTGTGTTACTCATTCCAAATCCTCAAATGCAATTCCATCTCTAATCGTTTTCAAGTGAAAGGAAAAGCAAAACAGATAAACAATCTATACCTACCCTTCTCTCAGTAAAAACAACTCGCAGAAAAGAATTCAGGAACAGTGAAAAATTTCTACATTTTTCTTGGTTGGTCCCAGGTGGCCCAAAGGAACTGCACTAATCCTTTAAGATAAGATAAAAATTTCTGTTGTTCAGTGCTTTGAAAGTGCTCAAAGTGTAAAAACTCCATGATTATGATTTTAACACAAGCTTGAGATAAGAGTTTAAGCATATTCCCTTTCTTAAGAATAAGTTTGACGTTGTAAAAAATATGTAACGTAAACACTTCATAAATCAGAGCCATTTAAATTCCTGCTTTTGTTTTCTTATTAAATAAAAGGCGTTGAGTTATGGGAAAGCTTAACATGGGATGCACTTGAGATTAATGCAGAGCAATGTTATGATTTATTTCTAAATATAGAATATCAGTTTAAATCAATTACTAATTTAAGAGAAAAGACATTTTGAATTATGTTTTAAAAGTAGAAATTAGTTTCCCGAAAAGATAATAAGGGAAAAAAATTAGGATAATAGTTTAAATAAATTTATTGTTTAAAATAATCAATCAATTTATTACTGCTATACCTATAATTTTTTAACATGTATTTTAATAATTACATATGCAGGTTTTGAAAAAAATGTATATATATTAATATTTTTAACCTGTTGTGTTGTGCTTTGAAAGTACTCAAAGTGTAAAAACTACATGATTATGATTTTAACACAAGCTTGAGTTAAGAATTTAAGCATATTGCCTTTTTTAAGAATAAGCGTGACGTCGAAGCATGTAAAAAATTATGTAACGTAAAAACTTCATAAATCAAATCCATTGAAGTTCCCGCTTTTGTTTTCGAATTAAATTAAAGACGTTGAATTAAGGGAAATCTTAATACAAATACTATTGTTCCAAACGATAAATATGATACTTGAGATGAAAAAAAAGCAATGTTATGATTTATTTCAAAAGACAGAATATCAATTTTAAATCAATTACTAACAAACGTATTAGCTCATAAGAGGAAAGACATTTTGAATTATTATTTAAAAGCAGAAATTAATTTCATGAATCAATAATAACAATACAATTTTTAGGACAATAATTAAAATAAATTCATTCTTTCAAATAATACCTTACTGCTTTATCTTTGATTTTTTAGAATGTATTTGAATATTAACAAAATAAATACCGTTATTCCTCTCATTCCTACTTAAATAAAATAACTATTTCAAATTCCAAACGATAATTCCTAGATTATTTCAAGAACTCAGCAAGTATTTACATATTTCAAAAACGTTGTTTCAACATTTCCTCTTCTATTATTAACTTTCTCCATTTCTCCAAACACTGAAAAATTAGGATTCCCAACATCAAATTATTATTAAACATTATGATTTCAAACATTTTGCTATCATCTTCTTATCTCCATTGAAAGCTTCCTTTTTGAACTGCTGAAATCAGCGTTTGTCGAAGTCGAAACACAACACAATACAACTCGCCGCTTTAGAAATGCACCGTTGTTCCTTCCTTTCTCGGTTGCGCCAAAATCATTTGGAATATCTTTACGTCGACTCCGCTAAAACAAAAGGACTGAAGGGGTCTCCGCTGTATTATACTCGAAATAATTTAGGAAACATTTAAATTATCTCTCGCGCAAACGAAATGGAAAACATCTCGGCACTTTATAAAGTATTTAAAGTGCTTGAAAATACGGGGCCGCGAGTAGGCGAGCTCGCAACCGGAGTATTTAGGGACGGGAATACCTGTGGGATATGAATAAGCCTATTTCAGAACATATTTAGGAATATACACAAAAGGAAACTGCTTGTTTTCACCGTGTGTCCCGTAACTTTGGATATGACAAGGCCTTTATGATACTAATAAAAATACATCTAAATGTCTCCAGTTGACACAGAAAGGAATGTAATAAATGAAATGTAAACGAATTTGCATTGTGGAAATAGCTGAATTATTACATTCAGTGAGGCGGACGAATAATGTTGGGAAGAATTTGTGTGAGGATTAAATTCGTTCTTACCAGAAAACCTAATGCAATGTTTATATAAATTGCATATATTTAGTAACAAAAACTTCATTCAAGAAATAACTTCCTTTGATTCATTCATTAAAGATATTTTCAATCATTGTTACGCAAAAAAATAATGAATAATGAATTCATCATTCATATTTGTGTTTTGAGTAATATGCCGTATTTATAAAGTCGAGCTCCAACGACATGTCTATCCTGCACGTTAGCCAGGCGTTCCAACTTCGACTCCTCTTGCGATTTTCTGGGCTCCTTTGATGCCTGTCGATTATACAGAAAAGTTGCCGGTAGAAAGGGCAGGCTTCAAAGGACAGCAGAAAACCGCAAGAGAAGTCGAAGGTTTACAAAAAATTTATCGGCTTAAGACTTAAGGCAGCCGAAGTCCTGGCCTAGGTGCTGCTATTCTTAACCGTTATTCCAGGTGTCCTGCGTTCGATTTCTGGTTCGTGTATGTGGGTTCTCTTCTCTGTGACCTGCCATATGTGAGATGCGTGAATGAACTCCACCTTTTATGATGTATAAAGTTGTTGTACAAACGAGTGTGTGTGTCAACTAGAATTCAATTTAATGCCCTCACCAGCAGAACCTACTGCCCCCTCCCCGGAAGAAAAAAAAAAGACATGAAAGTGTCAGACGACAACAACAAGATGCGAAACAACTAGATTTAAGTTTGTTCAAACCATTGCGTTGAGTTTAATTGAACTTGCTTAAATTTTGTGTTCAAGTGATGATTTTTCAAAGCTAATTTTTTTAAAATATTATTTTTCATGTTCTCGCAGTTATAGTCAAGAAAATTTGTTTTCAAAGCAAAATCTTAATTTTTTAAAACTATTTATTAAGTGTTTACAGTTATTTGCAAGAAAATATGTATTTATTCTCTTGATACAGAAATGCCTCTGTAATATAGTGAATGATGAAGCAAGACAGAAAACATCTAGTCGACTTTTCTTCAAAATAGAGTTACCGTACTTTTTTATCCTTGAATTAAGTGGTATTACCAATTTCTACCAACTGGTAATACTGCCAATAATAAATAATTTGTTCACGCTTTTGTGGACTTTTTGGTAAGAAATTAATTTAAAAAAAACATATATTCTGATTTGTGTGTGTGTGGCGGTAAAAAATCCCCTAGCTGACCTTCAAAAGTGACATCCCAACAAAGAAGTACTATCATTAAGGAGTTAAAATCTGGAAATATGAGCTTATGTACTTTGGCTAGACAACAAAACCCTCCATTATCAGAATCTACAGTCCATAGAGTGGTGAAGAAGTTCGGCAATTTATTTACGTGTATAGGAAAGCATCACCGAAATTGACTAAGAAGCACACAGAAAAGAGATTGAAATTCGCACAGGAAGTGATGTTCGGGAAAGAAGATTGGCATCGTGTGATATTCAGTGATGTAAAGAAATTTAGTCTGGATGGTCCAGATCACTGGCAGTATTACTTGCACGATCTGCGTAACGATGGACAGATATTCACGAAGAGGCAAGCAGTTGGAGGTTCCGTTATGGTATGGGCCGGATTCGGAGGTGCAGGAAAAACTGATATAGCATTTGTAGACAATCGGTTGAATGCTGCAGGTTATCAGGAGCTGCTTGAACAATATTTTCGTCCACAATCGGAGCATATTGGGGGCTCATTCTTCATGAACCAACAGGACAATACTCCTTTGCACACTGCAAACTCCACTTTCGATTGGTTTCTGAATAACGGTGTACATATTATCGGTTGACCACCTTGAAGCCTCGACCTGAATCCGCAAGAAAACATGTGGGATATACTCGCCAGAGCGGTGTATGCAGTCCGAAGACAGTACAGCAGTACTAAAGACTTGAAAAAGGCCATTTCCTTCATATTGTCAAAAATGGAGAAAAACTATCTGCAAATCCATGTAGAAACCATGTCGAATAGGATTTATGAGCTTATTCAAAAAAAAAAGGTAGAACAATTCCTGATTAATTCAACATTAATTTGATGCTTGGTACAGTGGGCCTATCTTTTTGAAACAGATGTTTCATGTAATTTTTGTTTTCCTTATTATTTCTATTATTTTTACATTATTCATGCATTATTTTACATTGAATGAAATAATGTAGTTTATAAAATAGTACTTTCTATGCAATAAAACCTTTTTTACCAGCATAACTTTTGTTTTTGCTGGTAGACCTATCATTTCCATACTCACTGTATTTCGTAGTTATGGTACGTAAATGCAATGAAAGTCCTTCTCTGAGTTAATAGTTTTATTTAAGGTTATAAAAGTAATTGTGCGAGAAAGTTTTAGGGGAACCAATCCTATAAATTTGAAATTTCAACAAAACATTTATAACATTTTAGAGTTTTTTCGCAGAAACTTCCAAAAATATTAGATTACAAATAATTTTGCATTGTCTTTTAAAACATTATATTAAAGATTTTATGGTATAATCATATTTTCTATGTTTAATCAATTAAAAATATTTTAATCACATTTTCCAATATTAAACTTGAGAATACCAAGTAAATATGAAACATATTACTTGATAAAATAAATAGTTTCAATCATTATCTGTCTGAGATGATATCAAGCTTTAAAGTTATAAAATAATACATAAATTCTTGTATTTTTTGAGATAAATTTCAAAAATATAACATTACAAAGAAATTTGCACCATGTTAGGTTTCAAAAAAATTATATTTTCAACTATATCAAAGACTCTATGGTATAAATATATTTTTTATATTTAATCCATATGAAAAGAAAATATTTTAATGGTATTTATCTATACTTATAATAAAGCTCAATATGTGTGTGTGTGTGTGTGTGTTGGCGCTCTACAGGTCAGACGGTTGGACCTACAGATACCAAATTTTGTACATGTATACCTTGGATGTTCGGAATGTGCACCTCGGAGCCCTTTTTTCGAATTTTTAATTAGAATTTGAATTAATTAAAATTTAAGCGAAATTTTGACGTTTTTCCACTATAACTTCCGAAAATATGATCGCATAAACATTATTTTAACATCAATTTAAAGATAAAAAAATTAGCTTTCTGATGGTATCAGAGTTTTAATGTATAACTTAAGCCTCGATTTTTAACGAATTTTTAAAGAAATATTTTAACCATGTTTTTTTGAGCACGTGACTGGATAAAATAAAAGAAAACATTGACGGAAGTTCAAATAATAAAAAAAAAACTATCATCGTAAATCAAGTCTAAAGAAATGATACTTTCAGCACGTGACTGGATAAAATAAAAGAAACATAAAATGTGATATTTTCTAAAAAAATAAATGCAAGGCAAAGGTTTCTATAATCGTTTGCAATATCTAAATCATTTATTCAACAAATCTTCTTTATTTACGGTAAACCTGATTGAATTTAGACAGGATATGCATTGGAATCCCGACTTAATGGCATATTTATGTAATCGTTTGCAACATCTGTATAATTAATACAATAATTTTTTTTTCATTATAAAATGTGATAGTTTCTAAAAAAATAAATGCAAAGCCAAGGTTTCTGTAATCGTTTGCAACATCTATATCATTTTTTTTTTCCTTTTTCGCTTTCTTTAAAAAAACACATTTAATACTGAAGCATCACGGAAAAAAACATTTTTAATTTCAGGCCAATCAATGCCCGGAATTGCTTCAAGGCTAATGTATATGTGATTTAATTAAAAATTATAGAACGCATTATTCATGGCGAGCCAGCGGGTCGCCAAAGGCGGCTAGTTTATCATAAAACTTGAGAATTCTGAATGAATATTAAGCAAATCACGAGATGCAATAAATAGTATCTTACATTACCATTCTGAAAGAGCAACAATCTTTACAATACAAGAAGAATATACAAATCTAATACTTAAAAATGAATATTTGTAATTGGAATAGAATTATAAAAATGGAATAAATACTATTTTTGTTTCTCCTTTTTTATACTTATTTCAATGAATGTATTCATTGCCGATAAGAAAATAAATACCATTCTTTCTATCATTCTTAATTAAATAAAATAACAGTTTAATACTCCAAACGATATTTCCAAGATTATTTCTTCTGTCGCAATAGAATAAATACTAATTATGATTCTCCTTTTTTATCGTACAATTTTAAAGAATGTATTCCTCTCCGATAAGAAAATAAATATCATTCTTCTTATCATTCTTAATTAAACAAGATAAATTATTTCAAATTCCAAACGATATTTCCAAGATTATTTCTTTTGCGGTTAATATTTAATAAAGTCAGCGCATTTCAAAAAAGTTGTTTCAACATCTCCTCTTTTATTATTAACTTTCTTCATTCTCCAAACACTGAGAAATTAGGATTTCAAACATTTGCTATCATCTTCTTATCTCCATTGAAAGCTTCCTTTCTGAACTGCTGAAATCAGCATTTGTTACCCTCGAAACACAACACAATAAAACTTGCCTCTTTAGAAATGCACCGTTGTTCCTTCCTCTCTCGGTTGCGCCAAAATCATTTGGAATATCTTTACGTCTAGGCCGCACCAACAGAAGGACTGAATGGATCTCCGCTGTATTATACTCGAAATAATATAGGAAACATTTAAATTATCTATCGTAAATGAAATGGAAAACATCTCGCACTTTATAAAGTATTTAAATTGCTTGAAAATTCGCTGCCGCGAGTAGGCGAGTTTCGCAACCAGAGTATTTAGTGACGGGAATACCTAGGGGATATGAATAAGTCTATTTCGGATGATATTTGGGAATATACAGACAAAAGGAAAATGCTTGTTTTAACTGTGTGTTCCGTATATTTGGATATGAAGGTCTTTATGATACTCATAATAATACATCTAGATGTCTCCAGCTGATGCAGAAAGGAATGTATTAAATTAAATATAAAAGAATTTGCATTCAGTGTTGCGAATTAATAATGTTGGGAAGATGTTGATTGAGGATTAATTTCATTCTTCTCAGGAAACCTGTAGCAATGTTTATATAAATTGCATAGATTTAGTAACCAAAAATTTCATTCAAGTAATAGATTATTTTGATTCACTCATTGAAGTCATTTTCAATCATTGTTAAGCAAATTATAATAATAATTATAATGAATTCATAATCATTCATATATGTATTTTGAGTAGCATAATACATTAATAAGATTAAATGCAGCCGGATTCCTGGCTTAGGGGTATCGTGTCTTCCCCATAATTCCATTCAAACATACTCGGGTTTGGTTGTTGTCTTCCATTTTTTTTCTCTGTGAGGTGCGTGAATGCGCACTCCCAACCCAACGATCCAAAAAGGTTGTTGTACAACTCCTTTGTCTCCAGCCTATACAGAAAGGAATGCAATAAATAAAATGTAAACGAGTTTGCTTCGTGAAAATAGAGGAAATTATTACATCCAATGAGACGGATAAATAATGTTGGGACGACTTTGCGGGAGGATTAAATTCATTCTTCTTAGGAAATCTGATACAATGTTTATATAAATTACATATATTTAATAACAAAAAAACTCGTCCAAGTAATACATTCGTTTGATCCATTCATTGAATTAATTTTCAATCTTTTTTATTCAAGAAAAAACAAACAATGAATTCCTAACTATTCATATTTGTGTTTTGAGTTGCATGATGCATTTATAAAGCCGAGTTCCAACGACCTGTTCATCCGGCATGTTAGCCACACGTTCCCCCCTCAACCCTTCTCGCGGTTTTCTGGGCTCCTTTGACACATGTTGATTCTACCGAAAATTTGTCGATAAAAAGGGCAGGCCCAAAAGTATCACCGAAAACCGCAAGAGGGGTCAAGAGTCAACAGAAAATTTGTCCGCTTAAGATTTAAGGCAGTCGATGTCCTGACCTAGGGGTTGAAATTGTCTCTTCATATTATCTTTTAAATTTATAAGTCGATACAAAAACTTTCTATGGAATTTGAAGGAGTTGTACTTTTCATTGGTACATGATCTTTAACTGTTTCCAATGTTTGAAAAGGCCACTTCTAGGCCGTTTTTTGAATTTATAGACAGAAAAAAAATTTCCATGAATCTTGAAGGTGTTTTGTGGTTCATTGGTACAGAAATATATGACCTTTAACTTTTTGCACTCTTGAAATTGTCTCTTCATGATCATCTTTGTAATTTATAGGTAGATTAAAAAACGTTCTATGAAGTTTGAAGGTGTTGTACTGTTTATTAATACAGCACTACATGACCTTTAACTATTTCCATTGCTGATATTGTCTCTTCAGGATCATCTTTGGAATTTATAGGCAGAAAAAAAACTTTCTATGAAGCTTGAAGGTGTTGTACTCTTCATGGGTACAGCACTAGATGGCATTTATCTCTGAAGCTGGAGGATGCTGTACTCATCATGGGTACAGCACTAGATGACCTTTAACTATTTTCATTTTCGAAATTGTCTCTTCATGATCATCTTTTGAACTCATAGGCAAATAAAAGACTTTCTATGAAACTTGAAGGTGTTGTAAGGTTCGTTAGTACAGTTCTACATGACCTTTAACTATTTTCATTGCTAAAAAGACCACTTCTTATCATTTTTTCGAATTTTATAAGGCAGAAAAGAAATCATGCAATGGAGTTTGAAAGTCTCACAAAAGCATTTTTTAAGTTATAGTGACCAAATATATGGCTGAAAAAGGGGATGATTTTCAATAAGATGTAAGAATATCTCACCAATAAATTTGCATCAATTGTTTTAGTTTTCCTGATAACTTTAAAATACAAAACTATTCAAAAAATTGTAACAAAAGACGATAACATCGAGAGTTCTAGTTATTCTAGAAAAACACTACAGTATAACGTACAATATAACATTTGATGAAATATGGTTCCCAAATTATAGCCGTCATTTTGGCCATGAATTCCTTTGAGTTTTCCTCATTGTGAGCATAGCAGAAAATGAAGATTTATTTATTCTTATTTGAGTGTATCCTCTTCTACTTTCCATAGAAAACCCATTTTTACGTTCAATTCGCATTTAAAAATATAAAGCCTCTAGCGATACGATTTGAAGCATCATTAGAACGCTGTAGCTCGCATAATATCGCTCGAAATACGTCTACTCATGCATGTGTGGGAACACTACGCTGCATATAATACATCAGAGAGGGTGGAATAAAAAGTATTTCACGTCATTATCGGGTGTTTTTCTTCCCCTTTTCTATGCTGTTGATCTTTATATTTTGTTTTGCCTCACTGAATTATTCAACTAGAGTTAAGTCTCGTGAAGACGCTAAAGTTCACGCACACTTCAAAATTTTTCAGAATGATTTTCGAGTTTTTTTTTCTTCCCATTTTTTAAAAATATAATATAAAAAAGTAAAACAGAATATATATTTTTTTATTTGTTACTATACTATCATCTCTACTTTTTGTACTTAAAAGAAAATACAGTGGAGATTATTTGGGATAATCGTAATCTCTTAAATATGAAAATGTGTTTATTGAATTTTTTCCCCATTTTAAATCGATAAGAGGCAGACTGTTCAAATGCCATTCAGTTTCATTATCTCCAATAATACTTTTGTTTAATTATACTTTTGTTATATTTTAATTTTAAAGTAATGATTAGCTTCTAATATACTTTTTTTTTCTTTACAATCCTACAAACTCTTCACAATTTTTAAAATAATATTATATTTATAAGCCAATCTTTTATTTGTGAAAAATTAATTCGAAGCTCAATTTTTAACTGACTCGTGACAAAATCATATGAGATTTGGTTTCAATGAAAGTAGCATTTTTTAAATAGGAAAGCTGATTATAAATTTTATTTGCCCTCTTTCAAAACTCTTCTTTTTATGGATTTATCCTGACGGAAAGATACAAACATGTTTTTTCAATTTAATAACGGTTCTTTAAAAATATATGAAAGTTCATTTTATTTTCCTCTGTCTCCATAAACACGATCTTTGTGACTCTTTAAAATTTTTCTCATTTTTTAAAAAGAAAAAAAAAACTTCTTTCTCATTCTCACATTTCTAAATGAACCAGTTGCTTGTTAAGACAGAGTCGGATTTTTTTTCTGTCTTAATAGAACGAAAAATTCGAGTCTTATAGTTAGTGCTATGACTGCATTTATCTCCGTGTAGCTGTCAACTACAGTTGTAGTTGCAGTTACAAATTACTTCCCATTTCCTTCGTATTTAATTTTTGGAAAAGGGAAGTTTTATATCAATAAAAACAACTTCTTTCTGTGAAAAGAAATGTTGGGAGGTTATGATTTTTATTCAAATCAGCATTTTATGTACTTATTATAAAAATAAACGATGAATTATAATTTAAAAAGAAAGTATAGTTTTATAATAATCATTTTTAGGAACTGGGGTTAATATCTGGATCTAAAGGTAAAACTATATCAGCACGTAATAAGATGATTGTGAAATTTACTTTCTTTTGGTTGTGTAAACAGAAAATTTAGTATCAACGTTCCTTAGTTTAAAAAAATGAATAATGCAATTTTGTTTAAATCGGTTTACGATAATGCATGAGCTAACGAACTATTCTAATTTCTTTCTATTCTGAGTACTTTCAAAATCAACTTCGAACTGCTTCCTAATCACCTGAAAATAATATCCAGATATATTACGCTAACCTATTGATTGCTTTCACCAAATATATGCAGTTAAGCCAAAGATTTGCCAATATCATGATATTAATGTAGAAGAATTTAAATTTTTTGGAACAATTTAAATGAAATAATTGTATGAAAATTCTAAGTTAATGTACTTTCAAGTATAAATGTGGCTTCATCTCAAAATGTCAAACTTATATTAAAATTTAATTTTGTTATGTACATTAGTTGGATGTTTTTAAATATATTAAAAGCTTTCTATATTAAAAAGCCCCAAGGTATTTTTTATAATTTGTAATTTGATGGGGACAAACAGAATATTTCATGTTTCAATCTTAATTACTATAAATGCATTAATATGCATGGCATAAAACTTTTGAAGAAAACATTCCGTTTCTATCTTTAACGATATCTTAGACACGTTTCTGCGTGCATTGCACTAGTTTAGGGCATAATTTGACTACATTATCACAATGCCAAACTTTTCTGATGTTTTTTTTTCCTCGAAATTGAGTAGTCTATTTTATTTTTTCGTAAGGATTCAACTAGTTTCGAGTATATTTTCATTTGGCTTATTATCCTATCAATCCAAAACTGTTCATATCTTCTGTTAAAAAATATATTCGACCAGCTTCGATTATAGTATAAAGTAAAGTGGGTTTTTTTTAAATACACCACCACCATTATAGAACATTTCATAAAATGTTCAGATTTGTCTTTTAGTATTGCAAATGTATCATTGTTCGGCATTCTTTCAATTATTTCTAATTTTCAAAGTACATCAGATATAGAATAACACCAAAATGTATGTTCCCGAGAGAGATTTAATTGTTTGATGGTAATAGTGTTACGGATTTTCACCAGGTTCACCTGTAGTGGGTGTATGGTGCAAAAAAATTCAGCAGGTCTCAGTAGAAAACAAGAAAAATGTTTGTTAAAGAGAGACAATTCAGTACAAAGACGACAAATATGTACAGTCAAGACGAACACACAGCATCACACAACAACAACAGCAGCATACAAGTAGAAATCCACCAGGAAACATTGTGGCCACACAGAATTCAGCAAGAGAGGGGATCCTTCTCTAAAAAGCTGAAAAACTCCTATCTGTCTTCGCTTTAACTGTAACCGAACTGTCTGCTAACTACAAAAAGGATTAATGGTGGTTGATGGTTGACTCATCTTCCCGATTCCAATTCAATTCAATTCTCCTCGGAGCTTGGCATTGCCAGCCTTTTATAGCTCCCGGGAATCGGGTCTAGACGCGTCTAGGCCAACCAGGCATATCTGAGCTCCTGATGGACGGATCGTTAAATACCTCGAACTTCTAGGGTTTTCGCCAAACTCTCCAAATTGATAGCGATGTCACCAAATTCTGAGATCAATGACGTGACACCCGATCAGCATCCACAGGGAAATCGTAAAATGGTCTTTCATACGATAAAACCGTTCATGCTATGAAGCAAAATTACACGTTGTAACTATAATGTAGCCTGATGCTTCGCTTACAAATTTTCATCGAAGACTGAATACAAAAACATATTTTGCAACTAAATACAATTCAACTTCATTACAGTCTTGTAAATTGCAGGAATGCTACTTCCTCGCCTAATATAAATGGTTCTCCTTCATGCAAGTGTAAGTAACTGTTTTTTGATAGGTAATCTTGCCCATCTTCTTGCTCCAATAAAAATTAACCATTCTATCGATGAACATCATTGGCTACTGGGATTCTTACACCAATTACACTTACCAAAGAGCATCATTACACCAATGATGTTCTTTGAAGGCCTGTATTTATCTTATGCATTTTACAATTTAACAGAACTTTATCTATAATATATGCTAATTTCTTTTCATCAATATTTAATCTTCCGTCTTGAAGAAAAGACTTTTAAACTCATACAAAACACTTTTTTATTGATTAATAATCTTGATTTTCAAGTTTTTTTATTAATTCACACTCCTTCTCTATGTAATTTTTTATGTATCTTGTACAAATTTCCAGTCGTTAATAAAACAGTTTTTAATCATCTAATCAAATTAAAATACATTTTTTAAAATTTGTAGTGAATGGCACTCGATATTAATACAGTTTTTTTCTCAGATGTTAATTAATTCCTTAATTATTTTTTTATACTTTAAATATAATTTTGATAGTTTGTAATGAAGATTGGAATTAATAGACATAAGCAGAATCGGTAAAGTGAGGGGATTTCAATATTTTTCACGGGCAGGTGAAGAATTCGAGTTCAATTGTTGCGAAAATAAACAATTTTTTTGATACTTAATAACTGTTTGATAACAATTTAATAAAAAGGAAATAAAATAAATTTTTTGTTGTTGAGCTAAGTTGGAATTGAACAATTTTTTTAATGAATATATACTAGCTGGTACCCAGCGAGATGCTGCCACAGAAAAAAAAATAATATTAAGAGCAATCAATCAATAGTTTTTCAATGTTTTAACAAAATAGGATGAAAAGTACGACATTATATAAAATGAGAATAAACAAATATTCCTTAGTATAAATTACATTTGTTTATTCTTTTAGGCTTGCAAAACTTGAAGTTTTTTCAGAATGGTAATGAAAAAAACTATTTATTGTATCTTGTGATTCATTTAATACTCGTTCAGGTTTCTCCAAATTCATTTACAAAATGTGATAAAATATTTTCTTTTAAAATAAATTAAACATAGAAGATATATTTATACCATATAATCTTTAAAATAGCTAAAAATAGAATTTTTGAAAAATAAGATGGTACAAAATTATTTGTACTTGAATATTTGCAGTAGTTAATAAGAAAGAAGTTAACATTTAGTTAAAATTTAAAACCCCAGGTTTGGTCCCCCTCAAATTTTCTCGCATAATCTGTCAAAAAGTTGTTACCTCTGAGAATGACTTCCATGACACTTGCGTACTATAACTGCAAAATATTAACATTTAAATTGGATTTAACATATCTACAGAACCTATTACGTCTAGTCGATGACTTATTTGGATTATAATCATTGGTAAATAAATGCGGCTGAGATTCATTTTTTAATTAAATGTTCTGATAATTGTAATATCCCTATAACCATCCCGTAGGTGTAAACAATAAGCTGACCAACTTTATCGCAATCGGATGAACGGTTTGTGAAGGCATATGAGACATACAGACAAACATTCATTTTTTTCTATAGATTATTTGTTTTACGGATTTTGCAGAACAATTTGCACTCATTAATAATCTTGGAAATAAACATTTCCAATTCCATCTGCTAAAATTCTAATTCCATCTGCTGCTGCAGTTATAAAAGAATACTGACTTAGAATAACAATTCCAGACCAAATCCTATGAAAGCAAATTCATTTTTTTAATACATTGGAGAATCAAACAACTCCATAATAACCATGTAATCAAATCAGCTTACACTACTCAAGGTCTATCTTCATCCTTTGCTAAATGCATTCCGGACAGGGAAAAAGCAGTAACGTATGTTACTACTGTATAACCAGGACGTGAGTAACTATGGTGAGATAGGTTTTTCATCTCATCTGCTTTCTTCAAAAGGTCTTTATCATATTGATGACTAGCTATTACTTACGACTCTGTTCTCGTTGAAATTTTGTATATGCACGAAAAACTATCAAATAATGACAAATAAAAAAAATTAAACCTAACTTAGAAACGATACATTTAAAAGCATAAGCATATACAAAAATATATAACATAAATACAATTTAATAACGAAAACACACAACTCACGTAAAAAAAATTACTTACATTGTGTACCCAAAATAAAAGAAAACAGCAAATAAAATCAGATCAAATCCATCTTATTTGTATATCGAGATGGAGATAGCTACAACAGTATTATACGCATAATTTTTAAACTTTTAATTTAAATGAAAATACAGCTATCAACAATCACGCGTGAACTTTCAACGTCAGTTGACGTAACGCCCATGCCTGACTCTCATACGTCAGTTGGTGTAATGCAAAGCAGATTAGAAATTTTTTATTTCCTTTAATCTGTTTTCGTTTAATTTAAAAGTACTTCAGAATGAATCCGAAAGATTGATTCATTAACAACATTTGATTTTAAATACATCAAACAAAGGGAAAATAAATAGAATCGTTTGAAATAATCGGTCAAATTTCTCCTAAGACAAACCAAATTTCAGCTTGGGAAAAACAAAAACGAAATTGGAGCCTTACTTATGTTTGAAGGGATTTGGCCTCAACTTTTACCCACTAAAGTTAGTTTTTAATTAATAAAGTATGAAACAATCGATGAACCAGAATAAAAAGCAGTCTACGTTCTATTCCTGACTATAATCTATCTTTGTGCTTAATTTCCTCAAATTCTGTTCAGCCGTTCTGGCGTGATTGAGTAACAAACCTCCATCCATCGATCCATCCGAACATCCAAACTTTCACATTTTTAACATAAGTATAAATGAGAGAATATACCAGTAGTCAATAATGTTCTCTGAAAGCCTGTACTTGTCTTGCAAGGAAGCATTTAACATTTGCTTACAAGAAATCCGATGCATTTCCTTATTTTTACATCAACATTTATTCTTCCGTTTACGAATTTGTTTCACTGGTTCATAATCTTGAAAACAACTGGACTTTCTAAATCCAAATACT
>JAPMOQ010013190.1:648908-673082 GCA_026543055.1 Argiope trifasciata | reverse complement strand
ATATATATATATATATATATATATATATATATATATAGATAGATAGATAGATAGATAGATAGATAGATAGATAGACTTATTTTTTTTCTTTGCAATTATTTAAATTCTTCATAATGTTGCAGATATTATTATATTCATAAGCCAATCTCTTATCAGTGAAAAATCAATTCAGAGCTCAATTTTTAACTGGCTCGTGGCAAAATCATATAAGATTTGGTTTCCATGAAAGTAGCATTATTTATAGGAAAGCTGGTAATAAATTTCGTCTGTCTTCTTTCAAAATTCTTCTTTTTATAGATTTATCGTGACGGAAAGATATTAACATGTTCTTCCAATTTAATAAAGGTCCTTTAAAAATATACGAAAGTTCGTTTTATTTTACTCTGTCCCCATAAACATAATCTTCGTGACTCTTTCAAATTGTTCTCATTTTTTTAAAAAGAAAAAAACTTTTTTCTCATTATATCATTTCTAAATGAACAAGCTGCTTATTAAGACAGAGTCGCATTTATTTTTACTGTCTTAATAGAACGAAAAATTCGAGTCTTATAGTTAGTGCTATGACTGCATTTATCTCTGTGTAGCTGTCAACTACAGTTGTAGTTGCAGTTACAAATTACTTCCCATTTCCTACGTATTTAATTTTTGGAAAAGTGAAGTTTTATATCAATAAAAATAACTTTCACATTTTCTTCCTGTCAAAGGAGTTGTTGGCAGGTTTTTATTTTTATTTGAATCAGCGTTTTATGCGCTTATTATAAAAACAAATATAGAATTATAATTAAAAAAGAAAGTATAGTGTTGTAATAATCATTTTTGAGAATCAAGGTTAATATCTGGATCTAAAGGTATAAATACACCAGCACATTATAAGGTGATTGTAAAATATACTTTCTTTAGGTTGTGCAAACAGAATGTTTAGTATCAAAGTTCCTTAATTAAAAAACGGATCATACAATTTTGTTAAAAGCTGTTTACAACAATGTATGCGTTGCAGAATTATTCTGATTTCTTTCTATTCAGAGTACTTTCAAAATCAGCTTCGGACTAAACTTTATGTAGGAACTTTTGGAAATTTTATTTCATTAAGCTTTGGATTCGTTGATATTGTTAATTTAACAAAAGTATTAAAGAATGGATTTAAGTATGCAAAATATAAAATCGACCACTGGCATTCAGTATTTCAAGCTTTCTGTTCCAAGAATTTTGAAAATTAGCTTCAAACTTAGCTTTATTTAGGAACTTTTGAAAATTTTATTTTCTTAATCATAAGATTTATTGCTAATGATAATTGAATCGTAAATATCAAAGGAATTTAAACATGGAAAATAAAAAATCGACCTCTGACATGCAGTGTTTAAAGCTTTATATAATGCATGCTATTTGTTCGAAAAATAAATTAATGGTAATTTTTTCTTTCTTTACTAACGGATAAATTTCCTACTCTAACGTTTTGGGCATTTGAGTCATACATTTAAGCAGAGAGCTTTTAATAAAATGTATGCTAAAATTAAGCAATCCTAACTACAGAGGCTTTTAAAATTTGCAAGCAAAATTCATTCTCCTGTAACGTATTCTTAACTATAACTGAATTACAATAAGAAAACAGAAAAAAGTAAAAATATTATGATTTATTTACATTCAAAGCATGTTTATACGAGGTCTGATACAAAAAAAAGTTTACAAAGGAAAGAAAAATGTTTTATTAACAATGGATCCAGGATACGAATGGTAATAAAGAGACATACAGGTTTGTAACTATATTGTATCTGATGGGTCTCCAATGCTACGCTTACAAATTTTAATCGAACCCTTTGAAAAAAAATTTCTCAACTATATACAACTTCATTACATTCCTGCACATTCTAGTATTTATATTCCGTCGCCTAATATAAATGATTCACCATCATTTCATGTGTGAATAACAGTATTTTGAATGGTGTTCTTGCCCATCTTCTTGTTTCAATACGCCTTTATCATTCTGTCGATGAAACTGTCCTCACACCAATAATTAATAATGTTCTTTGAAGGCCTGTATTTATTTCGAAAGGGTGCATTTTACAATTTCGTTGAATAACTTTATCTATAAGCAATGCTAATTTTTTTCATCAATATTTAACATTCCGTTTTGAAGAAAATACTTTTGAACTTTCTCAAAACTCTTTTTTAATGATTAATAATCTTGATTTTTCAAATCTTATTATTATTTCACACTCTTCTTATATGTAATTATTTATATATCTTGTTCAAATTTTGAATCATTCGTAAAGTTCTTTTTATTCATCTACTCAAGTTCAAATACAAAATTTTTTTAAACCTGTAGTGAATGACACTTGATGTTAATACAGTTTTCTTTCAAATATTTATTAATAAATTAAATTAAATTAATTTTTTATGCCGGTAGTTTGGTAGTTTGTAATTAAGCTTGAAATCAATAGGTTGAAGCTCAATCGGTAAAGTGCAAGGATTTCAACTTGGTGTTCTTTCAGAATGGCAATGAAAGAAACTATTGGATCTCGTGATTAGTTTAATATTCGTTCCGGATTCCCAAATTTAATTTTAGAAAATGTGATAAAATATTTTCTTTTCAAACTGATTAAATTGAAAATATAGTTATACCATAAAATATTCAATATAGTTGAAAACATAATTATTGAAAATTAAAATGGTGCAAAACTAATTGTATTGCAATATTTTTGGTGGTTTCAGCGAAAATCGCTAAAATCTTTTAAAATATAAAGCTCCCATGGTTGGTCCCCAAAACTCTCGTTTAATCTGTTATAAAGTTGTTGAAGTCTGAGAAAGACTTGCATGACATTTGCGTGCTATAGCTACAAAATATTTACCTTTAACTTGGATGTAGTATTTCTACACGATCTATTGTTCCATCGGATAGCTATTTGAAGATAAGTCATTGGTCAATAGATGCGGTTGGGATTATTTTTTTTAAATTTTAGATAAATGTAATATCTTTATAACCACCCCGTAAGTGTAAACAATAAGGTGATCAAGTTTCATCGCAATCGAATATACGGTTTAAGTAGGCATAAGAGACAAACAGACAAACATTCATTTTTATTTTTATAGATTACTTGTTTTATGGATTTTGCAGATTAATCTGCTTTCATTAAGAATTTTGGAAATAACGGGATTTTCAAATTCCATCTACTTCTGCAACATTTCTTACAGTCATAAAGGAATACTAACTTAGATTAGCGATTCCAGACGAAATCCTAAAAATAAAATTCTTTTTTTTTTCTTTCAATACATTGGATAATAATACAATACAATCAACAACTTCTAATTCGTAATTCATACAATCGAAAACTTCTAACAGTATTGGAATTCTCTACGTGTAACAACCATGTAATCAATTCAGCTTACACTAGTCGAGATCAATTTTCATTCGTTACAAAATGCATTCCAGACAGGAAAAAAGTAGTAACGGACATTACTACTTTATTAACAGAATTTTAGTAACTATGGAGGGATATGTGTTTCTACTCATCTTTCTTCAGTATGTCTTTATCATATTGTATACTAGCTATTACCCGAGACTTTATTACCTTTGAAATTTTGATGTATTTGCAAGAAAAACTATCAAATAATGACAAATAAAAAATTAAAATTAACCTAAAAACGATTAATTTAAAAGTATAAGCGTATACGAAAAATATATAACATAGATACAATTCAATAACAAAATCACACAGCTGACGTAAAAGCAATTTATTTACTTTGTGTACCCAAAATAAAGCAAAATAGAAATTCGAGAGCGGTCAAATCCCTTTCCATTATGGATCCAGAAGAAGATAGCAACAAAAGTATTATACACATCGTTTTTAAACTTTTCATTTAAATGAAAACACAGTTGTCAACAGTCATGCGTGAACATTCAACGCCAGTTGACGTGACGCACATGTCTGAATTTTCTACGCCAGTAGGGGTAACTCAATGTTGACTAGAACATTTTTATTTCCTTTATTCTGTTTTCTTTTAATTTAAAAGTACTTCAGAATGAAACCGAAAGATCGATTCATTAACAACATTTGATTTTAAATACATCAGACACCAAGAAAGTAAACTAAATCATTTGAAATAATCGGTTGAAATTCTAATAAGCCTAACTTCATTTTTGTTGGAAAAAAATAACTGGTTTCTTATTAATATTTGGTTGGTTTTGGCATCAGCCTTTGGGAGCGAAAGTTAGTTTTTAATTAATAAAAAGATAACCACTAAATTAACCAGAATGAAAAGTAGTCTCTGTTCTATTCCTGACTGTAATCTATCTTTGTGATGAATTTCATCCAAATCTGTTCAGGTCTTCTGGCGTGATTGAGTAGCAAACATCCATCTATCAAAACTTTCACATTTATAATATTAGTATAGATGAGAGAATGTTTATACCAGTAGTCAATAATGTTCACTGAAAGTCTGCACTTGTCTTCCAAGGACGCATTTTACAATTGCTTACAAGAAATCCGATGCATTTCCTTATTTTTACATCAGCATTTATTCTTCCGTTTACGAATTTGTTTCGCTAATTTATAATCTAGAAAAAAATGGACTTTCTAAATCCATTTGTTAGAGCACTGTTCCATATAGACATGAAGGATGCTGACTTATTGTAACAATTCCAGACCTAATCTTAAGTATGAAAATCAATTCCTTTTCATTCACCGGATAATCAAAAAATCATACAATCCACTGACTTTAATAGCACCTGTATGCTTTACGAGTAATAATCACGTTGCCAAATCAGTTTATACTAGTTAAAATCGATCTCCATTCGTAATAAAACGCAGTTAAAATAATTTCCAAAACAAAAATCCATGTAAAAGAAAGAATTTTATGAAAAATAAAGATATTTTCAATTAATTTGTTCAGTACTATATTTGAAGCTAAAAATTAAAATTAAAAATCTTTTAAGCATAAAATATGCAATATTATTTATTACATACAGAAAAATTACTGTAATTTTAATTTATTCGAATTTACGTGACAACAATTTTATTTTCATAGTTTCTAATAAAAGTATAGAATAAAAATTGTCAATTTCAAAAGAAAATAGTTAAGCAAGGAAAATTAATTAAGTTAATGGAGAAATGAGCTTTCTGGCGATTTTATATTTTAAATTTTAGGAAATTATGTTCTTTAGTAACTCGTAAATCAAAAGCTTTTATAATGCCATAAAATGGGAAAAATTATTTGAAAATATTGCATGAAGTTCAATTAAATTTTCCACATATAAATAAATTTAGAAATAATGTCTTATATTTTGAAATTTTATAGTAAAATTTTATTATAGTCTGTTAATTATAACTAATCAAATTTTGTCTAATGAATGCAAAACGCCACATTTTGGTTTTAATGGAACCACTAGATAACATTTTCCTAATTATTCAAATTGCAGATTTTAAATAATAATTTATTTCAGGCATAAGAATGAAATTTAGTTTAATATATTAATATTTTATCAAGTGAGCTGATTGTATTATGAAATATTTAAGGAAAAGCGTTTTTATTTTATTAATTTTTTAAAATTTCTTTAAAAGTTAATACAACATGAAAATCATCAGATATTTATCTATAGTAGATTATTTGCATAATTTAAAGATAATAGAGTGCTAATTTTCATACTATATTGTTAAATGCATAATTTTATAAATTGTTTCAAAATCCAGATTCCAGAATTAGATTATTCTTAAAATCTAATCAAATTTAAATCACAAGTAGATTAATTAAATAATTCAAAATAAAGTAAAACGTAACTGTGTCACTAATTCAGTTTCCAAACCTGAAATTAATGGTATAGCATATAATATGATATTTTGATACATTGATATAATTATATTATTCATTGTCTAGAATAGAGGTTTCTTTTAAAAAATATTAATGTACTTTGAATGTTTTAAATATAATTGGCAGTTCTGTTAAGGTGTAAATAAAAGTTTATGTTTTCTTAATATAAAAACTTAATCCATTGAAAACGTCTCAAATATTCAAAGTTCTTTTTCTAAGATATCTCAAGCTGAAAAGCTGGTTTTTACACTGTTTGGAATAGATACATAATTTCCAACAAAAAAATCTCTGGATTAATATTATATGTTATTTAAATATAAAAATGGGTTGTTGAAAAAATTATGTATTCCAAATTTTTCTGGATAACCGAAATTTAATTAAGTATATGTATTTTATCATTTTTATATTACTATTATACATTAATATAGAAAAAAAATTCATTTTTTCTAACTCACAGTCAGCAGAATTGTAAAAAATTCTATTGAATTAATTTTGTTTCCAATTAGTGTATTCTCTTGAGAAAATGTTGCAATTGATTTTTGGATCTTTCCTTAGAAAATAATGAAATTACCTAAAAAAATACATTTACTGAATAAATTATCCTTTTTTATTTTGAATGTCTGTGTTTCATGAATATTTTTTTTTAAATTATGATAAAAATTGGAAAATATATACAAATTTAGAAATGTTTTTAATTAAATGAAATAAGCAAAGTAAAATATAATTCTCAACTTTTCAAAACAAGACATTAACTATTACATATTTAAATACCAGAATTACTGTTTATTTATCTCTAAGACTTTAACATCAGCTGTTGGGACATTCTGTATATCATCCATAATTTAAATTCATCATAATCATCACATTCAGAACGTAAGGCTTCAATATTTCCAATTTCATTTAGTTTCCTGAAACTCCATACTGAGAAGATGAGTCTTTGTGATTTTACCATCAATTTCTTATCTTCGTTTAAACGAGGACTAACATACTTTTAGAAATATCGTTACCAGCAACTGTAACTTTCAACGCCCACTCTGCTATAGAAATGCACCGCGGAATGCTGTTACTTCCTCTAAGATGTTATGGAATCGTTTAAAATGCCTACATGATACGCTGTACCTTCGGCCCGGACTGAATGGTCTTCCACCGTAATATACTCGAAATAATTTACGAAACATTTAAATTATCTCCCACAAACGAAATGGAAAATTTCTCGGCAATTTATTAAGTATTTAAAGCTTTTGAAAATGCGATAGGGCAAGTTGACGAGTTTCATATTTAGAGTATTTAGCAGAACGTAGGCGGGAAAGGAAATGTGCAAGCTCACCTTCGATAGAAATCCAAATGATCGCAACAAAGGAGTTAATTGTTTTAATGGCACATTATTCCTTAGAGATTTGATAAGTTATTGTGAGATGCGAAATTTTTCGAAAGGATTTATCGAATCGGAAAAGAGTTTTGATTGATGCAATACGAACGATCTGTGAAACAAAATTTAATACATAAATAATGTTACTAAGAGATTACCTTGAAAAATTTTAAACCAAATAATATTTGATAGGATGTTATAGTATATTTTTTCAGGACTCGATTATATATAGAGAGGGAGAATTTTCACTGTAACACACACACACATATTGTATAATCACTGTATATATGATCATATAATTTGATAATTATGAATGCAGATGTTGTTACTAATTTGTCAAAAATTTAAAAAAAAATGAAACCTAAAGTAAAAAGCAATAACTGTAGCATATACATAACTACAAACAACACTTATCAATAATCCAATCATAATTTTAAAAAAAGAACTATAGTATGACTTGAAACATATATACATATAACATTTGTGTCTATGCGTGCGTTTGTTAGTTTAAATTATATGTATTATTATTAATTCATATTTGTTACAATAAAGTGTATTTTGATTTACAGAGAGATGTGCTAAATTTTTCGTTCTCAAATAATTTAGCAAAATCCTTCTAAGGTGCAAGCCTCATCAGCCTGAAAATAAATATTGCCATTTAATATTTTATAATTCATTATTCTAGAATCACTTATGTTTAACAGCAAATTATATAATAAATAGAAATAAAATAAAGCAAAATAAATTAAGTTTTGTTAAACTGTCAGGCATTTGATGCTAAAAATGTTCGCTTTTAATCTTACTTCACTGTGAGGAAATTTACATTTTATAAAAGCAATGCTTTTTTGCGTTAGTATAAAGCAAATATAAAACTCCAAAATGCCTATATGAATCTTTTTCTCAAAAATTGTGTTTGACATTTTAGTATGAAATTGAAATACTCCTTTCTTTTTCTCTGCATTTTTTCTTCATCGCAATATCCACATTTCGAAACAAATTTTAAATTCTATAAGTTTGCAGTATATATATATATATATATATATATATTGTTATGAACGTGTAGTTTTGCTTTCCCACTCTATACTGTCACTGTAAGGAAGGCAGATTGACAATAATATGTTTGTAATAGGGAATGGGTGTGACGTCAGCGGTCCCAAGGCTTGGCGACTTTGGCGACAAAATGGAAAGTACCCGAAACATAGAGAATTTTCCCGATCCGTCCACTAGGAGCCGAGATACATCCAGAACGCTCCTGATTGGTACAGAAGATGTTAGCCCCGCCCACCGCCGGTATATATAAGGCAGGCGACTGCGGTGGGAATTAAATGGAGTAGGAAAAAGTGAAAGTTGAGCAGCTGAGAAAAAAAGAAAGGAGAAGACCGGAAGAAGAATCAAGAGGAATCAAGACAAGGTTGAACGATCTATTGTTCAACGAAGAAGACCAGAACTGTGGAATTAATCGGGAAGACCTAAAAAAGAGGTCTTGAACTGTGGAGTCCTGAGCAGAGGACTCTTGGGTGGCATATACTCACTCGGGTGTCGTAGCCTGTTGTGTCGTCGTTGGGAACGGAGCTGTCCCGAACTGAGTAGTAGTCCCGTTGTGCGAAATTGTGAGTCAACAGCAAAAGCAAGAAGAGACAGAGGAATAGTTTCAGCCTGTTCTGGAGATGCCAACGTGGTGTAAAGTGAATTCCTTAAAGATTTCCTCTCCGGCTGAATCCTGTCTGGCCGCTCTGTGAGCTGTGGGCATTGTCACTACGGAATTTCTGCCTGTGGACTACTATTTGTAGTGTGCTGTCCTGTGTGTTCATCTCGGCTGTACATAGTTGTGTTGGGAATATTTGTCGTCAACTAAAGAACTGATAATTGTCTGTGTGTCATCATCTCACACCATACACAACCACTATATAAGAGGTAAAAAAAAAACGAACCCGACGGATTAATATAGGAAATCCGTAACAATATATATATATATATATATATACCAAGTAGAAAGGAATACAACGGAAACAAAAATAAAACAAATAGAAAAATAATGACTGAAAAAAATGAAAAAGAATGAAACAAATAGAAAATGAATACTGTTTCAAGGGTGACCCTCAGGCAAGGATTAAAAATAAGGGATTTTTTCTGTAAGGAATGGGGCTGTGTCCAATAATATTAACCCCTCGTGACCAGAAAATACCCCGAAAATTAAGGCAAAAGAGATACAGCAAAGACACAAAACTAAGCAAATGTATGTATAACTGATTAAATGACTTAAAGTCATTGACAAATAATGGCTTACAAAATGATATTGTTCTCACATGATAAATTGAAATGTGTAATAGTAGATTTCATTCGTTATTTTTAAAATTTAATTTCATTATGTCATTATCGAATTACAAGATTCATAACACTGTGACATAGGCTATAAGAACATTCCTATGATATCAAGAATGTAAAAAGAAACAATGTAACTTGACTGCTACGTTCACTTGATGAAATAAAATTCTAAATTTATTGCCAACCTCTTGGATATGAATTCATTTGCACTGGTGCATTCTCTGAGGAGGAGAATAAAATGAAACATTTTCCTTTTTTTATTTGAAAGAATCTTCAACTGTTTACCATAGAAAACCCATTTTTACACCCACTCCAGATTTAAAATCTCAAGCTGCCAACGATTCGATTTGAAGTATCATTACGGCGCTGTAGCCTGCATAATACAGTTTGAAATAAGCTTGCTCAGGCTCGTAAACATTGTGCTGGGTTATATATGATGCAACTGCAAGGTAGCATTGCACATCATTACTGTTTTCTTTGTGTTTTAGAAATTTTTGTTTTGTTTTCCCTTCTTTATTTATTTGCATACAGTTAGGGTGTAAGATAATAGGATGTAAATTCAATTTACAAATTTTTCAACATGATATACAGATCTGCCCCTTCCCTTTTCCTTCTAAAATTGATAAAATAATTCTAAGCTGTGCGGTTTTCTTTTTTCACATATTACCATCTTTGCGTTTTGAATGGGAGAGCAATATTGTAAAAATAATTAATGCTCCTGAATTTATTTATTGAAAATTAATAGGTATCTATTATGTATTGTTAGCTTATTTTGATCTTTGAAAAGGGAACTGTTGTAAATAATTTTTCAAAATTAAAAAATTGATTGAATTGAATTTTGATTCATAATAAAATAAATCATTGTACTCGATGGAATACAATGAAATAGGAAGAACGGAATGATGTAATATATTTATTTGTATTACTTTATTTAATTTACATGGAATTAATGCGACAAATTAAATTAACTTCCAGTAATATTATGCCAGGAAAAATAATATTTTTGAATCAAAATTTTTTGTACTAAATTGATAGTAAAAATATATCAATAGTATTTTCTTTTCTTTTAAATATATCTTGTTCAAAAGATATTAGAATTTATTATTTATGTTGACGATTAATACTGATTCATAAATGGAAAAGCAGTTATAACGTTTCAAAATTTATTTTACATAAAATACTGAAGGAATTTCATTTGGATTGAATTCAGTACTTCATAAATTCTGTTTAAATCAGAGTAACATAATACACTTTTTAGAGACAAATTAAGAAAATCCTTTCTCCATTACTTTGAATAAAAAAAGAAAACCTCCACCCACCAAAAAAAAAAGGAATAAAATCTCTTTTTAATTCATTAATGTGTTTTAAATTCCATTTGGAAATTAAAATATAAATACTTTATTCGAAAAATATCACAGTGTAAAAATTTCATGTTGAAGTCATTAGAATGCAAACAGCAATCTACTTTCTCCTACGCAAAAGAACTTCTTCTTCTCTTAATCTTCAAAATCCTATATTTCTTTAGCTGTTGAAGAGGAGACACGAAATTGAGCACTCAACCCAGGGTAAGGCTATGAACCAATATTGACACACCACTAAGCCTCTACCCAAATAAGAGATCATCATATTTTGGATCGTACTGTGGCCTTGTTGAACTTCGCTTTCAAAGTGCCCAGAAATCGAAAAAGGATCCTCCAGTAATGGAGATTGAAAAAGAGCTGCTGAAAAAGAAACAAAGGATGATGGGAAGTGGAAAAAAAAGGACCCTAAAATAGGTTATCGGTATCCATGACGACGGTAGGTCCTCATCACTATTCTGCCCTGAATGTTAGCGGGATCCTTTAGACAATTCTAAATCGAGCTCATCGGCTATCATTGAAAAATCTTTTCACGTAGATCTCAGACCAAATGCAAATCGAAAGCAAAAGTACTTGAAGATTTGTTATTTTCTTTTCAACTTCCCATTGATTTTGATTTCTTTGATAGATGATTTCTCTTTTTCGTTCCCCTTTATGTCCGACTTAAACTTGGTTTCCCATTTTCTATTGTCTTCCCATTTTCTAGAAGAGTTTAGTCAGACTAAAATTTGGAAAAAGTTATTATTCAATTCAAAGCCTTTCAAGACGTGTGCCTGATTTCACTGAATGACTAGTGATAGTTTATTTTAAAGAAAGATAACTGAATCTAAGGGGCTCATTTTTTTCAATAATACCTGTTTAGTAGAACTTTTTAATGATTACTTTGGATGATATCTTCCCATTTTTTAGAAGAGTTAAGTCAGACTAAAATTTGGAATAAATTAATGATTATTTTCTGAGACCTTCAGGATATGTGCCTGATTTTACTGAATGATAGTGATACTTTATTTTAAGGAAAGATGACTGAATCTGAGAGGTTAATTTTGCTTCAATAATACCTATTTAGTAGAACTTTTTAATGATTACTTTTGATGATTTAGAACTTTTAGATGATTTCTCTTTATTACTTTCTTTTATACTCGACTTAAATTTGGTTTCCCATTTTCTAGAAGAGTTTAGTCAGACTAAAATTTGGAATAAAATATTATTATTCATTTCAAGGACTTTTAAGACGTGTGCCTGATTTCACAGAATGACTAGTGATAGTTTATTTTGAGGAAATAGAACTGAAATTAATGAGGATTTTTTTTTCAAATTTCCACGTATTAAGTAGATCTTTTAATATTCTGTCTCATTTATAGTTTTATTTGTGAATTTTATTTCATGGTAATTTTTAGACCAAATAAATAGTTTTAAAAAAACCCTCTATACTAAGAACGCTTCTAAATTAAGATTTAATAAAATAAATTTAATTATTTAAAAGAAAAAATATATATTCAGTTGATATAGAAGAAGAAATATTTGAACCACGATTTTGCTATGGAAATTATATTCGAGCAATTCATATTCAAAATATTTTGTCAATTGAATCTGGATTGAATGTCTCTTGTACATTTACAATAAAATAATAATGAAAGGATAAAATACATAGGAGGGTTTTCCTGCAACGTCTCGTCAAGCTAATCTGCTTCTATTTCTTTTAAATTCCTTATTTTCAGTCATTTTGTAATTTAATTCTGTTTAGAGAAATTATCATGCCATAAAATTTAAGAAAATCAAAAGTATTTGTTTGTTTATATTAGTTACAATTGTAAATAAAATATAAAACTATGCGATTTAATATATAAATATAGAACCATGAGAACTAATTTTATAGCATATAATGTAACTAAAAGCAAATTGAAAGCATATAGGTAGGATTTGATGGTTTTTAAAACGTGGTATTTTTTGTTACATTCAAAAAAGAATTTTAAAATTAAGAAAACCGGTTTTTCAGGGATGCCTTGATATTTATCTTCTTCGGAAACTAACAAACAAATATTTCAACGGTTTCAACCCGTTCATCTAGCAACTAAGAGACTATATTTTAATTTATTAACAAGTAAAGGTATATTGGAATTACAGTTAAATTACGAAATTTAGACACTGAGATAAGCCCGAAATTGGTATTGCTTTTTTTCAAAGAAGCATTGGAAATATCAATTCATAAGCTTTTTTGGAGACCCAGAAGAAAAATTTACGAATCGAAATA
The DNA here is from genome assembly GCA_026543055.1 of Argiope trifasciata. Taxonomy (NCBI): domain Eukaryota; kingdom Metazoa; phylum Arthropoda; class Arachnida; order Araneae; family Araneidae; genus Argiope; species Argiope trifasciata. The sequence continues at coordinate 659,977 of JAPMOQ010013190.1, read as the reverse complement.
CACTGAAAACTAAATTTTTATTATTTGAAGCAAGAGGACAAAAAATTTAGATTTGTTTTTTGAAAACATGAAAACTATAAAACCAGGCTCAATAGCTATTGAGCGAGTATTTTCAATTTCAGACAATATTGTGACCATTTTAAGATGTAGCAACCATGCAGTGGATATTATTGTTTTTTTCAAATAATATTTTCTTAGAAGAAATTAAAATTATCGAAAACAATATAAATGCTATTTCGTTAAATAAAAAATTTTCGTTATTTTTCATAAGTAATATGCATAATTTAGTTATTTTTCCTATGTAACCCTTAATTAGTTTCATATTTCGACTTTGATATTGATTCCGTTTATGCTTTTTTATATAAATTAAATGGAATATTTTTCCCCATTACGTTTTTTGACAAAAAAAAAAAAATCGAAAACTGGCTAAAACCAGTTTTTTGGAAGCATTGAATTTGAGTACCGGTTTTTCAAAAAGTCGGTTTTTGTTTTAACCGTAATAGAAGGCAATAGAAAGGGTATTTTCTTTAAAAAAAACATAATTATTAATTTCTAATTATGGTTGATTTTTGAAAACATTCTCCTAAAGATATAAATCTACAAGAAACATATTTCGTCATATAAGTTTTAACACAGAATTCTGTGCTGTATTTAAAATATGATAAGATTTATGAAAAAGTAATTGAATTCTTAATTTAATGTAAATTTTAAAGAACATGCATTTAAGGTCATTTTAAAATTTTTACTATATCCCTTTAGTATGTTCGTGTCAGAAAGATATAAAGGCGTTCCTTCAATTTAATAATGTTTCTTGAAAAAATTATGAAGTGACACTTCATTTTACACATACCCCCTGTGATAATGATCTGCGTGACTATTTCAAATTGCACTCATTTGCTTTAAAACTTCTCTCTGTCTTATACTCATTTCTTCAAATGTGGCATGTGCTTATTAAGATAGACGCTCATTTCTTTTTAGTGTCCGAATAAAATAACAAATTAGAGTCGTCATGCCATTCCATAGGAATCTCAAAAATTAGCTCCTCTATTTTTCAGTTTCTTTTTACTAAATAATTCTTTTTCTTTTCTTCCGAAGTTTTAGTTTTTTTGAGTTAGCTGAATGAGAATTACAGTCTTGCAAACTTTAATATGTATAAAGATTTTACATGCTCAGCAGAATTGTTGGTTGTAAGATCAATCTACAATTCAATGCATAATGATTTATGGCTGGTTAATTTTACAACTGAATACTCAAATCGAATAATCTTAAATGGTTGCTGTTACCCATGGCACTTTACAAGTCTATAGCTGCCGATGATTTAAGCCTAAAGTAGTGTCCCTGGTTTTCTCAGTAGCTACAACTATGGCCAAGGGTACGACTTAGCTTCTTCATGCTTCACATTCTCTTGCACAATCCCTTTTGACACGGGGTCGCATTCAAACTACTCACAGATAGAACGCAAAATAACAATCATGCCCGAATGGGGACTGGAACCCGGAACGCCCAGATCACGAAGAGAACTACCTCTGTGCCAGGACGCCGACTCTTAAATAATAATTACGGATATTAAGAAAATGCAAAATACGAAATAGAGATCAGCTGGTAGCTAAATAACATTTCCATCAGGGACAAGTGAATTCCTGAATATTACCGAAAATATTTGTTATCCTTTTGTGAATTTACAAAAACAGCGAATTATCTGATAACGTAATGTTAAGGAAATGAATCAAAATTATGAAAAGGAATTATTGATGGTCCTTTATTGTAAAATTCTCGGCCTCGTTTAACTTGACAATTAATTTTACGAATACAGGATATCGTGTTCATTTCGCTCTCAGCTTCATGCATAAATTCAGCATGAATTTGATCCATATTCGTGCATCTAAACATATTTACTGGAAATCTACATCAGAATGATTATTTAAGGTAGCTCCCTCTGCCACCTTAATGTAGTATTAGGCCATAAACTTTTAGTAATAAAATTTTATTCCTTTGTTTTTATATTCCTGTCTCTAAATTTCTACTACTGAAAATTCTAAATTAGAAGAAATCAAACATGTCTCTATAAATATGATAATCACACTTAAACACAGCAAGCATTGCATTACAATGATACAAACCCTATAAAAATATAAATGAGGTTTATTTGAAACCGCTTGTGGTAAATTTCTACCACAGAAAATTCTAAATTAGAAGAAATCAAACATGCCTCTATAAATATGATAATCACACTTAAACACAGCAAGCATTCTATTACAATGATACATGACCCTATAAAAATAAAGTGTATTTGAAACAGCTTGTGGTAAATTTCTACGCCAGAAAATTCTAAATTAGGAGAAATCAAACATGTTCCCTATATGTATGATAATCACACTTAAACACAGCAAACATTGTATTACAATGATACAAGAACCTATAAAAATATAAATAAGGGTAATTTGAAACAATTTGTTAATTACTTATTAATAGAAAAGTGAAGGCCATTTCGTCAGAAATAAGCACAAATTTCTCGGATTCCGTGTTTTAAAACATTGCTTTAGACATTAAATGAAAATAATCTATATTAGGTTTTGATGGTGCTAATAATTTTCAATCTATTTTAAAGTACAGTAGGAAAAATATAGAAACTTCAACATAACGATTTGAAAAAGTAGTTTTACAGATAAAGACAAAACCCATATGTTCAGTGGTTTACTTTCTTTGTTTTTTTTTAGCTTCTCTCTTACTTAAGGAGCATAAATTGTTTCCTTTTTTTTTACTATGATCTTAAGCAAACCTTATGACGGAGAATTTGGTTCTTATCTTAAGAAAAGTAATTCTATCTTGCGATTATCTTATAGAAATATTTAATTATGTTATTTCTTGCATTAATGAGAAATTATCTTTATTGGCAATGAAAGGTAAACAGTCAGAAACATTGAGATAGTCGAAACATGTCATATTTTATTTCTTAAAATTAATAAACGAATTTTTCGAGGTTTCAGTGCTTAAATCAGCCCTAAGAGGTAACTTCAAAGTTACTTTCGATCTTTTTCAAAATTCCAAAGCATTATAAATCGAAACTATAATATTTGTGACAGATTGCGAAAGCTTTAAATTTATTTTATGCAATCCTATACCAAAAGTGTCTTAGCAAAAGAAAAAAAATATTTAAAATAGTTTTTGAGAAATTTATTTTCATTTCCATAAATAGGAACTGTAGTGTTTGTGACAAATTGCCAATACTTTACATTTATTTTATGCAATTCTATACCAGAAGTGTCCAAGCAAAAGAATATATATATTTAAAATAGTTTTTGAGAAATTTATTTTCATTTTCAAAACAAAATAGAAAAAATGGCCTTTTGAAATTTTATATTCCCTAGAAAATATTTTGAATTCAACAGATCGCACCTTTTATTATTAAACGCTTTCACGAAAAAATTCCGAAGAATCCAAAAGTACGCCACGATAGTAGAGCGAAAACAAAGGGAAAAAAATAAATTTAGTGGGAAAAAAAGAAGAAGGAATGCGTGAACTACTCTAACTGAATTCTATGAAAAATATTCGAAACATCTCGAGCCTTTATTTGATTAGAACTTATAATACTGAAGTCACTTTTCGGAAAGGAAAAAAAGAAAAAGAAAAAAGATGATGAAAATATTAATGAAAAAGGGAAGGATAGCTGTCTTCTCATCTCTGACGTATGACGCCTGGCATTAAATACGACCTCGATATTGATTATGTAAAGTAATAACAAAAAAAATTCACGGTGGGGGTGGTTCGAAGAGGGAACGAACAGGTGGGAGGGGGAGGTGAAATTTCATTTTGACGTATTCTTCTTTACGCTTTTGATTTTCGTACCGAGCTAACGTGATTACGCCTGGAAAAAAGTATGGAAAAGGTTATTCTCAAGGTTAACTAATTACATACGCAGCATCAGAGCATTGATTATTTTTGCAAGTTTTGGGGAAAATTGGGTTAGCAGGCAGGTCGTGAAGATATGAAGCATGCGGAACTTTCAGAATCTTACCTGTTTGTACTTAAACTTAAGCTGCCAAGAAAAGTGTATCCCCTTTCTTTCCTCTCGTTCCAATTTTTTTTTTCTTCTTTATTCTTCTTTTCATTCTTTTTCTAGAAATTTCAGAGTGAAAAAGAAGCTTTTGTGGCAGTGGCTAATCATGAATGAAATTTTATATTTAAACTTTTTTTGAAAGAATAAGCAGCAGCATGTACAACACGACTCGCGCAAAAATTAATCTGGAAGTCTCGTGATGTGGCCGAGGTGTTAAGTTTATGTCAAGAAAAGTCAGAAGTGAAACTTTTCTTGATAATTGAATTTTCAGGGTAGAAAAACAAAGAAGAACGCTGGCGTGGATAAAAAGAAAAACGATAATCCGTTGATGTTATGGAAGAAAGAAAACATGCAGTTTTCGAATATATTAAGAAAAATATTCTATTCATCTTACGATCTGAAGAATATTTTTTTTCTTTTTTGAGAGTAGACGACATATAATTTTTTAAATTTAAGTGAATTTATAAGATTAAAACTACTTTCATCTAAACTATAAACATGCGAAATTCAGGGTGCTCTAACTGTGCTAAATTGTTATTTTTTAATATCCTGTTGACTTCTAAAAATTTCTTAAAACTTCGACCATTTATTTTTATTTAAATGTTGTTCTATTCCATTCTTAATCCAGAATTCCCCTTCCTCGGTTTTGCCGAATTCCTGTAAAGATATAATCATGCTTTGAATTTTATGTTCAAAATAAGAAATGATATGCTCTAATCTTATTAAGTGGATTTATGAGCACGAAATTCATTTCAACTAAATTATAAACATGTGAATTTCAAAGGCTTCTAACTTTGCGCAATTGTTAAGTTTTTTCAACTATTTCTTTTGATTTCAAAAATTTATTTAAACTCCCATCATTTTATTTTATTTAAATGTGGTTCTTTTCCATTCAAAATTCAAAACTCCCCTTCGTTGCCATTGCCAAATGCCTGTAAAAATATAATACTGCTTTGAATTTTATGTCCAAAGTAAGAAATGATATTATATTCTAATCATTAAATGGATTTATGAGAAGAAAATTGCTTTCAACTAAACTATGAACATATGAATTTCAGAGGGTTCTAACTGTGTACAATTGTTAAGTTTTTAAAGAAAATATTCCTTTTGACTTCTAAAAATTTATTTAAACTTCCATCATTTCTTTTTATTTAAATGTTGTAAATGTCCTAATTCAGATTTCTCCTTCTTCAGTTTTGCCGAATTTCTGCAAAGATATAATCATACTTTGAGTTTTATGTCCAAAGTAAGAAATTATATTTTGTTCTTATCTTATTTGATTTCCTGCTGAAAATAATTTCAGACTTCCTGACTTTAACGTAATTTTTTGTCTTATCTATGATTTAATTTCCTCACTTTTCACTTTCTCTTTTTTAAAAAAAAATTGTATAAATTTTAGAAAGATGTGAAAAATTCTTTTTTGAATGAATTTTTTGATGAGAATACAAACTGCCAACAAATATCTGAAAATACTTTTTCAATATTTCTAATTGTTTGATTCTGCATTAATTCTGCACTGTATTCACTGATTAATACTATATTCGTATATTAATAACGAACTTACAAATGTAACATATTAGGCTTGGAAATCATTATTCCTGTTGATTTTATGTATGTAAATAAATTGATATAGAAACGCTACAATGGTTTTTCACTACTCATAAAATAATAATTAATAAAATTATATCCTCCTAAGTTCTCCAGTTGCAAGAGGTTGATTCGAATACTTCCTACGTATAAAGTAGATTGTTCTTACTCTGAAAATTGTTTTCTTTAATGTCAAACAAACTCTGCATTAGAAACACATTTTATCCGACCCATCGGATAATTTAAACCTGTTTCAATTTGAATCTTGAAAATTAAATTTTAACACGCTAATAAAAAAAAATTATATTGCAACACGATACGACGTAATAAACGTATCTTTATTCGAAATATACTTTAGGAATTATAAATTAATAACTTCACGTTCATAGAATAACTTATATACTGTATACATGTAATTTAAAATTGCATGAACGTACATGTTTCTATGACAGCAAAATTCAATTAAAAAGTAAGTCTCCTTGATAGAATTATGTTCTATTGCACAAAAAATACCCCTTCTAAAGGTATTTTTAACTTTTAGAAAAAAAAAAGTGAAAAGGACTAGTTCCAAATTAACTTTCAAAACTAAAACCAATTTATTTGCATGTGCGCTAATTTTCAATGTGATGAAATGATGCTTTCAAAAATGAAATTTTAAAACAGTAATATGTTTCTTCCAAATTACTTTTTTTGAAGTTCAACACTGCTTTTCTTATATCGAAAGATGTCTTTCATCTGTTGAAACGCTTTATTTTTTTCATTTTTTGAGCGTTGATTATATTTTATTTAACGCGCCACATTTACTGTAGATAATAAATATAAAACTTTCCTTACTGAAGTTAGTATCTAGTAAAGAGAGGGAAAACTTGGAAATAAAAATTTATCAAAGTAATATGGATAAATGAATGAACAAAGAATAATATATTTTTTACTTCTACACTTTAGATACTAATTTTCTCTATTGAAAGTACCTTCATGATAAAAAAAAATTTATTTTGGTATACTTACTGGCTTAGTGTATCAAAGCAAAAAAAAAGTATATATCTTTTAAAGTCAATTGTTTTTTATCTATAACTAAATATTTACTCTGAAAGAATATAAAAATTACTAGGCATAAAAGCTCCAAATATTTGCAAGTTTAAAGAAAATATTTCGTTCACCAAATGTAACTTTTTTCGTGAATTTGCTTTATTTTGAAGAATTTGTATTGTCTTCTAAAACTGTTACAAAAATGCAAATGCTAAGCATTCTCTATACAATTTGTTGCTTTCATAGATAATAAAAAAAAATTTAATATGCAATTTTTATCAATACAGACATGTATTAGCGGATTCATTTTATGTTTAAAAGTTCATCTAAACTTATTTTATGAATATATTTTATAGATAACCTTTTTCAAGTTACCAGAATTTTTATTTTTTGAAAAACTAAGCAAATCTATAAAAAGATTCGCAATATCTTTTTAAAACTTCCATTACTTTTTAAAGCATCTAAATTTAAGCATCTACTTTTTAAAAATCGATCATTTAAACATTAGCATTTAAAATTCTCGTTTCAAAAATTCTTTAACTCAGCTGAAACTAACTTCTGTTATAAAAAAAAATCATATAGTCTGGTTTTTTTAAATAATTGCAACAGTACCATATAGTTTAGCTCACTCAATAAAGGGCTCTTTTAGCTAATTCGAAAAGCGTTTTTAAGAAGCATTTTAAAGACAGAACTTCACTGCTTTTTTGTACAGATATTTTAAATATCGAAAATAAGTATATTTTAGTTTAACTATTTAAAAGTTTTGCAAATAAATCTACTGGATGCTTTGTACGACAGGAAAAGCATTAATTTGAAAGAAAAAAGCAGTAGCTATTTACATGATTTTTTTAAAAATAATCTCCATATGCAATGCCTCACAGTAGATAATATTCAGCGACAGAGTTTTGTCTGAATTCTTTTGAAAATTTCGTTTTTCAAGTTTTAAAGACCGAATTTCTTATATATATATATATAAGAGTTGTAGTTTTTATAATAATTTTTAAATAAATTTTAAAAAAATCTTTTATTTTTGTATAGGAAATGCATTCCAAAAAATGCATAGAGGCCATAATGGTATTGGATGCTGAGAGTTTCATGTTTATTTGAAGTTATTCCTTTTTTTAAAAGTTGGATTTCCTATCTCAGAAACGGAACTTAAATATCCTTTTTGCTTTCTGTCCTTGGAAGGTTACTCAGAAAAACACTGTAGTCTGTGAAGAAAGTTAATATTGAAATAGTTCGTATTACTTATGTACTATAGGATGAACTGAACATTTTTTAAATTAAGTATTTCCTTATTTGTCTAAAAATTAGTGCCCGTATTTCTATATTAAAAAAACCGAAGCAGTTACCATAAATAAAATTTTAATATGTCCTTTTAGATGTAGATATTGCATCAACACATTTTTATCTTTATTGAAGAGATGATTCGATTAAGTATTAAAAGTGTTTCAAAAGTGTATATAATGATACTGATATATTAATAGAAATGCAATTGAAGCGTTGCTTATTTTTTCATTTATGTCTCAAATGTCAGGACTAATTATGGCAATTACTACAGTTCAATTAAATAAAAAATCAAAGGCTGTTGAAAATATTCATTTTAAGTATTTGAAATTAAAAATAAAGCAATAAAGTTACTCAATACTCTATAATTTTAAAGAATATAACCCTCCCTATAAAATAACATCTTGCTAATGAATTTCATTTAATCATGCATTTTTAAATAAAAAGCTAAATGTTTCTTATAAATTATTTTTCAACCAAGCACTAAGACAATGGCACAAATAATTTAAATTTAAGTGCAAGCTTATGCTGTCAAAATATTTTATTCAGTGCTAATATTCACCATATTTTATTCAGTGATAATATTCGCAATATTTTATTCATTGATAATATTCGCAACTAACAGACTAGCTCAAACCAATATGTGCTTGCTTTAGAGCTATGAAGGCATCAGATACGATAGGACGCCAGCGAAAAGTTCTTGGAAGGCAAAAGCTACGCCTATCCTTTACCTGTTAACTATGTAATTTTAGCTGAGCAGCATTCCTATGCTTTTTGATTCTCGCCACGGAAGCGGGGAGTTGGCGGTAATGCGCCTTTGGGGAGCATAAACACAACCTATCCCGTGATTTATCCTCACGAAATGCCGCCAACGTGTAATCAGGAAACGAGCCGAGCTTTGATGGCCGAGGGCGTAGCTTTCACAATTAAAGGCTTCGTCTCTTGCTCTGTTATGAGGATCTGCTTATTACAAAGAGGTGTTGCTAGCTCTTACGGTGAGCCTAGTCGATGAACACACGATTTTAAATGGCGATTTAGTTGTTGAGGGGGTGTTTATTTCCGTGAAAATGGAGGTTTCTTTGGAGGGTGGGAGCAAAATAAGTTTCCGGTTGTGTGGTCGAATCTCACGTTTTGTTACTCCGGTATCGATTTATTTGTAACTCGAAGATTTTAACCCAAAATAATGATATATGATGATTAAAAGATAAGGATTTTTCTTTCATTATAATGAAAACATGAATGCGTAGTTCGCCAATTTTTATGGAAAAATGGGGAAATGGGGTTTTAGAAAAGAAACTTTTTGAATTTTATTTTTTGGCCGAGGAGCAGTTAGTTTCTTTGTAAAAAGAGGTTTATTTGGAGGGTGGGAACAAAATAAGTTTCAGGTTGTGTGGTGGAAGTGTCTAGTTTTGTTACTCCAGTATCCGTTTATTTGTAACTCGAAGAACTAAACACAAAATAATGATAATTAAAAGACAAGGATTTTTTTATTATAATTAAAACATGAATGCGTAGTTCCCCAATTTTTATGGCAAATGGAGAACAAATATAATTGTTTGAGAAAAGAAACTTATTTAATTCCATTTGTAAGCTTCATCTTTAATCAACTTTTAGGCCGTGGTGGTAAGGTCTCAGGCTTAAACCCAAAGGGTATCAGGTTCGAAACCTGACTCCCCCTAGGAACCATTATGTAAGCGAATTCTAGCGCAAGTTTGGGGAGGTGACAGATCAGTATCATTCTAGTCTTCTGACAGCGGTTCAAAATGACGGATTCAGTCCCAATTGAGCTTTAATGTTGCTTTGAAACAGGGCTTTAATATAGATAAATTAAATAGACTAATCTAAGTCAACTTGAAAATAGCTTTTCTAAAACAAAAATATGTCTAAGTTTGAAATGAGACGTTTGCAAAGTATAATTATCTCGTTCGTTATAACCAGAAAATATTGCACTTTAAACTGCATGGCCTGACATAATCATCTAGATAAATTTTAGAAACTCGTTCAACGTAATTCCAAACAGTCCAATTCCGTCCTGGAATAGGGGTAGTGTATCTTCCCCGTGATCTGGACGTTCCGGTTTCGAGTCCCGGTTCGTACATGGTTGTTATTCTGTGTTCTATATGTAAGTATTGTGAATGTGCTCCTCTATAAAAAGGAGTCGTGCAAGAGAATATGAGGCTTTAAGTAGCTAAGTCGTACTGATGGCCCTAGTTGGCGTTAATAAAAAACGTGAGTTTAGAAATTTGGCTTAAATGACTGATTATCTGTCAGGGGGCTTGTAAAAGCGCCATTGATAACAACAAAATAGAAACAACTAAACATATACTTTTCACTAAAAAGTTAAGGAATGCTTGACATAGAATACAAAGTCCCAATTTGTAACTACTTCGAAAGTTCTTTCATTTTCCTAAATCGATTGGTCATTAATTAATATGCGCTATTTGTAAATTCATATTAATTAGTTCAATAAGTAATATGCAATAATGTTAATTCATTAATTAATATGTATTATTAATTATACGGTCATTGTTAATACTGCTAAAAATGAATAAACTATATATAACAATATGATATCCTTTTCCTCGAATTATTGTTCTCACGTAATATAAGAACACTATTAATTAAAGAATTATTTATTTTCACTCTTACCTAGAACCTTAGAAAGCAGACTGCACCTTATACTGGAATAATTTTCACTCGATTTTTATTAATTCGTGGGTATTTTACACGTCAATAAAGTATATCGAAAATCCCTCTCCTGCTTAATCAATTCACTTAATCCATCAACCGGTCTCCTCGCCGTGTCATCCATGAAGTGGCTCCCACTAAAGCCGCTTTAAAGAGACACAATAAAGGATAATTACAGGGTTTAGAGTTTCAAAGTAGGGTGATAAAACACTGGTGGAATTGACGAATTTCTTGACGAATATTCTGAGGAGTCATATCAGTTATATGGATTCCTCACTTGAATCTAACTCAACATTTGTTGGTTATAAAATAAGAAGAACATTTCCGGTTAACATTGTTAAATGATGACAAAATTAATATTTTTTTCATTATGAAAGTAGCATGATTTATATTAAACAATGAAAAAATTATATATATATAT
>JAPMOQ010013190.1:615724-635106 GCA_026543055.1 Argiope trifasciata | reverse complement strand
AGTTTCCTCTTAGGGACCAACAAATACGTTTAGCCTCTATGCATGAAAGTGATAAACGAATTTTCATGCACGCTCGAAAATATTATTTAATAACCTGCGTTGCTACAGTTGGCATATACACTGGAGATGAAATTTTTAAAAACTCGTTTCTAGAAGCTAAAGAAAGTATCAATTTGTTTTCATATGTTCAGATATGAATAGTTTTCTCAGTGAAAACACTTGATGAATAATGGAAGCGCTGGGAAAAGAAATGCAAATGTGAATACGCGAACGGAAGGATAGTTGTTTTTAGAATTTTACAAGATTTCCATCTTAATATTTCGAAATAAAAGTGTTCAAAAGGAGTATGAATGATTCCAAGTAGCTCTAAAAAGGAAATACAATCGAGAATTGAGAATCTCAAGAAACTATGTTGTCTTTTGAAAAACTCGTTTTTTTTTCTACAAGCTTTTTCCAAACATATTTAAGCCCGGAATGTTTTGGAAAGTGCATTGGATATTACTCTCTCTTCAATTATTTGTGTTTCCTGAAATAATATCGCATTCTGTGTTTTCTTTTGGGATGAATAATTTCTTATAGAAATGATAAGAAATTTATTTTCATTGCAACAAGTAAGGTTGTTCTACACCTAAAAGAATGAAAAAAATTCGCATAATATATTTTTTTTTTTGTGCAGATAAAAAAGAACTATTAAAAAGACAGAATGAAAACAAAGCATAATAGATTTTGAATCAAAAGGAAATTTAAGCTTTTGCGTCTCAAATTTTAAGTCCCTTTCGAGACCTTTTTGTTATTTTATTCAACATTAACACATTTTTAGTTGTTTATAAAACAAAGTGTTAAAAAAAATATTTAAATTACGCTGCGATGAAAAAAAGAGTTAAGTCATTATAAAAACGAATGTTTCTTTGTCTTCACAATAACACATGCGCATTGTGTATTATACAAATACATTGTGAATTATTAACAAATTCATTTGCATTGTGAATTATACAAATACATTGTGAATTATTTTGCATTAATAAATACATTCGAATCACAAAAATTATGATTGATCATTTTATAATGGGGAAGATATTTAGAATATTGTTTACTCTATCTAAAATATTTCGCACATAAGAGTATGTTAAACAAAAGGTTACCAGGATTGCTTGCATTTGTATTTTATTACAGCCTAACTGTTTAGTGTTAAACATGAACAAATCATTGGAATCATCAAATATTGTCTTTTCCCTGATTTATTTAATTTTATTGCTATTTCGAAGTTATTTTAACATTTTCTTGAAGTAATTTTAGAAATCATTTAGAAAAGTATTATTTTAATTTATAAAATTCGAAATAAAATACTTTATAATAAGGAGCATAAATTGTTATAAATGTAAAAATTTACGATACAGTAATTAATGAAATGATTAAATAATTGATTAAGCGGTAAAAATGAATTCATCGTTGATTTTAAAAGGCATTCAAAGATACACAGAGAATTTAAGCGCTATTTCTTTTAAAAATTGCAAAAAATGTACTGGTTTTTCTTCAATGAATTTTGATTCTTTCATTTCATTGATCGATAAATGATTCCATATGGTAATTCTGTATAAATAAATAGAATCAAATTTTAAGGAAACTATTTCCATGAAACTCCTAAACATCTATATAAATAAAAATGAATGTTAGAATATATGCCCTTCATGCGCTGTCGTACCGCTCATCCGATTCCGATAAAACTTCAATAACTTATTGCTTGCACTTAGGCGAAGATTATAGGCATAATACAATTATCTTAAGTATAAAAATATATACAGGTCTATAAAACGCAGCTTTAACCATGGATTAACAGCTAAATAACTCACTAAGGAGGCACAACAGACTCAGTAAAGATGCTAAATTTACGCTAGACCACAATATTTCTCAGTTATTGTAATTAATTACATTGTAAGTCTTTCTTTGAGGTAATAATTTTGTTAGAGAGTATGAGAGAAAGTGTAAGAGGAAATAATAATATAGGTTTGATATTTCATTGAAACATTTAATAAAATTTTAGTGTATTTTGCAGTAACTTATTAACATGTTAGATAACAAATAATTTTTCATCATCTTAGTTTCAAAAATTGTCTTTTCAACAAAATTTAGGGTATAACTATATATTCTATGTTTCACAAAATAAATTATGGCATAAATATATTTTATTTGTTAAATAAATTTTAAAAGAAAATATCTTAATCACAATTTTTAACACAACTTGAAAATTCTGATCGAATATTAAACGAATGACTAGATACAATAAATAGTCTCTTTCATTCCCATTCCAAAAGAACACCATAGAGTACAATTCTAAAATAATGCCCGATTCTTGTGTATAAAAAAATTCTTTTTTTGTAAAATAAAAAAAATAAAAAAACTCTAAATACAATTTCTGTTTCCCCTTTATATTTCCTTCTATTTCAATGAAAGTATTCAATGACGACAAGAAAATATCATTCTTAATTAAACAAAATAACTATTTCAAAATCCAAACGATGTTTCCAAGATTATTTCTACCTCGGCAGCAACGTGCCGTGTACCAGTAGTTTACTTACGGAATTTCAAAGTAATAAGCTTCAAGCACAGATACTGGAATAAATTAAACTCTGAATTATAGTGATAATGACTTCACTGCTTCAGTAAAACAATTAACATATATAAAAAGGAAAAAAGCACATTTATTTGATTTTCTTTAACTCTATCCAGTCTCTAACCTTACGTGACTTTTTATGTGTGTACAAGATACTTAATCCCCTAAAATCTATAAAACTTTAAAAAGTTTCCAGCTTCGAAGAAAGGATTGATTTTCTTTGGATTCATTTATAAAATCGCTGCTTCTTCGGCTGCGACTGCAAAAAGCTCTTCAACTCTCTTCCGAGTTTAACTTCTAATAGATGAGTTAAGCACCACCACTGCGTCTTAGTACCGCCCCCCTGGATTCTTCTCGAGAGACGCTGACTTAAAAGAAAGAAAAAGGGTTTTACGCAATGCTAGCTCTTAAATCAATCTTGAAGAACATAAGTTCCAATTCCACTTCTAATCTCACCAACGTTTTTCTTTTCCACCTTGTAATTTCTGTATTTTTTTTTTTATTCTTCCCTTTTCCGTTCTTCTTTCCCTGCACGCTGTTGTCTTTGAGGGATCGGGAAATGGATATGATATCTTGTATGTAATGCCGAGATCATGTAATTATAAGGGCAATAGTTCTCGCTTGAAGGCTTTCTTGCTCTGCTTCTGTAGCCCATTCTTGGATACAGATGCCTCCGCGTCTAAGGGATTATTTTCTTTATGTGGAGATCTCTAGAATGTTCGCTAAAAAATAGTACAAGCAGGCAGAGAAGAGAAAAAACGAAATTCACTTTCTAAATGATGTAAATTTTCTGTGCAGTCTTCAGGATTTGTGAAAAAAATAATCTTTTATAAATAAAAATGAAAGTATGTCTGTTTGTCTCTTACTTCCTTCTAAACCGTTCATACAATTACGAAGAAACTTGGACGGATTATTGCTTGAATTTACTGGATGATTATAAGAATAGTAGAATTGCCTAAAATTAGATTTAAAAAATTCGAATCTCAAGTACATCTATTTACCAAGGACAAATCTCTAATTTTCTCCCCGAGGAGACAATAGATTCCATAGAAATGCTAAATTAAAAGTTAAGGTTAATAAAGAATGGCTATTGAACATAAATGTCATGCAAGTAATTCTCTTAGGTAACACTTTTATTACAGATTATGTGAAAATTTATTGAAATATTAGAAACTTTTGGGGATACCAATACTGGAGATTTTTAAATTTTAATTAAATGCTAGCATTTTCCGTTTTAACTTCCAAACATGTCGTAGTAGAAATACTTTTGCATTATGTCAGTTTAAAAAAATTATTATTTCAACTATATTAATTATCTTACGGAAAAAATTCGTTTTCTATGTTTAATGAATTTCGGAAGGAAATATTTTAATCACATTTTCTAATCTTAAACTTAAGAACACTAAACAAATCACAAGATACAATAATTAATTTATTTCATTACCGTCCTGAAAGAACTATAAGCTTTACAATTCTAAAAGAATGCATAAATTTTATATTGAAAAAGAAATATTTAATTGTAGAATAAAATAAAAAAAATAAGTACAATTTATGTTCCTAATTTATATATACTTCAATTTCAATAAACACATTCACAATCGATAAAAGAAATATCTAAAGTAATTACATTCTTTCACTGAAATTTCAGTGAATGTATTCACAATCGATAAAACAAGTATTCTTCCCATCTTTCTTGATTAAACAAGGTAACTACTTCAAATTCAGAACGATGTTACCAAGATTGTTTTTACAGAGCCTAAAACGCGCCATTTAGCAGGTAGTATATGAAGAAATTTCAAAGTAGTAAGGTTCAATCACAAATAGAAGAACAAAATAATCTCTGAGTAATAGTAATAACGACTTCAGTGCTTCCGTCAAAACAAAGAACATATATAAAAAGGAAAAAAAGCACATTTATTTCATTCTCTTAAACTCTTTTCTGGCCTTTACCTTCCGTAGCCTTTTACATGTGGAGAAGATAATCCACTAAAATCAATAAAACATTAAGAAAAAGTTCCCAGCTCCGAAGATGGGATTGACTTTCTTAGGAATCATTTATAAAATCGCTGCTTCTCCGGCTGCAACTGAAAAAGCTCTTTAACACTCTTCAGAGTCCGACTTCTAATAGATGAGTTTAGCATCACCACTGCGTCTTAGTGCCGCCCCGCTGGATTCTTCTCTAGAGCCACTGACTTAAAAGAAGGAAAAAAAAAGGGTTTTACGCAATTCTAGCTTTTAAATCAATCTTGAAAAACAGAAGTTCCAATTCCAGTTCTAATCTCACCAACGTTTTTCTTCCCCACCATGCAATTTATGTTTTATTATTATTATTATTATTATTCCCCTTTCCGCTCTTCTTTCAGTACAAATCCAAGCTGATGTCTGTGAGGGATCGGGAAATGGATTTGACATCTTGTATTTAATACCGAGATCATGTAATTATACGGGCAATAGTTCTTCTCGCTTGACGTCTTTCACGCTCTGCTTCTGTAGCCCATTCTTGGATCCAGATGCCTCCGCGTCTAGGGGATTATTTTCTTTCCGTGGAGACTTCGAGAATGTTCTCTAAAAATAGCACCGGCAGAGAACAGAAAAAACGAAAATCACTTTCTAAATGAAACAATTCTTCTGTGCAGTCTTCAGGATTTGTGAAAAAACTTATCTATATAAATAAAAATGGAAATTTGTTTTTATTTTCTTATGCTTTCCTAAGCCATTCATCAAATTTCGATGAAACTTTGTCAGTTTATTGCTTACATCTACTGTATGGTTATACATATAGTGCATTTATAGAAAATAAATAATTAAAATTCGAATCTCATACCCATCTATTTACCAAGGATAAATCTCCAAAAAATCACGGAGGAAACTATAGATTCCGTAGAAATGCTAAATCAGACTTAAACATTAATATTTTGTAGCTATAGTACGCAAATGTGATGCAACTCATTCTCAGAGGTAACAATTTTGTTAAAGATGATGCGAGAAAATTGTGGGATGTCCAAACCTGTTTGTTTTAAATTAATCAATTTTTTGCGCCTTTTGCTGTTACTACCAAAAATATTATCATGCAAATAATTTTACACCATCTTCATTTCTGACAATCTATATATACAACAATTATATTAATGATTTTATGATATAAATTATTTTCTATGCATAATGAATTTTGAAAGAAAATATTTTAATCTTATTTTTTTGTAGCTTCCTGTTTCGTGAGCTTCAATACACCTGCAGTTTTCAACCGATTTCAGCAGAGGGTTTTTTAAAAATAACAGTTATTTCATTTAGCTATTTTCTTAGTTATTTTTTAGGTCACTGAGACCACCCCAGCCCTTTAGTGTACCAGTGATAAACAAGGTTTAGCAGAGGGTACTAAAACTTGGCCCCAGAAATATCATCCAGTTCACGGATCCTATTGTGAAGCAGTGCTCCAGACACTTTTAAATAAAGTGGAAAGCGATTTTAGTGAGACGGATAATTGTACAGAATAGTCTTTCTATCAAAGTTTGCATTCAACTGATTTTGAAATGTATGTTTAAACATAATTAATTTTTCTGTCGATAAAGGTTTTGGGAAAATTTATGAAATATATTAATATACCAAGAGATATGTATACGAATTTATATGATGAATTTATACGAATTTATCTTAATTTCTTAATTTGTCCTAGAAAACCATGCTATGAAATTCCCACAAACCGATAAAAAAGGGCCAATTTTATCCATTGTCTATTTTTCTTATAATTGATTTATTTTACACTATACATGTCATTTGAGAAGAAAATGTATGCTCCAATGCATTTAATTTTTTCAGAGATAAAATATTTTGAAAATTTATAAAACATATTGATACAGTAAGAAAAATTTCTGCAGAATATGTTTGCAGATTTTCAATCTAATGCTTTCATTAGAAAATTTGATTCGAGTGTAAAGAAAACGTGGTCTCCTAGACCACACCTCTCCAGTTACGCCCTGAATTTTCACCTTCCCAATTAAGGGTTAGTGCTAACTTTAATATGATGAATTAAAAATAAAAAAAAACTGCACAGAGCAAATCTGTTTCTGCTTTTAAGACTTGGGTACTGTACTGGTGAAAACCCACAATTTAATTTTAACTAGGCCATCCAATTTTATCCATGAGGGCTGTGGTGGCCTGGTGGTAAAGTCTGACCGGAGGGTTTCAGGTTCCAGATTCGATTCCATCGAAGAACCGTGGTATGAGGAGGTCTCTTGCACGTTCAATCTGTCAGGCCAAACGTCCTCCCGTTGTGTGGAGGGGGGAGGTGCCAGCTCATGTGTCGTCCTCGTAATCTGATCTCGGTTCAAAATGACGAAGTAGCCATAGTGGTGCTTCACAACAGGACGTTGATATAACTAAAACTAAACTAGTTTTTTTTCTGTAATCATTCAAATATTAACTTAATCTTAAGCTCTACAACTGAAATGACAAGTCCAGTTCGTCATGGAATTTTTTTAGTAAACAGACGAATACATTTGTACTTGTCAAATATTATTCAGAGTTAACGACTCATTTTTTTAAAAAAAATATTTATAAAAAAGTTTTTTTTTTTGTTTAGAAAATGATTCTTGCGGTTCTATATCAGTAACTCCTTTAAAACTGAGGAAATAAAATCTTTCGCTCAAGCTGTGCAGGCTGAAAATAAACTGCAGTTTAAGAAGTCAAGCTTAACATTTTATTAATCGATTGTTTGATTCTCTAGTAGTGGCATATACATCCTCATTAGTGTCACAGTTCTCATTTATCTGTTATGAAGTTTTGTTTACTAGGAAGTAAAAATTAGCCATCAATAGTTTTTCTCGGTCTTTTTTAAGGTAACAGACTGCTCTCCAAATTTTATAAAAAAATAAAATTTTTAAATAAAATAAAATTTTAATAATAAAAAATAAATAAAATTTTTTGAAAAAAAAAGGATTATTTTTATTATATGGATATGGAAGGAAATTATGGATATATATGTATTGTCAATTATAATATAAAAATCATAAATACAACACAATTATTTGAAATTATAATATATTTTGAGAAATAGGAAAATCTGTTGCAAATTTTAATGAAATTTAACCGAAACGGTTTACACTCTGCACAAAATTGTAATGCAGCAATTTTATTTTTCTTTGTACACAAGTTATAGAATTTAATTTTTTATGAAATGAGCCAAAATTTCATAAAAGTCTTGAAATGTAAAAAAATTATGGGTAAAAATATGAATACATATTCCTTTTTTTTTTCATAAATTTGCAACATGATTTTTCTAAAAACACCTTTAAATGAAAAAAGTGTTTCACCAACAATGAAACTTTTTGTTTATTTCATTCCCTCTTTTATTTAAAATGTGTGTTTAAAATATTAAAATTTATGTAAATACCTCTATTAGTTTTTGAGATATCATGTTAAGGATGGAGAATTTTTGTGAAAATTAATGATTTGAGAAAATTGAAGTCAAAGATAAATTTCAACTGAAAAAAATTTGTGAACCTGTATGATAGGGTCAGACCTTCCTTATCCTAGAAAAGATAAACTGATTTGTTAAGAAAAAAGTCTGAACTACAAGAAATAACATCTAAAAAAATTTCGTCAATGTGGTCGATAACCAGTGTTTTTAAAGCAGTCGGATACCTTAAACGAGCACAAAACAATAGTAAACTGTTAACAAACTGCAAACACTCATAGCATCAATTTATTTGGTGATTTTTTCCGTTTCAAGTCGAAATGCGCTATAACACTACTCCTTTTATACCTTTTCTTAACGGCGTACTTGAACGAAACGTTTCAAAATTTAGTATCGAATTTACTATTAGTGTACATTGAAAATTCAGTTGATTGTTGTGGGTAGAACAGAAACAAAACATGAACAGTTAAGCCTTGACTAGAAAAATTGTTCTACTGAATTATATATATGATGCTGTCACTTCCTAGAACTTTTTTCTTTTAGAAGCGATGTCAGGTTTACGTAGCTTAAATCGAGTTTAAAAATTATTACTACACAATAAATGGAGAAAAAATAAGGCAGAAAATATATTTTATAGAATGCAGAATCCTAAACAAATATCATAAATGCTTGAAATGCAGATTTAAATGCTCTAAATAAATAGAAATTTTAATTGCAGTTAAATTATTTCAGTTAGGAGGAATTACTTTCATTTAGGAGGAATTCATTTCAGTTAGGGTGAATTAATTTAATTACGAGTTTTCATTGATGATATGATGTAAATTGGGACTTAAAAAAATTAATTAAATTTTTTATGCACCTTAATTATTGGAGATAGTGGGTATTCTAACATTTTGTTGAAAACGTATTTTACATTGTAAAATACGCCTTCGAAAAGGCTTATATAAATTCTTCTATTGATTAATAAATTTTAACCATTAAACTATTCGATAATTAAAAAAAAACTGCAATTCTTATTCTTTTCTCAAATAAAGCATTATATAACAAATTTAGTTTAGTTATACTTAAATTAATACTCCGTCTGGAAGCAACACTAGGGCTATTTTGGGACGGATCTCGTCCTTTTGTACAATGGTAAGATGAGGAGAACGACACGTGAGTTGGTACCCCCTCTCCAAATCTCCACACCACACAAGCGGGAGGGCGTTTGGCCCCGACGGATTTTGCGTGCACTAGACCCGCTTACACGGCTGTTCTTCGGTGGAACAGGCCTCGAACCTGCAACATCCCGGTTCCGAAGTTGAAACCTTACCACCAGACTATGGTGGTCTGCATTGTATGGTAAGGCAGATTGGAAATTATATAGATTAGTCTAAACTGATACATATTAATATATAAATAAGTCAATACATACACACACACATATATACATATATGTGTGTGTGAATGTATATATGTATATATATATATATATATATATATATATATATATACATAATTATTTTAATTAAAAATAACATACCTAAAAAGTTTCAAAATTTTAAACTGATGGTGTAATTACAAATTACAAATTAATAGCCATTTTCGTAACATTTGAAAGAAGAAAAAAAACTAACAATAACATATTTGCAAAGGAATCATTTTTTTCCTTCTTTACGTGTCTTTACCCTTTGATTGATTGTGATTGTTTATTTCATTATTCACTTTAAATTCATTTTATGTAGATTTTGTCAAAGGATAAATTCTTGAAAACTCTGTTAGAATTATCTTTTTTAGATAAAATTTATATTCTTGTAAATTATCTTAAGCCAGACTAAGCTCAACTAAAGTATTTAAACGCCTGTAAAGTAATCCTTAGCTATACTTTGTTAAAATTTTACATATTTAATCAAGGTCGACATCAATTAAATTTTACTACTCACATAATTTTCCCACGAAAAATTTATACGAGTTTACTAAAATGAAATCTTCTCGAAAACGGTCCTAAAAATCCATCAGAAATTAAAATTTGAATTTTCATTATCGAGCCACGCAGACTTCAGATGATTTATGTTTTAAAGTTTATTCCGCAGCACATAGCAGCGAAGAAGTACTAAAAGTTTGAAAATCAACATTCCACGGGAGTGCAAGTCAACATTCTTTCCCATCGCTATATATTTTCCTTGAGATTGCATTTCACCTATAAAGAATATTCAGGTCAACTTTGATCGATAACTTGGTATTTTATTTTTTTATTCTCTGAGGAGTTGGAAGAATGTACGTGATTGTTATAAAACTATATTGAATATATTCATAGAAAGCACGATTTTCTTGGAAATATTTCCCTGTTTTTCGTCTGAGAGTATTTCAGGGAACAATAAATTCTGGTTGAATTGACCAGCATGGAAAAAGTTCGGAAGAAATAATAAAATTCCATAGCATCTCAGTTTTTTAAAAAAAGTTAAATAATGACCATGAGCCGTTTAAGGTATTCGACTACGTTTTGAGGGAAATTTATGAAAAATTGAATTATTTAAAAACAATGTTTTTAGGTGTATTATCAATTACGATACAAAATATTATAAATGCAACAAAATTACTTGAAAATATAATATATTTTTAGAAATATGAAAATTTGTAGTAAATTTTGATGAAATTTAACCAAAACCTTGGGTGATAGGTCAGGTTATATGTGGCCTTGAATCACATACAACCAGATACTATGTGACTTTGGATGATAGGTCAGGCCTTCCTTTTCTTGGAAAGACTTGACTAGAAGATATTAAAAAAATCACCAATGTGGTCGATAACTAGTGTTTTTAACGTAGTTGGACAAAACGGTTAACCTATCCTATTTTTATTTGCACAAAAGTTATAGAATATAAAAACAAATGAAATAAACCAAAATCTAAGAAAGATTTTGAAATGCAAAGAAGTTATGGATAAAAATATACGTATATATGAATTTTTTTCACTAATTTACATCCTATGTTTTTCAAAAAATACCTAAAAATGAAAAAGAATTTCAGCAGTAATAACACTTTTGGTTCATTTCATTGTCCATATTATTTAAAACATGCGCTTAAACTTTTAGGTAAATGCCTCTATTAGTTTTTGAGATATCGTATTAATGTGGATAATTTTTATGAAACAAAATTTTGAGAAAACTGAAGGGAAAGACAAATTTTACCTGAAAAATATGTGACCCTGGATGATAGGTCAGGTCTTCTTTTTAATAGAAAATACAAACTGTTTTGGAAAGAGGAAAGTGAACTAAAAGAAAAACCAATATAAAAATGCTTATGTGGTCGGTAACCAGTATTTTTAACGTTGTCGGAAACCTTAATAAAAGTCAGTTTTAAAAACTTTGAAAATAAATAAGTCCTTGGAGACTAAGACTTTATTTATTAAAATAAACTAACGAAGGTTATTTGAAGGATAAAATTGTGAAATAAGAATTTTAGTAGTAATACAAAGTGCAGCTTCGTACAAAAAACCTGTCTCTTGGAAACATACTAATTACAATTAAAATACTTCAATTTTCTTATTACATCCTTTAAATTTTGGATTTTCATCATTATTATATTGTATTAGTAAGTATGGAAAATACATTATTTTTAACCACAAAAATATAATAAACATTTGAACTATCCTTAAAATATATTTTTAAAAGAATAAGCTGAATGCCAAGAAGTTTCCTTTAATGCCGAATGCATTTTCATGTATAGATAACTAGCTGGTACCAGGGGCGTTGTTGCCGTCTAAAAAAGTAATATTAAGTGCAATCAATCGATAATTTGTTAATATTTTATCCAAACAGAATGAACTGTACGACAGCATATAAAATAAGAACAAACAAATATTCATTTCTATATATCAGATCTATTTCCCCTTTTAGAAAAGTAAAACTTGGTGTTCTTTCAGAATGCTAATGATAGAAACTATTTATTGCATCTCGTTACTCATTTCATATTCGTACATAATTCTCAAATTTAATTTTAGAAAAAGAAACTAGTATATTTTCTTTTAAAAATGATTAAACATTGAAAATATACTTATAACACAAAATCAATAATACAATTAAAAAGATAAATTTTGAAAATTAAGATGGTGGGGAAATATTGTTGGAAGTTACTGCAAAAAACACTTAAATTTAATTAAAACATAAAACCAAAGGGTTAATATCCTCGAAACTTTCTCGCATTATCTGTAGTAAAATTGTGACATATGAGAATACTTTGCATAACATTTGCATGCTATAGCTACAAAATATTAACCTTTAACTAGTAATTTCCATTTCTACAGAATCTTTTGTCTCTTCAGCCAGTTATTTGAAGATTAATCGTTGGTTCATAGAAGTGGTTGTGATTCGAAATTTTTTATTTAATTTCAGATAATTCTACTATCTGTATAACCATCCCGTAGATTCAAGCAATAAGCTGACAAAATTTCCTCGTAAATGGATGAACGGTTTAGGAAGGCACAGATTTACAAGCATTTTTGTTTATAGAAGATTATTTTTTCACATATCTTGAAGACTACACATAAGAATTACATCCTTTAGAAAGTGAGTTTCGTTTTTTCTGTTCTCTGCCCCTGCTATTTTTGGAGAACGTCTCGAAGTCTCAGCGAAAAGAAAATAATCCCCAGACGAGGAGGCATCTGGATCCAAGAACGGGCTACAGAAGCAGAGCAAGAAAGCCTTCAAGCGAGAAAAACTATTGCCCTTATAATTACATGATCTCGGTATTAAATACAAGATGTCAAATCCATTTCCCAATATCTCACAGACAACAGCGAGGAAGAATACAGGGGTGCACAGAAAGAAAAACGAAACGGAGAAGAAAGGACAAAAAAAGAATGAAATTGCATAGTGGAAAAGAAAAACGTTGGTGAGATTAGAAGTGGAATTGGAACTTGTGTTCTTCAAGATTGATTTAAAAGCTAGCATTGCGTAAAACCCTTTTTTCTTCTTTTAAATCAACGGCTCTCGAGAAGAATCCAGCGGGGCGGCACTATGACGCAGTGGTGGTGCTAAACTCATCTGTTAGAAGTTGGACTCGCAAGAGAGTTAAAGAGCTTTTTGCAGTTGCAGCCGGAGAAGCAGCGATAAATGATTCCAAAGAAAATCAATCCCATCATCGAAGCTGGAAACTTCTTATTAAAGTTTTATGGCCTTTAGAGGAATAAGTATCTTCTCCACATGTTAAACGCTACGGAAGGTGAAGGCCTGAAAAGAGTTTAAGAGAATGAAAGAAATCTGCTTTTTCCCTTTTTATATATGTTCTTTGTTTTTAGCGAAGCAGTGAAGTGGTTATCACTATTATTCAGAGATTAATTTGTTCCTGTTTCTGTGTTTTAAGTTTATTACTTTGAAATTTCATAAGTATACAGCTAGTATCCGGTATGTTGCTGCCGCGGAAGGAAAATCTTGGAAATATCGTTTGGATATTGAAATAGATATCTTGTTTAGTTAAGAATGATAGGTATATTTTTTATCTATAGTGAATACCGTAATTCAAATTGAAGGGTATATAAAGGAGAAATAAAAATTGTATTTATTCTCTTTTTTTGTTATCCTATTCTACAAATTATTTTAATACATAAGATTGGGGTATTGTTTTAGAATTGTAAACTTTTACTATTACTTATTTACTAAACTAATTGATGTTCTTTCCTACAGGTAATGATAAAAACTATTTATTGTATCTCGTGATTCGTTTAATATTTGTTCAGTATTCTCTAGTTTAATATTAGAGAATGCGATTAAAATATTTTCTTTTAAAATTGATTAAACATAGAAAATTTATTTATACCATAAAATCTTTAATATTGTTGAAAAGATATGTTTTTGTAAACTCAGATAGTGCGAAATTATTTGTACTGTTGTTGTATACAGCCAACCACCCCTTCACTACTGAACGTAGCAGTATCGGCAATATTTGTTGGGGTCGACTGTTGAATAAGTATTGTCCAACCTTACAGTCAAACTAACTTACCTTTCGGGGTAGTAAATAGCTGCCTTTATCTCCATCTGCACACTCTTAAACTATAGGAATGAAATTATCCCTCTTTGATATCATATCCTTCATCGTTTTGAGATAACCTGGTGCCATCAGTAATGTACATCAGTAATTATTATTTACAATCTTCATCTTTTTCCTTCACTCTGAGATCTCCATACAATCCCTTAAATAGTTTCAAACCGTACGAATTTCTCTAAAAATGCTTTTATTTTCCTGCTTCCTTCCAAATCTTCGGAAATTGGCAGGCAATCTCCCATGTTCAGATATTAATTGGATTATAAGTGGATGGTATCTTTTAATTTTTTTTACTAGATTAGGAATAAAGCCGGAAGTAACACATTCTTTTTTCGACATATGCCATCTGTCAAACCGTTATAGTTTTATTTCTTCTCACAATACTCCTTTTAAAGCATCCCTTAAATTGGGGGCAATAATATCCATATTCTCTTTCTGTGCCGATAACTTCGCATAGTGATAAGCCTTTTCATTACCATATATCCCCAATATCTGCCTTACGAAATTATTTGTACTATAATGTTTTTGGAAGTAACCACGATAAACACTAACATTTAATTATAATTTAAAACACCTAGAAGTGGTATCCAAAAAGGATGCTCGCATAATCTGTAATATAGTTGTTACCTCGGAGAATGACTAGCATGACATTTGTGATTAATAGATATTCAATATTAGCCTTTAACATCACTTTAGCATTTTTATGGAATCTATTTTGCAATTTCGGCGAACTGTTTGGAGATTTATCCTTGGTAAATAGTTGTGGTTGAGATTCGAATTTTTTTAATTAGTTTTAGATAGTTGTGATATCTTTATAATAATCCCGTAGGTGTAAGCAATAAATTGGCCAAGTTCCTTCGTTATCGGATGAATAATTTAGGAAAACGTAAGAGGCATACACACAAACATTCATTTTTATTTATATAGATTATTTTTTCACAAATCCTGAAGACTACACAGACGAATTATTTCATTTGGAAAGTGAATTTCTTTTTCATGTTCTCTGCCGGTGCTATTTTTAGAAAACTTTTCGAAGTCTCCACGAAAAGAAAATAATCCCCTAAACGCGGAGGCATCTGGATCCAAGAATGGGCTACAGAAGCAGAGCGTGAAAGACGTCAAGCGAGAAGAACTATTGCCCGTATAATTACATGATTTCGGAATTAAATACAAGATGTCAAATCCATTTCCAGATCCCTCACAGACAACAGCTAGGAAGGGTACAGGGGTGTACTAAAAGAAAAACAAAACCAGGAATAAAAAAAAAAGAATGAAATTGCATGGTGGAAAAGAAAACCGTTATTGAGATTAGAAGTGAAATTGGAACTTGTGTTCTTCTAGATTGCTTTAAAAGCTATCATTGTGTAAAACACTTTTACTTCTTTTAAGTCAACGGCTCTCGAGAAGAATCCAGTGGGGAGGCACTAAGACGCAGTGGTGGTGTTAAACTCATCTATTAGAAGTCGGACTCGGAAGAGAGTTAAAGAGCTTTTTGCAGTTGCAGCCGGAAAAGCAGGGATTTTATAAATGATTCCAAAGAAAGTCAAACCCATCTTCGAATCCGGGAACTTCTTGTTGAAGTACTATGGCTTTTAGTGGATTAAGTTTCTTCTCCACATGTAAAACGCTACTGAAGTCAAAGGCATAAAAAGAGTTGAATAAAATAAAATAAAATAAATGCGCTTTTTTCCTTTTTATAAATGTTTATTATTTTTACTGAAGCAGTGAAATCGTTATTGCTATTACTCAGAGATTATTTTGTTCTTGTATCTGTGCTTTAAGTTTGTTATTTTGAATATTCGTTAGTATACTAGCTGGTACCCTGTACGCTGTTACCGCAATAGAATAATCTGTAAATTTAAAATAGATATCTTGTTTAGTTAAGAATGATAAAAATATTTCCTTTTTTATCGGTAATGAATACATTTATTCAAATTGATGGATAGATAAAGAAAAAAAAAACAAATTGTTTTTTTTGGTAATTCTGTTCTGCAAACAAATGTTTCATTTCTTTTATACGATTGGGATATTCTTTTTTAATTGTTGATTGTTATATTCTTTTTAGTAGTAAACTCCGGTGTTTTTTCAGAATGGTTTTGAAATGAAATATTTATTGTATCTTGTGATTCATTTAATATATGTTCGGTA
Source organism: Argiope trifasciata (assembly GCA_026543055.1). Classification (NCBI taxonomy): domain Eukaryota; kingdom Metazoa; phylum Arthropoda; class Arachnida; order Araneae; family Araneidae; genus Argiope; species Argiope trifasciata. Next base: position 618,914 of record JAPMOQ010013190.1, on the reverse strand, counting down.
TTATCAAGTTTAACAATAGAGTTGGAGTTTAAAATATTTTGTTTTATAGCTGATTAAAAATAGAAAATATATTTGTACCATAAAATCATTCATATGTTTGAAAATATAATTATCTCATAATTAATATAGCGCAAAATTATTTGTAATATTCTATTTTTGGAAGTAGCCAACATAAACTCAGATATTTAATCAAAATTCAAAACTTTTAGTGTTTGTCTCCACAAAATTTTCAACTAAAGTCTATAATAAAGTCGTTACCTCTGAGAATGAATTTCATGACATTTGTATTCAATAGATCTCTATACTTATAATAAAGCTCAATGTGTGTGTGTGTGTTGGCGCTCTACAGGCCAAACCGCTGGACCTACAGCTACCAAATTTGGTAAATGTATACCTTGGAGGTCGGGAATGTGCACCTCGGAGCCCTTTTTTTGAATTTTAAATTAGAATTTGAATTAATTAAAATTTAAGCGAAATTTCGACGTTTTTCCGCTATAACTTCCGAAATTATTATCGGAGAAACATGATTTTAACATCAATTTAAAGATTTAAAAAAAATGAGCTTTCTAATGGTATGAGTGTTTTAATGTATAACTCAAGCATGTATTTTTAACGAATTTTTAAAGAAATATTTTAACCATGTTTTTTTAGCTCTTGACTGGATAAAATAAAATAAAACAATGCCGACAGTTCAAATAAAAAAAAAACAACTATAATCGCAAATCAAATCTAAAGATATGCAACTTTTAACACGTGACTGAGTAAAATAAAAAATATATATATAAATGTGATATTTTCTAAAACAATAAACCCAAAGCAAAGGTTTCTATGATCGTTTGCAATATCTATATCATTAATTCCATAAATCATCTTTATTTACAGTAAACCTGATTGAATTTAGACAGGATATGCATTGAAATCCCGACTTAATGGCATATTTCTATAATCTTTTGCAATATCTGTATCATTAATTCAATAATTTTTTTCCCTTTTTCGCTTTCTTTAAAAAACATATTTAACATTTTGGCAATATCACCGAAAAAAACATTTTTAATATTTTGGATGCATAATTGATAAATTATTAGAGCATTAAACTCAAAAAGTTTTTCCGAATAAAGTTACCGACTCTTTAACTACTAATAGCTGAATCTTTTAACTTAAACTATTTCTTAAATTTTGGCTAAAAAATATATGATTTAATTGGAAATTTTAGAGCGCATTACTCATGGCGAACCAGCTGGTCGCCAAAGGCGGCTAGTTCAATATAAAACTTTAACTTGAATTTAGCATCTTTACTGAATTCTATTGCGTCTCCATGACATGCTATTTGTTGATAAATCCTTGGTAAATACATGCAATCATGTTTTTATTTTTCATTTAGCTTTCGATGATTCCACTATGTCTATAACCCTATAACCCTCCCCTATATATAAGCCATAAGCATGTCAAGTTTCATCGTAATTGGATGAAAGGTTTAGGAAGGCATAGAGACAAACATCCCTTTTTATTTATAGAAGATTATTATTTTCTCAAATCCTGAATACTACACAAAAGAATTTTTTCATTTAGAAAGTGAATTTCGTTTTTCTATTCCCTTACGGTGCTATTTTTTGAAAATTCAGACAGTGCAAAATTATTTATACTACAATTAATTTGGCAATTGCTGCAAAAAAATCTAAAATTTAATTAAAATTTAATAATCCAAAAGTGTTTCCCAAAACCTTTCTAGCATAAGCTGTTATAAAGTTTTTACCTCTAAGAATGACTGGCATATTTATGTACTTTAGCTACAAAATATTACTTGGATATAGATATACTGAATCTAATCTCCGCTGCAATTTATCTGGAGATATTACCTTGATAATAAATATGATTGAGATTTGATTTTTTTTAAATCTTAGAGAATTATAGTATACCTATTACCATCACGTAGATTCGATCAAGTTTCATCGTCATTGAATGAATGGTTTAGGAAGGCATATGAGACATATATACCGACAAACATTCATTTTTATTTACCGAAGATTACTTTTTTCACAAATCCTGAAGACTACATAGACTAATTATATCATTTAGAAAGAGAATTTCGTTTTTTTTTTTCTGTTCTCTGCCGGTGCTATTTTTAGAGAACATTCTCGAAGTCTCAGCGGAAGGAAAATAATCCCCTAGACGCGAAGGCATCTGGATCCAAGAATGGGCTACAGAAGCAGAGCAAGAAAGCCTTCAAGCGAGAAGAACTATTGCCAGTATCATTACATGATATCGGTATTAAATACAAGATGTCAAATCCATTTCCCGATAACTAAGACAACAGCGAGGATGCGTACAGGGGTTTACGGAAAGAGGAAAGGAAAGTGGAATAAAAAAAGAAGAATGAAATTGCATTCTGGAAAAGAAAAACGTTGGTGAGATTAGAAGTGGAATTGGAACTTGTGTTCTTCAAGTTTGATTTAAAAGCTAACATTGCGTAAAACCTTTTTTTCTTCTTTTAAGTCAACGGCTCTCGAGAAGAATCCAGCGGGGTGGCACTAAAACGCAGTCTTGGTGCTAAACTCATCTATTAGAAGTCGGACTCGGAAGAGAGTTAAAGAGCATTTTGTAGTTGCATCCGGAGAAGCAGCGATTTTATAAATGATTCCAAAGAAGGGCAATCGCATCTTCGGAGCTGGAAACTACTTCTTAAAGTTTTATAGCTTTTAGTGAATTATCTTTTCCACATGTAAAACGCTACTGAAGGTAAAGGCCTGAAAACAGTTTTATATATGTTATTTTTCTATTATTTATATATGTTATTCGTTTTTACTGAAGCAGTGAAGTCGTTATTACTGTTATTCAGATATTATTTTGCTCTTGTATCTGTGCTTTAAGTTTATTACTTTGAAATTTCATAAGTATACTAGCTGGAATCCGATATGTTGCTGCCGCGGAAGGAAAATCTTGGAAATATTGTTTGGATATTGAAACTTTTATCTTGTTTAATTAAGAATGATGGGAAGAATATTTTTTTATCCATAGTGAATACATTCATTGAAACTTAATGATATAAAAAGTAGAAACATTAATAGTATTTATTCTCTTTTTATTGTTTTACTATTCTACAAACAAATATTTATTTTTATATATAAGATTGGGGGTTTTCATTTAGAATTGTAAACTCTGGTGCTCTTTCAGAATGGCAACGAAAGAAAGT
>JAPMOQ010013190.1:574199-600724 GCA_026543055.1 Argiope trifasciata | reverse complement strand
AAGCAGAGGAACAGAAATCATTGGAGAAATATTTTATTTTGAATTTTATGAAGGAAAACAATATTTTTTCGAATGGTATCTAAAATTACAGCAAGAAAATGTTAAAATAACTTTGATGTAGCAATAATATTAAATGAATTGGGGAAAAGACCATATTTAATAGTTGCAATAATTTGTTTATAGTTGACGTTGAATGCTTAGGATGTAATAAAATACAAATACAAAAAGTTCTCGTTTTTGTTTGTTTAATATACTTTTATGTGCGAAATATTTTTGATAGTGTAAGAAAATATTCTAGATTTTTCCTCATTAAAAAAATTAAGTATATTTTTTATGATTTGAATGTATTTGTTATTGCAAAATAATTCACAATGTATTTGAATAAATCACAATGCGAGTGTATTTGTTAATAATTCACAATACAATAAAATAATTCACAATGCGTATGTATTTGCTAGGAATTCCCAATGTAAAAAAATAATTCACAATGCAAATGTGTTATTGCAATGTATTTGTTATTGAGAAAAAAACAGAAAAATTCGTTTTTATAATGACTTAACTCTTTTTTCATCGCAGCATAATTTTAAAAAAAATTGCTTTCCACACATTTCATTATAAACAACTAAAAATATGTTAATATTGAATAAAATAACCAAAATGTCTCAAAAGGGACTTAAAAATTTGGGACGCAAGAGCTCGAATTTCATTTTGATTCAAAATCTATTATGCTTTGTTTTCATCTTCTCTTATTACTAGTTCTTTTTTATCTGCACAAAAAAAAATATTATGTGAATTTTTTTTTTCATATTTTAGATGTAGAGCAACCTTACCTGTTGCGATTAAAATAAATTTCTTAGCATTTGTATTAGTAATTATTCATCCCAAAAGAAAACACAGAATGCGATATTATTTCAGGAAACACAAATAATTGCAGAGAAAGTAATATCCAATGCACTTTCCAAAACATTCCAGGCTTAAATATGTTTGGAAAATACTTGAAAAAAAAAGAGAAAACGAATTTTTCAAAAGACAACATAGTTTCTCTTGGGATTCTCGATTCTCGACTGTTTTTCTTTTTTTTAGAACTACTTGGAATCATTCATACTCTTTTTAGACACTTTTATTTCGAAACATTAGGATGGAAATCTTGGAAAATTCTAAAAACAACTATCCTTCCGTTCGCATATTCAAATTTACATTTCTTTTCCCAACGCTTCCATTATTCATCAAGTGTTTTCACTGAGAAACTATTCATATCTGAACATATGAAAAAAAATTGATACTTTCTTTAGCTTCCAGAAACGAGTTTTTAAAAATTTCATCTCTAGTGTATATGCCAAGTGTAGCAAACGCAGGTTATTAATATTTTCGAGCGTGCATGAAAATTCGTTTATCACTTTCATGCATAGAGGCTAAACGTATTTGTTGGTCCCTAAGAGGAAACTTTTAGCGAACTTGAAACGAAGAATTTTGGAATAGACTTTGAAGGAAAATCTTTCAGGAAAATAGTGCAACAGATATGGATTCTGTATTCAAAGCTGCAATTCGTTTTGATAAGTTTTCTATTCTTGGAAATATTCCCTGCACTGGCATAGAGAAGCAAACATCATTTATGAATGCGAGGTTTTTGTACTTTCGTACAATATGCTTCTTTGTGAAATGTTGAATATTTTTTTTCAAACTTTTGTAATGTCTATTCTGAGACTTTTTGATTTTCAAACATTCAGCATATGTATCGCATTTTTGAATTTAACTTCAACTTTGTGATATTTAAATATATTTTTATCGTATACTAATACATAATTTTAAAAAAAATTCCTTTATTTTTCTTTTATTTTCATAATTTCTTTATCATTCATTATATCTATTTATTAGTCTTTTATACAAACAAAAATTTATTTTTATGTATAATATTGGGATATTCTTCTAGAATTGTAAACTCTGATGTTCATTCTGAATGTCAGTAAAAGAAAGTATTTATTGCATCTCGTGATTCTTTTAGCATTCGTTCAGTCTTTTCAACCTTAATATTATAAAATGTGATTAAAATATATTCCTATGAACCAATTAAACATAGAAAGTATATTTACGCTATAAAAACTTTAATACAGTTTAAAAAAATTGAAAAATGAGACAGTGCAAAATTATTTGTACTATAATTGTTTTGGATGTTATCCCGATACACGCTAAAATAAGGAAAATTAGTTTAATTAAAAATAAGGAAAATTAGTTTCTCTAAAATTTTCTCCCATAATCTGTAATAAAGCGGTTACCTCTAAGAATGACGTATGTTTGTGTTCAATAGCTATACAATATTAACTTTTAACTAGGAGTTAAATTTTTTACTGAATCTGTTGTCTCCTCAGCGAGCTATTTGAAGATTTATCCTTGGTTAATAGATTTTGTTGGGACTCGAAATCTAATTTTAGATAATTGTACCATATTTCTAACCATCCCATAGATGTAAATAATAAACAGACCAAGTTTCATCGGAATCGGATGAACAGTATAGGAAGGCTTGAGATACATACAAATATACATTTTTATTTCTATTGATTACTTTTTTCACAAATCTTCAAGACTACAAAGAAAAGTCACAACATTTAGAAAGAGAATTTCGTTTTTCTCTTCTCTGCCGGTGCTATTTTTAGTGAACTTCTCGAAGCCTTCTCCGAAAGAAAATAATCCCCTAGACGCGGAGGCATCTGGATCCAAGAACGGGCTACAGAAGCAGAGCAAGAAAGCCTTCAAGCGAGAAGAACTATTGTCCGTATAATTACATGATCTCGTTATTAATACAAGATGTCAAATCCATTTCCAGATCCCTCACAGACAACAGCGTACAGGGGTGTACTGGAAGAAGAATGAAACGGAGAAGAAATAAATAAAAAGAAGATAGAAATTGCATGGTGGAAAATAACATTGGTGAGATTAGAAGTGGAATTGGAACTTGTGCTCTTCAAGATTGATTTAAAAACTAGCATTGCGTAAAACCCCTTTTTTTTTCTTCTTTTCAGTCAACGGCTCTCGAGAAGAATCCAGCGGGGCGGCACTAAGACGCAGTGGTAGTGCTAAACTCATCTATTAGAAGTTGGATTCAGAAGAGAGTTAAGGAGCTTCTTGCAGCAATTTTATAAATGATTTCAGGTAAAGTCAATCCCATCTTGGAAGCTGGAAGCTTCTTCTTAAAGTTTTATGGCTTTTAGTGGATTAAGTATCTTCTCCACATTTAAAACGGTACGGAAGGCAAATGCCTGAAAAAGAGTTTAAGAAAACGGAATAAATATGCTTTTTTTCCTTTTATATGTGTTCTTTGTTTTACTGAAGCAGTGAAGTCGTTATCACTATTATTCAGAAATTATTTTGTTCCCGTATCTGTGCTTTAAGCTTATTATTTTGAAATTTTATAGGTATACTAGCGGTTACCCAGCACGTTGATGCTGAAGTTGAAATAATCTTGGAAACATCGTTTGGAATTTGAAATAGTTACCTTGTTGAATTAAGAATGATATTAATAATACGTTTTTTATCAATAGTGAATACATACATTGTAAATGAAGAATATATAAACATAAATTGTATTTACAGATATTGTATTTATAGTTTTTTTTTATTATTCTATTCTACAAACAAATATTTATTTTCATTTATAAGATTAGTATATTCTTTTAGAATTCTAAACTATGGTTTCTTTCAGAAAAGTAATGAACGAAATATTGGGAGTTTTTAAATATTCGTTCAGTATTCTCAAGTTTTATATTATGACATGTGATTAAATATTTTCTTTTAAAATTTATTAAACATAGAAATTATATTTATACCATAAAATCGTTATTATAGTTGAAAAGATCATTTATTGAAACCTAAGACTGAAATGTTTAGCGAAAATTTCAAACCTATAGGATTCGTTCTTTTCTCGCATAATCTGTAATGAAACTATTACCTCAGAGAACGCCTTACATTGCATGTACAATAGCTTCGAAAAACGTCTAGCTAGAATTCGGCATTTTTACTGAATCTGTTATGTCTCCTGGGTGAGTTATTTAGTTAATGCATGATTGATAAATGCAGTAAATAGATCGGAAATGTTTTTAATGCTTTAGATGATTGTATTATATCTCTAACCTTCGTTAAAGTGCAAGAAATATTTTGGCGAACTTTTATCGGAATCGGATGAGTGGCACGGCAACGCATAAAACACATACATACAAACATTCATTTTTATTCACATAGATGTTTAGAAGTTTCCTGAAAATAGTTTCCTTAAAATTTCATTGCATTTATTTCTTCAGAATTACCAAATGCAATTGTTTATCGAGCATCAAATGGGTGAATCGATAAGTATTGAGACAAACCAGTACATTTTCGCAATTTTTAAAAGAAATAAAACTTAAATTCTCTGTGTATCTTAAAATGCCATTCATAATTAATTTTTAACGAAAAATCAATTAATTTATCTTATTCTAAATTACTGTTTCAAAAATTTTTACTTTTATAATAATTTATGTTCCTTATTATTGAAAGGAAGTTTTGTGTTAATAGATAATATTTTATAATTCATATCCTTTTCTTCTTAATTCCTATTTATTGTATACAATAATAAACACATGAAAGTGGAAATTAATCTGTCTTAAACATAAGAATTGTTAGAAAGTTAGGAAAAATACAGAACTGAATAGATAATTCTAATAGGTAATTTGCATATTTTTCATAATTTCATTAAAAGAAATAAATAAAAGTTTGCGTAAAGAGTTAAACTAACGTTCCGAAATTATTTAAAAAGTTGGTTTTAATCGTAACTGATTCGAAGTGTTGGGTTTAGGAGCAGAAAAAAAGTATACCTTTGGACTTTCGTTTTTATTACATGACAAAGTATGTCATTTCTTAGTATTTTATTTATAAGGCAATTTTTAAAGCCCACTTTGTCATACTCGATGACAAAGTGGGCATTAAAATAAAGTGTGAAAGAAAATATTGCTCAAAGTTTCATATTCAAATGCTCGGTATTATTGTATCATGTGAAAATATAAATCATCTTTATTTATATACAAACCCTAGTAATTGTAATTAAAAATAATTATTTAAAAATTACTATAGATAGAGAGAAAAAAAAACAAAGCAGTGGAACTGAAATCATTGGGGAAATATTTTATTTCGAATTGTATGAAGGAAAAAAAAAAGACTTTTTCGAATGGACTCTAAAACTATGGCAAGAAAATGTTAAAACAACTTTGAAATAGCAATTACATGAAATAAATTGAGAAAAGACCATTTTTGATAGTTCCAATGATTTATTCATGTTTAACGCTGAACGCTTAGGCTGTAATAAAATACAAATACAAGTAATCTTGATTGTCTTTTGATTAATATATTTTTATGTGGGAAATATTTTAGACGTTGTAAAAAAATATTCTACATATTTTCTTTTATATCTTATTTTCCTCTTTAAAAAAGTGATCAAGAATAATTTTTGTAGGATTCTAATTTATTGGTTATTGCAAAATAATTCACAATGCAAATGTATTTGTTAAATATTCACAATGTACTAAAATAATTCACAATGCGAATGTATTTGTTTTAGCAATGAATTTGTTATTGAGAAAAAACAGAAACATTCGTATTTATAATGAATTAACACTTTTTTCATCGCAGCTTAATTTAAAGAATTTTTCTTTCAACACTTTGCATTATAAACAACTAAAAATGTGTTAATGTTGAATAAAATAACCAAAGAGTCTCAAAAGGGACTTAAAATTTGAGCTGGAACAAAAGCTGGAATTTCATTTTGATTCAAAATCTATTACGCTTTGTTTTCATCTTCTCTTATTACAAGTTCTTTTTTATCTGCCCAAAAAACAAATATTATGTGAATTTTTTTTTCTTCATTTTTTTAGATGTAGAGCAACCTTACCTGTTGCGAGGAAAATAAATTTCTTAGCATTTGTATAAGTGATTATTCATCCCAAAAGAAAACACAGAATGCGATATTATTTCATCAAACACAAATAATTGCAGAGAAAGTAATATCCAAAGCACTTTCCAAAACATTCCGGGCTTAAAATTGTTTGAAAAATACTTGAAAAAAAAGAGAAAACGAGTTTTTCAAAAGACAACATAGTTTCACTTGGGATTCTAGATTCTCGACTGTATTTCTTTTTTTAGAACTACTTTAAATCATTCATACTCTTTTTGGACACTTTTATTTCGAAACATTAGGATGGAAATCATGGAAAATTCTAAAAACAACTATCCTTCCGTTCGCATATTCAAATTTGCATTTCTTTTCACAACGCTTCCATTATTCATCAAGTGTTTTCACTGAGAAAACTATTCATATCTGAACATATGAAAACAAATTGATACTTTCTTTAGCTTCTAGAAACGAGTTTTTAAAAATTACATCTCCAGTGTATATGCCAACTGTAGCAAACGCAGGTTATTAAATAATATTTTCGAGCGTGCATGAAAATTCGTTTATCACTTTCATGCATAGAGGCTAAAAGTATTTGTTGGTCCCTAAGAGGAAACTTTTAGCGAACTTAAAAAGAAGTTAGAATAGACTTCTAGGAAACTCTTTCAGGAAAATGTTGCAACAGATATGGATTCTGTATTCAAAGCTGCAATTCGTTCTGATCATTTTTCTATTCTTGGAAATATTCCTTGCAATGGGATAAAGAAGCAAACATTATTTATGAATGCGAGATTTAGTACTTTCTTACAATATGCTTCATTTTGAAATGCTGAATATTTTTTCCAGCTACTGTAATGTCTACTCTGAGACATTTTGATATTCAAACGTTGAACATATCAATACATTTTTGAATTAAACTGGAACTTATTGAGTTTATGATAATATTGAGAATACAGATAGATAAGTATCATTTTATTCTTATCACCTAGCATTTATAAAGAAAATTACATAGCATAGTTTTATAAAAAGATACTTTCTGTTACCATTTGTAAGCTTTATTTGTTCAAGTAATTTAACAAGTGAAAATGTTCTGAAAGATTACTATCATTTTATTTACTATATACTTTAATTTTTATGTAAAATACATAACATAAGAATACTGTCTTCTATTCTAATGAAAACGATTATATCTAACTAATTAAATACCTTAATTTTTCTACCTAATGAAAACGATTATATCTGCTTTTCTACGTAATTATGCAAATAGAATTGATCATTTGAAGAAGGAATTAAATTATTTTTTTTAAGCTATATTGTTTTATAATAAATTATACATTGTTTAGAATTAAACTATATTAGATATTGGCATTCATATATCATTTGCGAAATATCATTCTCACTTTTTGTCATCAAACGACAACGAAAATGACGACACTTGTGTAACGTCACTATCAAAGTTTCTCGTGATTGGTTGATTTTTATTTGAAGACACTATTTCCGTCACTATCGTTGGCATTTTCAAGCCGGTTAGAAAAAGTCGACGATGACGAAAAACTTGGTTGACCTGTCCTTGAGGTTAAAAACGGAAAAATACTGATGAAAAGTGCTGACGATATTTCACCATGTGATAGGCCTTTAGACCGAGCATGGCCTCTGTAAGTCTCAAAAAGAATTCTGCGAGTTTCAACTGTAGATTTTTTAAAAATCAAATAGTGCAACAAAAATCCCAGCGAACATTCTCTTCTTAGCACGAAATTTGACATATTTAAGGCGTTAAAAAATAAAGTTGTTTGAGCTTCAGTGAAATAACATACTCCGAATTTGAACTTGCTTATAGAACTTGTAAATAATCGATGTGTCACTATTATAAACGAACGTAATCAGTTCCAATAACGCCATTTGTTGGAAAACAGCGAAAACTCTTTCAACATCCTAATACAGCATTTTTATACAATTAAATTTATTATTATTATTAACGTTCCACACTTCTGAAATTTTATATAATATTCTATTTTTTAGAATATAATGTCTCGTTATTCTCTTTGATTACAAGTGATCATTCCTTGATTATAAAGGAATTAATTTAAATAATTTTTGATTTATTACACTTGAATAGTAAATTGGTTAGGAATTGGAGAAAGTATGTTTCAATATAATTTGAGATTTATAATATCGAATTTAGAATTAGATATATAATTAGACTGAAAATCTATTTTGCATTAGACTGGAATGTATTCCGCTGTTTGTACACCAGAAATAGGCAATTTTACGAAACTTGTACAAAGTTTTACATCTGTGTGATTTCTGAAAAAAAAAGTATTAGTTCGAAAATTTCTGAATTCCATCTAGAATTTACTTACAATGCTAAAGAAGAACAAAAAAACATTCCAATCTTAAAATCCAAAAATTTTATCTTCTGAACTTAATAAATGCCATTTAAAGAATTCTCAAACGAAAACTGAAACATATTTGCAGAAAGAATTTAAGATCTGTTTTCTGTATAAGTCTTAGAGATTATAGCTTACAAAAAATAAAAGAAAATAGCGACAGATATTTGATTTCCCCAGTGAAAATTCTGCCTTTTTTAAGTTATTGAAACAGTACCAAGAACTAAATTTTATACTATATACTACATTGAATAAGAAAGGAAAAAAATCTGGTACCTGACATTGAACCTTGAGAAAATAAGATGTCTACCAACGGAAGAAAGTATTAGTTATAATAATAGTAGATAAAAAACTTTTGATATATGGAGCTAAAAATTGTATTGTACTGCTGGAACTGTATAACAAGGTTAAATCTTCTATTTGTCATGAAACACATCTAAAGATATGTTGTTTTTATAAGGTAAAAAAGCACCTTTTGATATATTATATAAATACACATTATTGGTAAATTTATTCTCAAAACAGATATAAAATTTATAAATTTATAAAAAACTTAAAAAAAGATAATTCAATCAAATACTTTTGATTAATTCTTTAAAATATTGCATCGATTTATATTGTTGTTCTATTACATCTGTTATCTGCTGGATAAAAGAATTTATATATCAGATACGTTAAATTCGTGTGTGGAATATAAATTTTTTTCCTTCACAGCTTTTAATTCTATAATTATGATGATATCACTACCAAAGAAACTAGATACGATTTATCGATGAATATATTTCCTTTTTGTAAACTTTTTCCTTACCAGAATTTTTGGATTTCATTCTTTTTATTTAAAATTTCCTCGGCAAATTCTCGTTAAAAATTGTTAACTTTTTTTCGCAGCACACGAAATAATTTTTTTTCTCTGAATCATTCGATATGGTTTCATCGCAGGCCCTAAAATCAGAGTAATAGATAGTGACAGATGTTTGATTTCCCCAGTGAAAATTCTGTCTTTTTACGTTATTGAAACTGTACCAAGAACTAACTTTTATACTATATACTATATTGAATAAGAAAGGAAAAGAAATCTGGTACTTGACATTGAACTTTAAGAAAATAAGATGTCTGCCAACGGAAGAAAGTATTTGTTATTATAATAGTGGATACTAAAAAAAATTTTTGATGTATGGAGTAAAAAACGTTGGAATTGTATGACAAGGTTATATCCTCTATCTGCCATGAAAGTGTTTATAGTGTTAAGATAAAGTGTTTATATAAGGTAAAGAAGCGTCTTCTGATATATTATATAAATACACATTATTGGTAAATTTATTCTAAATCTTCAAAACAGATATAAAACTGATAGACATATAAAATACAAAACAAAACGATAATTCAATCAAATAAATTTGATTTCAGCAAGGGCACTGGAAATTAATCTCGATGAACCCACGAAGGCTCTTTCTGAAAATTAGTTTAAGTATGGATCATTAATCATTAAAATTTCTTCAAGAATAAGATACAATTCCAAATTTGTTGATGAAGATACTGTTAAAGCTTCTTAAACATGAAAATATACATTGGTTTTCTGATCATTTTCTGGCCAAGCTATTTTCAAACCATGTATTTTTCTAAACGCTTTTCAAACACTTTGCCCTAACATCGTTGCATGTGTCTAAAAAGACCAAAACTGCTGCAATAATTTCAATTTTCTTCAAGAAGAACTATGAAGGCTGTAAATTCAGTCATTGAGCATCCAAAAGTAAAGAGCTCTTCACAGACATTCGCCAAAAAAGTTGCGAAATTAATCAGGATGAACCCGAGAAGGTCCTATATAAAAATTAATTTCTTTAAGTATGGATAATTAATCCTTAAACTTTCTTCACGAATTAAATACATTTGTTGATGAAGATACTGTTAATGAATTAAGATACTGTAAAGCTTCGTAAACTTGAAAATATGCTTTCTGAACATTTTCTGGCCAAGCTATCTTCAAGCCGTGAATTTTTCAAAACTCTATTCAATCACTTTTCCTTAACATAGTTGCTTGTGTCTAAAACAAGACTAAATGGCTACAATAATTTCAATTTTCTGCACGAAGATTAATTCCTTTAAGTATAAATCATTAATCATTAAACTTATATCTCATTAAACATACTTCAAGAATTAAATCAATTCCAAATTAGTTGATGAAGATACTGTTAACGAATTAAGATACTGTTAAGATTAAACATGAAAATATCATATTTGATTTCTGAACATTTTCTGGCCAAGATATCTCCAAGCCATGCATTATGCAAACCGCTTTTCAAACACTTTTCCCGAATATCGTTGCTTCTGTCTAAAACAAAACCAAAATGGTTACAATATTTTCAATTTTCTCCACGAAGACTGAAATATAACTATGATGGTTGTAAATTCAGCCATTGAGCATCCAAGACTAAACAGCACTTCACAGACATTCGCCATAAAAGTCGCGAAATTAATCTAGATGAACCCGAGAACGCCCTTTGTGAAAATTAATTTCTTTAAGTATGGATCATTAATCATTAAACTTTCTTCCCATGCAACGGGAGGCGCTTATGTAAACACGAGGCTCTTCGGTTTACTTAAAGTACGAAGATAAATTAAAGCAATAACCGTAAAAAGACTTAATTTATCGCTGTTTTCCGACAAACAACCCTTGCGGAGGAAATTAAATTATTTAAATGTATCAAAGAAATCTACATATTTTCCTTATTTTTTTCTACGACTGCCTTCTTCCCAATCGAGCGAAAGAGAGATAGAGGAAGGGAAAAAAAATGAAAAGTTATATCTCTCTGGCTAACTGTAAAATGCATTAATTTTGTTTACTTATAGGGCTAATTATCCCTAAACCTCGTATATCTGATTTTACGTCTTATCTGTCCTTGATAAAGTGGCACTTAAAACAGCACGAAACATTAAAATAGCTTGTAGTCGCTTTAAACGAAGGAAGAGGGCCTTCCCCTCAGGAAAACCACTTACTGTTTGAGTTGTGCACTTTAAAACCCTATCGGTAAGCGGGTCCAGATGTAATCTCGTTTAAGTGTCGTTATGCGAGTCGTTATTCGGCGTTTACGACAGTTTTCGGACGGGACGCAGTAGGTCCCTACCCCCGATCGGGGCGTTAAAAACTTTTCTGCTTTCTATAATATCAGTGGCAACAGTTCATAAATTTCCTCGTTCGAACCGCTTTTATTGTTTCGAACCGGTGGCTGTTTTTGAAATAGGGTCTATAAAGAAAGGGGAAGGGAAGGGTTGTACATCTTTATGCTCTCAAAACAAACGATTGGGCATAATTTTGCATTATTCTGCTGGAGTGGGTATAAGAGAGCATTTATTAAAGAAACGGTAGTGAGCCATTATACCCCATTAGCGAAATGGGGTTCAACAGGATATTCGGAAGCATCTTTCATAGCCAATTTTTCAAAAAAGGAGATCTTAAATTAGATCTGAAACCTGAAATTGCAAAATATTCAGTCACGGGAGATTGATAAAGATACAATCATTATACTTCCATGAGGCCATAAGAATATGCTTGAAAATATAGTAGTATTTGATCAGTGTGAATTAGAGGGAAACAAATGAGTGGTTTCACAAGCGGATTGTATGTTTTCACTAGCAACAATAAAAGTTCTGCAGACAATTGAAATATTGTATACTAACACGCTTATTGCCACAACCCTCGCCTGATATCAGGACCATCTATCTAAAGAGATGACCCCTTCTTTGCTATCTTTTAACTGTAGTAGAGAAGGTGTCATCTAATAACATAGATAGCTTGGTAATAAAAAAGAACGCAATCTACGAGCTATCTCGTAGTTGGCTTTATGTTTTATGTAGATTTTTTTGGCGCAAGAACTATATTTGGTTATACAGTGCCATTCCTGTAGTTTTCAGTCAGTGTGTTAATGGTTGATTTGACTTGATATCCCGTAGGACAAGAACGAATATGAAGGTTCAACTGCACCAAACAAGTTTATTTCTAATTTAAAGTTGAGTAAAAATAGTTTCAATAAAAGTGATACCATTGGCAAAACTATAGAAAGTTACAAAAAAGTCATGGCTGGCTTGGCATACCCATGGCACAAGAACGAATATGAAAGTTATACTGCACCAAACAAGTTTATTTCTAATTCAAAGTTTAATAAAAGCAATTTCAATAAGAGTAATGCAAAAATAACCATTGGCGAAAAGATAGCAAGTAACAAAAAAATCATGGCTGGCATGGCTTGAGATTCCAAGGGGACAAGAACGAATATGAAGATTATATTGTGCCAAACAAGTTTATTTCTAATTCAAAGTTTAATAAAAACCGTTTCTATAAGAGTAATACAAAAATTGGAAAAAATATTACCAAAAAAGTCATAACGAAGTCAAAACAAAACAATAATAAAAGACATAACAATTTACAAAAATGTCTTAACGAAATCACAAAAGTGAATTTAAATTGAAGGATAAAAACCTCTAAATTTTAAAAACACAAAGGCTCTCGTGTGGATTATTGCCAAGCAACAATGGCAATTAGTTTAGTTTAGTTATATTAACGCCCCGTTTAGAGCAGCACGAGGACTATTTTGGGACGGGCCATGTCATTTTAAACTACTGTCAGATGACGAGGACGATACCTGAACTGGCACCCCCCTCTCCACACCACCTGGTGGACATTTGGCCCGACAGATTTAACGTGCAAGAGACCCCCTCACACGACGGTTCTTCGGTAGAATCGAGTCTCGAACCTGAAACCCTCCGGTTCCGAAGCCGAGACCTTACCACCAGGCCACCGCGACCACCAACAATAGGAAAGTCATTGATGCTATTTTGAAGTAAACATAAGCTGGGCATTAATGATAAGCATATTAATATCAAAATTATAGATTTTTAACAAGCTTTGGTAAAAGCGTATCGATGTTATTGATCATGTCAAGACAATAATTCAATTACTCATTGAATTAGTGGATGAAATTTGGTACATGGTTTCAAGCTCAACATTTCAAATCGATGTATAATTTTTGACTAGACAGGGATAGTATATCTGTAGGTAGACTATAGAGTTATCCGTTTGTTTTTACTTCTGTAAAAGAACATAGTAAAAAAAATAGAATAAAGGAAATTAGGTAGGAAGTCCATTGTCAAAAACTGAATGTAATTTAACTTATGAATTGGTATTTATGTATGAATATCATTGAATTTAAAGAAAAGAAATAAAAGGAATGTTGGGTTGTCTTGATTCTGTTGGATTGTCAGTTAGTTTAGTTATATAGCGTCTCATTACAAAGTAAAACTAGAGCTATTTTGAAACTGTATTAATTCTATTATGAATTAATTTACGAGAAAGAGAATTGGAAGAATTCCTAAAAGTTTTTCTTTCATTCAGTTTAAATCTTTGTGGTTTTATTGGCAAAAATATCGATACTTTTATACTTTTCTGTAAAGAATCAGATTATGATTTTAAAATTAGTTGATTTAATACGACAAATTCTGTAGTAAGGTACAAGAGTTATTAAATGCTTTCAGAATATGGCTTTGTCTTGTAGAAATATGTTTGACTGCTTTTCAATAATTTTATCATCTCAGTAACCACGGCAATAAATGCCTGACCATAAGTTTCTGAACATAACGATGCTCTTTATTGAATTTAATATGAATGAAAACTTTAGATACTTTAACAACAGATGCTTTCTACCCTTGAATACCACTCGGTTTACTTTAAGCCTTTTTAGATAAGGAAAAATTTTGAACAATTAGAATCATCTGAAAGTTCAATATGCTCAACATTTGATGCCTATCTGTAGTGTTATCTTCACGATCATGTAATAATTTTATTTATTTAGATTCTTGTGTTTTTAGCATCATTTATTTAAGATGTGATATTGTATAAAATTTTAGGAAATCATACAATTCTAGCAATAAATAAGCATGATAGGTTTACTACAAACTCAAGTAGCGTACTACATTTTAAAGGTATAGTTTATGGATGCATATATAGATTTTCTGTTCATGAATTCCACTGAAAAGTTCATAAAAGTCTCCAGTTTTAATGTAAATATTGCATACACCCGTTCTAGTTTGCTGAGCTTTAGAATATATTCACAGGCAAGAAATAATAAATTTTCAAAATTAGAAAACAAATTATAAGAAATTCTTGAGCTTTAGGTACCAAATTGTTAAAAGAGAAAAAAAAACAGGCTGTGGCTTTTAAAGAATTATTAAGAGTATTTTTAAAACTTTTTAATGAATTAATTTTCCTCCATTAAAACATTTTTGGCTCATTCTGCATACCAATTCCTTTTTATGCCAATAAAGTAAAGAATCAAGAAGATTTGCTTATTTTCTCATTCTTTGTTATCTTTGTTTTCCAGCAGAAGATTAAAATACAATTTTGCCATCGTTTTTATAACAATCAATCATTTATTATTCGGTTAAACTTTAATAAATAATACAGTTTGATAATTATGTAACAAATAATATCTGAAAAATATATAAATAGTAAAAACTTGCATAAACTAGCTTTTAGCATTTGAAAACATCAGTAATATTAAAGTAAGAATTCTGCTAAATTTTTATATTTGAGTATGAAATTCTGGAGAAATAATTATACAGCCATTGAGAATAGAAATGTAAAGTAGATATAATGCGTTAAAATGGAAAATGAATATACTAAAGTTGGATTAACTTTTCTCAGTAAACCTATTTTAAGGAAAGATTATTTTTCCATTTGAATAATTATAGTAAATTTCTTTCCTTTCTGGAATTTTTGCAGAACAGGAAGCCAGAAAAAAATAGTATTTTTTTAAAAAAATAAAACAAAATTTATTTGCTTTTCCACCGATTACGCTTAATATTATCTTAAACACATCCATTAGTATCAATTTGTCTCTATTTACGGGTTTATAAGGCTCTATTTATTTCTAGATTTCCCTAGACTAGAGAATATTCGTGGAAAATATCATCTTCTACATCGAATTAAATATAAGGCTCTTAATATCAAATATTGTTTTCAGCACTAAGCCTTATTATACTAAATAAAATTCGGAAGAATAAAGTATCAGAGCAATTTAATACTACTGCTTAAGTACTTTTAAACATTTAAATGCTAATACAGATTTAAATCTAAAAATATATCAATTATTTTGATGTATTTAAAATGATTTGGTTATTTTTATAAGACTATTTGTGGGTTTCCTCATTAGAGTTTCAAATCTGTATTTGGATTTGAAATATGAGTATTAATTATGTTCGGCAAAATAGATTATTTTAAATGCCAATTCAATCATACTATTTATAAAAGGATAAATTTATTCAATGCTTTTAAATGAAACTTGGGAAATCCCTTTAAGGATAAAAAAAAACAGGAATTATTTGATGAAATTTTTGCATAAATTATTATTGCATAATGTTCGTTAGTTTCAATTGGAATTATTCTATTCTATTCTATTCTATTCGCAATGAAATTTAATACTCTTGAATTAAAAGTAATTAATTAGAGGAGATTCAAATATCTAGAAAAAGTTTTAAAAGTAATATTTTGATAAAGACTGAAAGAGGTTTACAAAAGTTACTCAAAAATAGTGAGAAGGAAATGAAATGATTTTTCAAAGAAACCAGATCTTATTGATAAAACAACTTACAATAGAAACCAGATCTTATTGATAAAACAATTTACAATAGAAAACAGATCTTATTGATAAAACAATTTACAATAGAAATCAGATCTTATTAATAAAACAATTTACAATAGAAACCAGATCTTATTGACAAAACAATTTACAATTAAGTCATAAGATTCTTTTGCAGTAAATGCAATGATTTGATACGACAAATGATAATTTTTATTACTTTCTCATAAATATTATTAAAAATATCAAGATGGTGACGTGGAAGGTTTTCATTTTCAGCAAAATATTTTAAATATTTGACTTAGCACGTTATTTTAATATTTTTTTAATTAGAAGTCAGTTGATAAAGGTCTTATTATACAAATTCATTATAATTCCACAATTTTAATATTATTTTGTAATATATATTTATTATTCCTGAAAAGAACAACGAAATTCTAAATGAAAAACCAGTCTGTGGAAGAAAAAAAACTAATCTAAGTTAATGAATTGGCCTTTAAATACCTTGGAAAATTTGACGGATAAAATGAAATATTATGTAGAAAATGGATGTAAGCGAAAGATTTTATTCCTTTTTTGCGTATGCCATTTTTCTGTAAAAATTCTGCAAAGATCAAATTTTTGAAACTTTTTATTGGTAACATCGACAAAAGTCAATATTTGGGTACCTTCTTCTTTCAACAGAAAACTGCTTATTTCGCTTTTTTGAGACACATTTTATATGTTAAACCTTTATTTACCGAATTATATTACCATCAATTTTTCACCCTCATTTATGCACCAATAGTCTAGTTTCCTTTTGCAGAATAATCTCTGGGAGCCCAAAAAAAAAAACGTAATTAACAGAAATATCTTAATTACTTTAAATATAATTTAAATATTTTTAATTCCTACTTTTAGTTTATATTAACTTCATGTTATTTGGGTTACATTCTCCGCACTCTTTAGAATACCATCAGCAAAAATAGTCATATAGTAAAGATATAAGCTAGATTTAAATGGTACTTTTAAGTACCGTCAGTAAATAAAGAGTTAATGCATATATTTCAAAGGTAGTACAATACATATAATTTGAGAAAGGATTCGAATGATTATTGTGAATCGCCGTAGTTTGATATTGTTTTATGCTTAATTCATTTCAGGATTGCACCATGAAATTTTTTTAATAACAATGATATTCACACAAAACATATATTTAATATTGTTGCTATGCATGTGTATGCAAATTATTATTCAATATCGCAGTATTGCAAGTATAAGCAAAACATTATTCATATCGTAATAATGCACGTACAAGCAAAATATTATTTAATATCGTCTCAAATCAAGCATATGTACAAAAGTAATAATTAATAAATCTATTTATACATAATCTTTAAAAGGGAAATAATTTGTTCAAAATTGAAGGAATAAAGTAACAAAGTTCTACCACTGAAAAGTCATTTTAGAATCTTTTTGTAGAAGTATAAAAATTAATTGTTTTATGTAGTAGTTTAAAAAATATGTTGAAGGATTTGTGCGATATTATAAGCCGAAGTAATTGAGGAAAAGCATCAACATATCTACTGGGCCTGGTGGTAAGGTCTTGGCTTCGGAACCGGATAGTTTCAAGTTCGAGACTCGATTCCACAGAAGAACCGTCGTGTGAGGGGATCTCTGTCAGGCCAAACGCTCTCCCACTGGTGTGGCGTGAAGAGGGGGGTTGTCAGTTCAAGTGTCGTCTTCGTCATCTAACAGGGTTCAAAATGACAAGGTCCGTCCCAAAATAGCCCTAGTGTTGCTTTACAAATGGACGTTAATATAACTAAAATATTATGTAATCGAAAGTAATGATTTTAATATAAAAGCAACTTCGCTAGTGAGATTTATTTGTTGTTTTTATTTTCAAAAATTGAGACCAGCACGGAATTTAATCAAATTCTGTGCAAAAGAAGTTCGAATTGGTTTGAATTTTTAAAATTCAGTTTCAGTTCTTTCAATTTTCAGTTTTTTAAAACTAAACTTAAAATTTCTACTAATTTTTAGACAAAAAAGTATTTTTAACATTAATAATCAAATTAAAGTTTTTGATTTAACATTCTATCCTACAGAGAGATTTGATCGATTTCTGCATCACATATATTCCAAATAGTATGCCAACTTGTAAACATTATTCCGTTGTAAAAAATGAATCGATTTCGTAAGGAAATATTTCAACGAAATTGATTGGATGAAGTGAGCTTCTGAATCTAAATAAAGAAAAAAAAAGACCAAATATTGTTGATATTTTTTTTGTTATAGACATTCATCAAGATGAAGATCAGCATGAGGCTACACTGAATCAATTCTAATTTAAAACCAACGCATCCCAAGCTAAAGTTCTTTACTTTAGATTTATTGTCTTCCACAGAAACTAAAGCAATCGAGTGCCCATCTCCAGCGATTCAGAGAATAATTCATCTTCCCTCACCCATAAAATCACTTTTCATCAGAAATTTATTCAAACAATGCAGTTAAGTTGAGAGGAAAACAAAAAATAGCAGTGATGAATGTTGGCAATTCCTGTTCTGCCAGCTGAGGCATCTTTCGAAGCTAGATATATAAACACACTCTTTATATCCCTGAGAAATAAATCGCAAGGCTTTCGATTTACGCATGCTTCAAACTGTATATGTTTCTCTCTTTTTTATCTTTTGAATTATTTTTTTAAATAAATTAGTCACAAAAATAGATCTACTGAAAATATTGCGGCATAAAGAAAGTTTACCACGAGCTCAGTGGCCGAATGGTCAACCCAAAGTTTGCGGGTTCGTTGCTCGTCATGGCTGTTGTTTCCAACGCATGGATTGTGTTCTCTAACTTTCTAGACTTTTCTTTGTTGGGTAAATTAATTGTTTCTCGAGTTTTCTGTTCTTGTATAAAAGCTGATACCTACTAGCTGTCGGCAATTTCTCATTCTTGTGAAGTTGCAATTCGTTACTTTCCTTCAATCAACTTGTTTGTTAGTTCAAAGCTGACGGTGTTTTTATTTAAATTTACGTGACAATATTCCTCTTAAATTAATTGTTTCTCGAATATTCCTCTTGAATTAATTGTTTCTCGAATATTCCGATCTTGTATAAAAGCTGATACCCAAATTCATGGGCAACTTCTCGTTCTTGCAAAATTACGAGCAGCTACTTTCCTTCAATAAACTTGTTTGTTTTCTTAGTTATTGTTTCATTATATTCTCTAACATTCTAGACCTTTCTTCGTTATGCAAATTACTTGTTTCTAGAATATTCTGTTCTTGTGTAAAAACTGACGCCCACTAAGCGTGGGCAACTTCTCGACCTTGTAGAGTTGCAAGTCACTTCTTTCCTTCAATAAGCTTGTTTGCTAGTTTAAAGCTGACCGTGTGTTTATTTAAATTTTCATGATAATATTCCTTTTGATTCAGCTGGAGATATATCATCTTCATTCTCTAAATATTATTCTGTACTATAATTTGGAACGTGACTCTGATCTGTCTAACGCCATACCAAGAAGAATGAGAGTAGCTCTTTCGTATGAAGGCAGAAGTGCGTGCCTTTCGTTGTTAACGAGCACCATTAAGGTGAAAATATGATTCTGCTCGTACCCATACGAAGCCACCTTTTTTAGGGGCTGTCTAACTCAAATTTATTTAAACAATGCAGTTAAGTTGAGAGTAAAAAAAAAAAAATGTAATGATGAATGTTGGTAAATCCTGTTCTGCCAGCTGAGACATCTTTCGAAGTTAGATATATAAACACACTTTTTATACCCTTGAAAAATAAATCTCAAGGTATTTCAATTTACGCATGCTTCAAAGTATATATCTTTCAATCTTTCTCTCTCTCTTTTTTTGAATAAATTAGTCACAACAATAGCTCCACTGCAAATATTTCTCTTGATTCAACTGGAGATATCACATCTTAATTCTCTAAATTTTATTCTGCACTATAATTTGGAACGAAGTCAATCAGTCACGAAATTGATATAAGCAAATTTTATGTTTTTGTTTAGTTAAGTTATTTTAAAGCCCCGTTGTTAAACAACACTATTGCTATTTAAGGGATGTAACTCGTCATTTTGAACCACAATCAGATGACGAGGTCTGCACCTGAAGTGGCGCCCCCTCTCCAGACTGCACCACATCAGCGGGAGGACGTTTGACCGAACGAATTTAACGCACATTAAATCTCCTTGCACGAAGGTTCTTCGATGGAATCGAGTCTCGAGCCTAAAACCCTCCGGTTCCAAAGCCGAAACCTTACCACCAGGCCACCACCACCCTGAACCCAGGATGCGAATGGTAATTAAAAGAAATTTATGGCCGGCACTTCTTTACTTAATCACCAAATCTGTAGATACATTTATAACATCGCTGGACAATTTGAAACCCGTTTTTGTAATAACCAGGTCTCTGGCTTGTAATGCAGTTCTCGGCACTTTTTTGAATATCACCGTCTGATAGGAACCATGTTTCGGATAAGTCTTTTTTCAATGCAGGGGAAAGGAAACAGTCACTGGGGGCCAAATCAGGGCTGTATATTGAGGAGGAGGCCCCCTTAAACGAAGGTTATTCGGTTGAATCAAGCCTCGAGCATGAAAACTTCCGGTTCGGAAGCCGAGACCCTGCCACCACGCCAGTGCAAATTTTATGTTATTTTGGGAATTTGAATTTTAGTAAGAATTTAATTTGGGTTTAAAGTTAATTACCATGCTGTGCAAATATGTGAAGCAATTTTCAAAATACTTAAAATGAAATACCTTTTTTTTTTAAAACAAATCAATATCAAAGTAAAAAAAAATAAACAAATCAAGTATAACTTTTTTTCTAAATTTATTTTCACTGTGGGGAAATTTATCTCATTTTAATTTACTGTATTTAGTTAAGGCAGATTTCCAAATCACGAAATTTCACAAGTGATATTATATATACAATTTTTTTTACTAATTACTAATTAATTTTCATTTTTTTCCCTTTGCAAAGTAATTGTATAATAAAATTGTCTGCCCCACCTGAATGCACATGAATAAAGTTATATCTTCATGGACCCAGTTATATCTCCAATATGGGTTCATCGGTGAGAGTCGAATGTGTTATCAAATACATATATATACATATATATATTTGGCATATGTGTTGGCGGAATTGTGCCAGTACGTAGGTTGAATTCCGCCAAGGATCGAACCTGTGATGTTCGCGTTTGAAAGCCAGTAACTTATCCACTATACAAAAATAGCCACCAATGTTTAGTAGTAGTTACTGGCTTATTAAGATGTCACCACAATACTCCCCTACCAGTGAGTTCGCTAGAGAGACGAACGATTTTATTGCGCCAAGCGTTATGGCTAGTGTATGAGCGTTGCTGTTGCGTCAAGGGAGTCTGACGACTTTGCGTTGGTGTGTCAAGTGAGTCTGACGGCTTTTGTGTTGCTGCGTCAAGTGAGTCTGACGACTTTGTGTTGCTGCGTCAAGTGAGTCTGACGACTTTGTCTTGCTGCGTCAAGTGAGTCTGACGACTTTGCGTTGCTGATGGAGAGATGGCACCAAGAGAGCTGTTGAAAATTCATCACGTCCGAGGTCATCAATTTGGCGTAGGTGCGTTGGTGCGTCAAGTGAGTCTAACGGCTTTGTGTTGCTGCGTCAAGTAGGTCTGATGACTTTGCGTTGCTGCTGCGTCAACTGAGCCGTGTAACTATCACTAAACATTGGTGGCCATTTTTGTATAGTGGATAAGTTACTGGCTTTAAAACCCGAACATTGCTGGTTCGATCCTTGGCGGAATTCAACTTACGTATTGGCACAATTCCGCCAACACATACGCCAATATATATATATATATAGATATTTGATAGTATATAAAAATTCGAAGACATTTAAAAAAGAGTAGCAAATGACATTAAAAAGAAGAACAAAAATAGTTTTATCAGTACTCTTATTCAAAGCAATTTTTAATGAAGCTCCTAAAACGTATTTAATTGAAGATTAATTAAAAATATTGTATTTATAATACTACCAAAAAGGACCATTCTACCTCTCACGGTTAAAATGATTTTGTTACAATCTCATTTTATTGTCTGTTTTAATTACCATTTAATGATAAAAATGCCATTAATTGCACTTAAAAAATGGTGATTGATAAAAATAAATTCTAATTTTCTCAACAATTAGAAGAAATTTACAATTAAATCCCTTTTCTTTTAACGGTAGAAAGAATATATTTCCAAATATTCAGCGAAATAATAAGAATTACTATTATTGTTATTTTTCAAAATGTATACAAAATCAGAAACAAATCTCTCGCTTCTTTTTAGAGGGGCAATGAAAACTGCAATTGACAGAAGAGCAAGAATTAGAGGTAAACAGACGTAGGTATGATTTTGTTTTTACAATGTGTAATGTCAGAAATTTAACACTTAATGGAGAAAAAAGTCTGTCAAATGCTTTCAGACGAAAGAGATAAATGAGGGTTTAAAGAGCTTTGGGGAGAAAAAAAGAGATTTTCTAAGAAATAAACTGTTGTGAATGTATGAAAAATTGCTTTTACTTTTGATTTACGTACGAATATGAAAAAGCTTATTTAAGCATGAAAAGACATTCACAATATGCATTAATACACCTCATGTTTTTCAATGAAACGGTTGATAAATGGTCTCTTCCGAATTTTTACTTTGATCGTTCAGTTATAAAAATAAATTCATTTTACTGTAAAAGCCATTTATTTGACATAAAAACAATTTCAGCACTGTTGCATGGAATAAACAAAAGAAATTTTCATTTTAAAGTAAGGTATGAAACTATATCTGATAAAGTCGGTCTCTTTTATATGGTTTTTTTTGGAAGAAAATACATTTAATTCGGATTATAGAAATGTTTGAAATATAAGTCTTTATTAAGTTTGAAACCCATTTGATGGAATAATAAATAAGTATTACAATACCCTTTAAATATAAATTGAATTCAACTTTTTTTATTAATTCCCTCGAGTAAAATTTACTGATAGAATAGTTTTTATTATCGTTCTTATCATTGTTCGAGATGTTTTCTTTTTCATTTATGATAACCCTCCTGTATATTAAATGTGATGATAATTCAGAACAATACGACAACAACAAATTGCTCATTTTAGCATGCTTTAAAAATGCATAAACATTGATCATTTTTTGATTACTTTTTCAAAAATATATAATGTTAAACGTTTTTTTTAATAATGTACCCATTTCCCAGTCAGTTGTTGAGGAACTTGGTGTTTTAAAATGGGAATTGAGAGACTAAATAAAACTACGATGGTTTGACAGATGGTATATGTCCAAAAAATGAAGAGTCACTTTCGACTTCATTCCTAATCTGGAAATTAAAATAAGAAGATACCATCTACTTATAACACAAATAATAGCTGGACATGGGAGATTTCCTGCATATCTTCAAAGATTTGGAAGAACGTAGGAAAATTAATACATTTGTGGAGAAACGGGTACGGTTTACCACTACTTAATGGAATGTATGAAGATCTCAGAGAGAAGGAAGGACCTGAAGATTGTCAATAATGATTTAAGTACAGTACTGACGGTGCCAGATCATCTCAAAACCCTGAAGGATAGGATGTTAAAGTTGGATAGTTTCATTCCAACTGTTTGAGAGAGTGTACATGGGGAGAAAGACAGCTATTTTCTACCCTGAAAGGAATGTTAGTTTGACTGTTCGGTCAATGTAGAGTTGGACAATACTTTTTCAGCAGTCGACCACAACAAATCCTGTTGATACTACTGCGTTCAGTGATGGCTGGGTGGTCAGCTGTAAGCAAGAAGAAGTTGTTGATGAGCCAATTTGATCCTGCTCTATCTTTTCTGCATATTGTGTTACATCAATACAAGAATATGATAATGTGCAACGAATTGCTTGTTAATTTTTAATGGTAGAATGATTCCTTGTGATGTAACATGATATGAATATCTTAAATGAAACCAAATGATTGAATGATCTTTCCTTAATAGAATTCCCGATGGTGTGGCATGGTGTGGAGAGAGGGGTGCCAGTTCAGGTGTCGTCCTCGTCATCTGACCGTGGTTCAAAATTACGAGGTCCGTCCCCAAATAGCCCTCCTGTTGCTTTGAAACGGGACGTTAATATAACTAAACTAAACCTTAATAGAATCAATCCAAGCTTGCTAATGCGACAGCAACAAATTGTTCATTTTAGCATGATTTAAAAGTACATAAACATTGATCATTTTTCCGATTACTTTTTCAAAAATATATAATACTAAATGCATTTTTTATAATGTTCCCAGTCCCCAGTCAGTTCCCAGTTCCACGGGAATATAATGTGTTAGTTTTACAATAAATGTCTCATACATAACTTAATATTCGTGATTCTTTCAAGATAATTTTTAAATATAAAATTGTGGCAAAAATGAAGTCATATTAATTTAATGGAATTAATTGGCAGTAGACGACCATGACATTTAAGCGTTTCTTAAAAAATAACAAGTAATATAAAAAAAGTTTAAATTCAATTCCTACTTAGGTCAACATTTTTTTTTAAATTTTAGCTACTTTTATGAAATAATTATTCATTCCCAAAAAGGAATAACTTTAGATTAATAATAAAAAATATCATTATCAATTATTCATTAACATAATTTAATGGAATTAATTGGTCGTAGACAACCACGATCTTTAACTGTTTCTTAAAAAATAACAAGTAATATAAAAAAAGTTTAAATTCAATTTTTACGTAGGTCAACAAAGATTTTTTAAAAAAATTTTTATTAAATATTTATTAAAAATAATTCAGTATCGAAAAATAAGTATTAAAAAATTTTAATTTAGAGAGATTTCAACTCGCATTCTTCACCATCACGTAAAAAAAAAAAAAAATCCTTGCATTTTACCAACGGAGCAACTGCCTGTTGATTTCAATTTTCTTTACAAACCGCTAACGCGCTATCATTTAAAGTATTAATAATTAATTAAATTTAATTAATGTATTGATATTTAGAAAAAACTGCATTAACATCTTAACATTGAGTGTCATCCACTACAAGTTAAAAAAAATTGAGCTCAAGTGGATGAATAAAAAATATTTATTAATGAATTCGGAACTAATCCTCCAGATATGCATTTATTAAGCAGGTTCCGCTATTTGTTGATACTCATTACGAGGTTTAATTAATTTTGAAAAAAAATCCTAAGAATATAAAGTTTAATTGAAAATAAATAAATAACTCATTATTAAATTGAATGAAGACTACGGTTAATTATTAAATATGTATTAATGATATAAAAGAATTTAGGAAAATAGCTTTATTGCATACTAGCAGCCTTTGGCGACCAACTGGTTCGCCATGAGTAATGCGTTCTAAAATTTTCAATTAAATCACATATTCATGAGCCTTGAAGTAATTTCGGGCATCGATTGGCCTGAAATTAATATTTTCTTCAAGAGGATGGACGGAAAGTTCTAAAAGAACACGTTTTCCTAATAATATTCTTTAATTTTATAAATAGGTCAGTTTTAATGATTGATTTAGAAGACTGATTGATGTAGCAACTTTTATTTAAAATATTAATAAAAATATTTCGTAAAATATGGCTCACAGAGCAAATTATGAAGAAATCTAAAACTCATTATTCATAAATGCATTGTTTGACTTAAGCTATATAAAATGTAACTATTTACTTCATTTAGATCAAATTAATAACATTAAACAATATATATGGCTATAAATAATATTTTATAAATTGACCATTGGAAAGGAATTTGATTGCATATCCTGTATAAATAAAGATAATTTATTGAATTAATGATTTAAATATTGCGAACGATCATAGAATCCTTTGCCTTGCAATTGCTTTTTAGAATATATCACTTTTTATATTTATGTTATTTTATCCAGTCACGTGCTGAAAGTTGTATTTCTTTAGATTTGATTTGTGAAGATAGTTTTTTTTAAATCTGAACTTCTGTCATTGTTTTCTTTTATTTTATCCGGTTACGAGCTAAAAAAAACATGGTTAAAATATTTCTTTAAAATTTCGTTAAAAATAGGAGCTTCAGTTACATATTAAAACACTGATACCATTAGAAAGCTAATTTTTTAATCTTTAAATGGATGTAAAAATCATGTTTGTGCAATAATATTTTCGGAAGTTATAGCGGAAAAACGTCGAAATTTTGCTTAAACTTTAATTAATTCAATTTCTAATTACAAATTTAAAAAAAAGGCCCCGAGGTGCACATTCCCGACCTCCGATGTATACATGTACCAAATTTAGTAGCTGTAGGTTCGACGGTCTGGACTGTAGAGCGCCAACACACACACGCACACATTGAGCTTTATTATAAGTACAGATGAAGGATAAGAATTGGAGATTGGTTAAACATGAAATTGAAGTAAAATAACAATTCTATCGCAAATTATTATGCCTTTTACAAGCAATTCTTAAGTTAACCGATTAAGTTTCGGGAAAATTTTTTGAAAAATTGTATTTTTTATAAACTATTTAAAACTATGATTTTTAGATGTATTGTTAATAATAATATAAAATATTGTATATAAATATAACATGAAAATCACTTCAAATTATGACTTATTTTGAAAAATAGGA
>JAPMOQ010013190.1:552630-569199 GCA_026543055.1 Argiope trifasciata | reverse complement strand
CTCTGGTGCAACTGAACCGATCATTGACTGGAAATGGTTATGTTCAGCTGCTTGCAGATCACTTGCAGCCATTCATGGACTTCACGTACCCACACAACGATGGGATTTTTATAGATGACAACGCGTCATGTCACCGGGCCAGAACTGTTCGCGATTGGTTTGAAGAACATTCCGGACAATTCCAGCGCATGATCTGGCCACCTAGATCGCCCGATATGAATCCCATCGAGCATTAATGGGACATCATCGAAAGGTCTGTTCGTGCCCAAACTCCTGCACCATCCACACTTTCACAATTATGGACGTCTATGCAGACAGCATGGCTCAATATTCCTGCAGAGGACTTCCAACGACTTGTGGACCCCATGACATGTCCAGTTGTTGCACTTGGCCGGGCAAGAGAAGGACCGACACGATATTAACAGTCATCCCACGACTTTTGTCACTTCAATGTATGTATATATATATATATATATACTATGAAAAAAATTTATAACATAAATTATATAGAGTTGTTTAACATCTTTACTATTGGAAAATAATAAAAATATGAAGATAATAAAATTGTCCTGAATACGACATTATTTAGAAATACTCTTACAAGATTTGTTTAAAATGAAATTTCGAATTCCTAAGCCGTTCTGTATTTTAACAGTTATTTGTATTAATACTAAACATAACCGCGATTGCTTCATAAACATTTGTAACAAAAATAATTTCGTTAATGGCACGAATTAGGATTTTTCTCCAAAAAAAATTATGTGTTCAAATATATTATATTGTAACAAAAGCAAATTGCTCTCTCGGAAAATTATTTCTGTAAGCTTGCTTTCGCAGTCTTATTATTTTCAATTTTTTTCTGCTAGCAAATTAGTTTGAGATGATTCCACTCTTTAAAGAATTTTTTAAAAAATCTTTAAAATATTTACATTACTAAAAATTAGCAATTTAACATATTATATAAAATATATGCTTTTGAAATATGATGAAATGTTTAAAATACGATGCAACAATTTTAATTTTCTTGTAAGATAGTGATATTAACCAACTTTAGATTTTACATTTCATTGTCAAACAATAACTCCGAAAAGACAAGATGTTTTTATGTAATTATGTGGTAACGTTAATCTAACTACATTATTTGAAAAATTATATAACAAATAATATAAATATGAAATATAACAAATAACATGAAAAGAAATTTCATAATTATTTTCTTATTTCTTAAATTATAAACACATATAAAAATCATATTCTTTGTAAGTTATTAAGTAAATATTACTGAGAGGATAAATGTAAATATTAGTTTATTTTAGCTTATATTATATATTTTGATAAAATAAGTGTTTTTCATTTTCTTTTGCGAGTATTTAAAATAAAAAACATTAAAAATAGCATATAAAATAAAATTTTGTCATAAAGATTAAGGATTTTTTAAACAGTAACTAAAGATATAGATACTTTTTAAATGGTTAATAATTTTGTAAAAGTAATTAAAAAATTACAAAAAAAGAATTAATAGTTTAAAAAAATAAATTAAAGATTTTTTAAATGCTTCATATATTTTTTAAAGTAATTAAGGGATTTTTTAAAAAAAATATTGTTTTTTTTAAGTTATTTTTTCTAATCAGGAAGATTTAACTTTTAAATTAAAAGGAGCTTACAGAATATTTTGAGTTCTACATTAGAAATGAGAATATGTTTTAAATATGTTAGAAATATATGTATAGATAGATATGTGTATAGTTATATGTATATAAATATATGTATAAATAGATATGTGTATCGATGTATGTATATAAATATATGTATAGATAGATATGCGTATAGATATATGTATATAAATATATCTATAGATAGATAGATATGTGTATGGATATATGTTTATAAATATATGTATAGATAGGTATGTGTATAGATATATGTTTAGAAAGATAGGTGTATAAATAGATATGTGTATTGATATATGTATATAAATAAATGTACAGATAGATATTGTGTAAATAGATATGTGAGAAATGTATTAGAAATAGTGAGAAATATGTTAAAAATAATGAGAAATATGTTAGAAATAATAAGAAATATGGTTGAAATAATGAGAAATATGTTGGAAATATTGAGAAATATCTTCCTGTGCTGCATTGCAAATAGTGCATACTTCTACCGAAAACCAAGTTATCGAACAATTCAATCCTTTCAGCTTTTCCTTCTATAAGGAAACGCTTTATGCCCAACCGAAATCTTTAAAGCATCGCACTACCCTCATATATATCTATTTGACGAAAATAACTTTATTTTATGTGCCCTGTTCACAAGCCAATAATCGTTAAATTTTTGACTCGAGCGTTTAGCGAGGCTCGTTTGTGCTCCAAACAGCTGCAAGTGTGGCTCTCGCCACCGTTTAGTCTTTATCGCCGCGAAAGTTACAATTACAACATACTTTACCGCGAATTTTACTGCTTTCCGAAAAAATAATTGACCCTGTAACCGTCTCCGCGGGGACCGAGGAATTTGACAACTGCCACGAAAAATACCGACCATTTCATTTTCAAATGTGGACCGCATATCCATATATCTGTATGGGAGGTAGACTATAAATTACCACGTTCAAAAGACGTTTATGTCTCCTAAGTATTTTTTCGCTTCATGTTTTTATGCCGGTTTCTAACCCCCTGGGGGAGTTTGAAATGAAGCTTCTCTCGTGCATTTTCATATTTAGTGCTGCTAAGGAGGAAGTCCTTTGCGGGATGCTATTTTCTGAGGCCCAAGCAAGAATGGTGGTGTGGTTGGAATATAAACTGCACATTAGAGGGTTTGGAGAAGGCTGTAAAAAAAGTGGGAGTGTAAAATTGAAGGAAAAAAATCATGTCTTTATCTCTTTCGACGAGAGATAAAGTTACGGGGAGCGACTACCAATTACGGCGTTGTTAATTTGCTGTGTAAAATATAATTAGATTTTAAAAGGTGTAATTTTAATATTATGGGGAAGACATTCATTTTTTAGTGGTTTTGGTCTATGATGTTTTCGTCAACTAAAATTATACACATTTGATGGAATGTCTGCTATTAAGTTCTGAGAATTAGTTACCAAAAATAAATATTGCCACATCATCGACAGGTGATCGTTAAGATAACATGGAAGTGGGACAGAGTATTAGTATGATAACATTCAAGACATGTCGGTTGATATAAACAAAAATGACTTCGATTTAAATGATGCGTAGCATCTTCTTTGGTAAAAGGTGTAATTTTAATATTATGAGGAAGACACGCCTTTTTTTAGTGATTCTGGTCTATAATGTTTTCGTCAACTAAAATTATACACATTTGATGGAATGACTGGTATTAAATTTTATTCATTCCGAGAATTATGTACCAAAACAAACATTGCCACATCATCGACAGGGGATAACATGGAAGTGGGATAGCATATTATCATGGTAACATGCAATGCATGCCGGATGGTATAAACAAAAATGTCGTCGAATCTTCCTTGTTAATTTTATATTTCCTTGTAAATATGTGACTATGCTGACAAAACTATTTATTCATTTTAAGCAGGACTTAATAATTTTCATTTTTTTCATAACATTACGTAATCAGATAGTTCACTTTTATTGTAAATTCACAAAATATAATAATATTTTTGTTAATATTCAAGAATTCACCTGTCACTGATGGAAATGTTATTTAAGTACCATCTGATCTCTATTTCGTACTTTACAGTTTCTTGAGTATTAGTAATTATTACTGCTTAAGAGCCGGCGTCCTGGCCTAGAGGTAGCGTGTATTCCCCTTGTTCTGGGGGTCCCGGGTTCTAGTCCTGGTTTGGGCATGTTTGTTCTTCTGCGTGCCCTATCTCAGAGATGAATGAATGTGCCCCCCCTGTCAAAAGGGGTTGTGCAAGCGATATCTTCATAAGAGTGTGCCACCTTCAAATGAGCTAGAAATCAGACTTCTACCCTGTGGGTCCTCTACAGAAAGGAGGTCTACTGCACCTCCTTCCCGTGGAAACACGGACATGACATCGTCATCATCAAGTAGGACTTGTTCAATACTTTACTTTTCTTTTCTAGCGACTTTTTGACTTATAGCACTATATATGTACAGATACTTCATATTTTAATGAAAATATGATCAAATACTATTCATCATTTTCCAGTAAAATATTGTTTCTGGCAGAAAATTCATGAAATTTATAAACATTTGCAGGAAACAAAGATTTCTAACTAAAGATATATTGAACATTTAACAAAAGAGAACACTTTAAATAAATATTTGCTTAATTTGTCTTTGTATGGCATGAAAGTGGCCTT
Source organism: Argiope trifasciata (assembly GCA_026543055.1). NCBI lineage: Eukaryota > Metazoa > Arthropoda > Arachnida > Araneae > Araneidae > Argiope > Argiope trifasciata. The sequence goes on along the minus strand of JAPMOQ010013190.1, from coordinate 564,883 downwards.
CAAATCATTGGACCTGGCAAATTTGATGATTTTCATACTCAAATATTTAAAAAAAATTTTCACATCGTTTCACATGTGCTATAAAATAACGATTCTGCATACTGAAACTTAATAATAAGTATAAACATTGTAATATCTATGAATAAGTATTTGTTGCTTTATTAATCTTAAATATTTGTTTTCTTAATCTTGTTTACTTAATCTTTATTCATCAATTCTTTGTATAGAAATACTGAGAAGACTTAAATGAACCTTTTGTTAATTATATTTTCATAACTAAAAAATCCTAACTATTCATATCAAGTAATGAAACAAGTACAAATGATTGAGAAAAAGCACGCTTAGATAAATAAACTCATGCATGCAAACCAACCAAAGAATTTCATATCCACTGGCACTTACATTTCCCAGCTATCTTAAAAAATATATATAATAGAATTCAAATTACATAAATTTGAATATTGTTAAAAAATATGATTAAAAATAAAATATTTCAAAAACTAAGTAGCCAAAAAACACATCAAAACTGATAAATAATATTACCATTTCAAATCGAATAGAAATGGTAACATAAAGTGTAAAATAAGCATGACACCTATTATATATAAATAGTAAAAATATAAATAAATACAGAGCAGCCCTGAAAATAATAACGATGCAGAAAAATAATTTATGCATAAGAAAATACATAAGAAATAATTAAAATAGTGCACATAAAAGATAATTAAAATAATTTTAATAACAATAAGAGATAATAAATAATGTAGGGTATCAGATATACAAATATAGGCTATCAGATATGCTTTCAAAATATCAGTAATTAAATTTTATTTTAATTTCATATATATCCTTGACAATAGCAGATATATATACTTCACCAGATTATCCTCATGACTTTAATGATCGTCTTTCAATGAGACTGTATTTTTTAACAATTATAGTTTAAAATACTCCATTTTTTAATGCATGTTACTCTTTTGGAATTTCATTGATTTTATTACTCTATTTGTTACTTCAATCATCACCTTGTAGAATTACTTATTTTCCCAATATAATATAAATAATAATTGGTTAATATAAAGCGTCATGAACCATGATTAGGGTCCTTTTTCAGTAAGATAGTAGGGAAATCAATGTTGAATTTGAATATGATTGATTTAATACTTTTATTTTTTAGCTAATGTTTTTTCTTTTAGTCTCTTTTATTACTGTGGGTTTTAATTTTAAATTTATATTTACAAATCTTTAGCAAAACATTGAATTTTTCTGACTTAATAAGATATAAACAATTTAGAAATTATGGAATTTAATAATATTCATCATATGAAAAGCAAGCATTAAGCATAAAAAATATTACTTTTTTATAAAGAAAATACAATATGTTATTCCCTATTAAAACAGAGCTTTGCAGATAATTTACAATTAAGAATTTTACAAAATTTATTATGCAATTTATTCTTTATACAGTTTTTTTTGAAAGTATAAGTTTTCATTGTGTTATGACATATACCAGTTGTTTATTAATTTAGATAAGTTCTAGTTTGTATCTTAAAATTCATTTATATTTTTAAATATCTTCCATTCCTAAAATATACCCTGATTGACAGTGAATTTTCTTATTTTTTACTTTTCACATAAATAGAATATTCATCTATAATTTGTTGATAATTAAAAAAGTATCTAAAAGTGATGATAGTTAATCATCAACATAAACAATGTACAAAAATTGATAATTTATTTTTTTGTTCCATTTTATATCAATAAAACTTGGGGAAATTTCAATAAGAAGAAATACATTTCGCTTATTTATAATTATTGTAATAATATACCTTTAAAAAATGCATTTTAACACATTATGATGAATTAACTATTTTAATTTTAATAAACTAGGAAACAATATTAATAAAATTTAAGTGATTATTTAAATTCTGCGTTGTGAGATTTAGAATTATTTCAAGGCAATTTTAACAAGAATCATTTGCCAACACAATAGTAAGCTTAAGTTCCCTTTTTCAAAGCATTTATAGCAAATACAGTTCAGTATTAATATTTCTTAGAAAATTGCTTTTATTTTAAAATTATTTGCTGAATATATTTGCTTAAAAATGTTTTATTATTGAATGAATAGTTAAAAACCCATCAAAATATAGAGTGTATTTTAAGAGTTAGGAAATGTACACATAATATCATTGCCTATTGATTTTGAATTAAAACAAGCAAATAAATTACATTAAAATAATAATATCTTATGCAATGGAAAGGCTATATCAATATTTGATTAAGGGGAACTTTTAATAGATTAGCTCTGCTTAGAATTCTTTTATAATATCAGTCAGAGTATTAAACCATTAACTATAGAAGAATGCTTTTCAAAGAAATAATAATGTGATAACATTTCATTGCCATAGTAACGTTTTAATGGTAAATTCACATTGTTTATTTAATAAAATGTTTCCGTGGTGATTATGATTGCGAAATGTAAACCCGTGTAATATTCAGAATTGAATGCAAAAGTTTATCATAAAGAGAAAAGATAAAGGTTATTTACACAATGTACTGAAATTAAATTATCATATATTGACTGCATTACTGCGCTTCCATTGTTGAATAGATTTTGTAATAAAATGGCACAAAACTCATACATCTGTTAATTAAAAACAGAATTTTGTGATGTTGAAATCGTTAGGTTCTCTTTGAAAGTAGAACATAATATGAAAAAGATGTATTAAAATTGCATTTTTTAAAAATATTTTATCAATACAACTGATACGCGCATATCTATTTTTTATGAAACTTAACATCTGTGCACATAGTTAATTATTTCATTTAAAATGCTAATCAAAAATATTTTAATATTATTTCAAAAGCTAAAATTATAGTACTTTTTATCTTTACTTATACTTTTTTGAATATCTTAACTTACGAACTTAAAATGCAAAATTGTTTCAAATTTTTACTTAAACATTCAAGTAACTTAAGTATCTTAAAATATCAAATTACCTTAAATGAAAATCCTGGAATATGGCTTTATTATAAATAAAAATTTTACAACCAGTCAAAGATTTATCATGAAATTTTTAGTAAAATTATGATATTATTATTCGAACAATAAACTATGAATTATAAACTATGCACTCGATCTGAGTTATTTTCATTCATTCCCTAGAAATTGCATAAAGACAAAGTCCATCAAATTTCCTAACAATATGATTTTTATATTTTGAGTTATTTGATTTGAAGTGAGTAGCAAATGAGTAAAAATTAGTTTTGTGAAAAAGGCATTTAATGTATTCAGTAACGTGTTTTAACAGTAAATTACGGGCCTATATACTTAAAATTCACGGTATTTATATGTTATACTTTCTTCCTACTCATTTTTAAATAGTTTTCCTTTTTTAATTTTTTTTCTTGCAATTTTTGCATATGAAAGTGAATGCTGCTTAGATTCATTTTTTCTATCTCTATCGATCTCAGCAAATTCTATAACTGAATTTATACTAGGATACACTCCAAAAATCTTAAGGATACTCAGTTATTCTGTAAAACATCCATTAAACTGTATTACAGATATAAATACCCCTAATCTGAGGATTCCGAGCCAACAAAGACATGTTTAGGTACAAATTTCCTAAAAAATACCCTTAAAACTCTTATTGGCGTTTTATGTTTTTCTGTGCAGAATGTTTTCCGTATTTAAAACTAAATTTGAGTTTATACAAATTTTTAGCATGTTTTTGGCCCTTTAAATCGATATTTCGGGTTATTTAAATGTCCACTTTCGGTTTACTGATCATTATAAAAATATTAATATTTTGACTCTTAATTAATGTAGAGACAAAGGTAAACCTGTTTTGAATAGCACAAAATTTGGTCTATCCAAAAACAGTTTTTGGAAAATGTCACTTTTTGTGGAAATCGACTTTTTTAGCATGTTCGGATTCCTTAATGCAGATTTCTAGAAATTTTCGGTAGACATCCTTAATTATCTAGTCGACTAAGTGCAAGAAAATATATGTAAGAATAAATTTCAATCAGTGGAACTGCTGCTCAAGTGATTCTTCGCTATGTCTGATCCCAACCTTCATTCAAAAAAAACAAAAAAAAACAAAGGGTTTTAAAATTAATTATTGTTTAAATAATTATTTAAAATTTCACAGCTTCTTTATCATTAGCTGTTAATGTGCAAGAATTGTAAATAAAATTATAAACTGACACGGATTATTTGTACAATTATTGACTACTTAATTCGTTAATATAGATACAAATTTGAGTTTCATACCATTTTTTAATATTTTATTTTATGTGTTTTAAATTTGCAGTTTATTAAATAAAAAGGATTAAAGGAGGTAATTTTATCGAGGACTTATTTAAATTAATGATCAATGACTTCTCATCATTATTTTGATTTCAGGAGAAAAAATAACATCATCAAAAATTGGTCAAACTTAGCCTTCAAGATTACATAAACACTTATTATTTTGAATACCATACATCATTTACTATCCAAAACCATATACATATATTCATATTTCATGCAAAACCCGTATGAAATTTGCAATTATAAGTTAAATAATTCAGGTGATTCGTTTAAACAGAATGTTAATAAAAGAGTAATTTACAAAATAAAAATAATGAAATATCATTGTTGTAAACTTTCATATTTCTTTCTTATTTTTATTGTTAAGTAATACTTAAGGTATCCGATTACGTTTTAAGGAAAATTTTTGAGAGATTGAATTTTTTAAAAACTATTTAAAGTTAAGGTTATTAAATGTATTGCCAAATATAATACAAAGTACTATAAATGCAACAAAATTATTTGAAAACATAAAATATTTTGAGAAGCAGGAAAGTGTGTGAGGAATTTCAATGAAATTGATCCAAAGCGGTTAACACTCATCACAAAATGGTATTGCAGCAATCCTATTTTTGTTTCTACACAAATTATGGCATATAATGTTGAATGAAATGAACCAAAAACAAAGAAAAATATTGAAATCCAAAGAAGTTGCGGGTAAAAATATAAGTATATATGTATTTTTTCCATTAATTCACTCCCTAATTTCTCTAAAATGACCAGTAAATGAAAAAGTATTTCACCAAAACTAAAACTTTTGGTTCATTGCATTGAACATATTATTTAAAACACGAGCTGAAACTTTTCTGCAAATAGCTCAATTAAGTTTTGAGATACCATACTAACGGTGGATAATTTCTATGGAAATGAAAGTTTTGAGAAAAATGAAATGAAAGATAAATTTTAGCTGAAAAAATATGCGACCCTGAATGATTGGTCAGGCCTTCCTTTTCCTAGAAAAAGTGAACTGTTTTCGAAAGATAAAAGTTTAAACTACAAGAAATAACAATTTTAAAGTATTCGCCAATGTGGTCTATAAGCAGTGTTTTAACGTAGTCGGATACCTAAAAACTTATTACGTTTCTATATTGACGCGAAAGAAACTATCTAGAACAGTGTTTCTGACCCATTTAATATTCACGGCCCGATTTTCAATCATAATTTTCATCTAACCCCCCTCTCCACCGCAAACAATAATAATGTATTTGGCGCTAAACCTACACTAAACCTTAATTTTAAACTTTATAAATTATCAAGAAAATTATTGACATTTATGCGGACATATATACGGAAATTTATTGACATTTTGCAACACGGATCCTCAGCATTGAAAAAACAACAATCCCTATGCCTTTTAATTACTCTTGCGTCCCGCCATGTCGGGCATTCTCATGGTTTCGCGAGAACTCTCAATTTGTCTGGTCAGCTTAAAAGTTAAGTTAGGAGCGTGCGCAGATGTGAACAAACGTTTTCTCATAAAGAGAAGGAGAAAGTTTTATGACGCCAATTTCAATTCCGGACAATCTCATTCGAGTCGATCCTTCTATCACCATTGAATCTATTCTGAATGTGTATGTTACATATATTTTCGTGTAATAGCAATTCACCGTATTAAATATTCACGGCAGCAGATTTATGCAGAATCATGGATAAATTTTTAAGCGAGCGTAAGCGAGCATTAGACGATAGACAAGCATCAACAAGTACACAGACGAGCGTGGTTCCGAAAATAAAATCAAGAAAATATTCTCAAGAATACTTAAATTTTGGGTTCACTGGTATTGAAGTGAATGAAGAAGAAAGGCCTCTGTGTATCATTTGCTCAAAAATGTTGGGGGCAGACAGCATGAAACCTAATAAACTTAAACGAAATTTGGAAACGCTTCATAGTGAGTTCTTAAACAAACCCAGAGAATTCTTCGAATTAAAATTAAAATCATATGAAAAGCAAAAATCATTGTTTCAAAAAAATTTGTATGTGAATGAAAAAGTTTTAATTGCGTCTTACAAAGTTTCATATAAATTACCAGATGTAAAAAGTCTCACACCATTAGTGAAGAGCCTATGAGATTGTAGAAATTCTGTTTGGAGATAATTTAGCAAAACAATTGCTGTCTATATATCTTTCAAATGACACTGTTGGCGATCGAATTGCTGATATAGCTGAAGATGTAGAGTGTCAGCCTTTATCGAAGTTACGTGACAAATTGTTTTCAACATAACTCGATGAGGCAACAGATAGTAATAAGGATGCCTATTTCATTGCCTATGTTAGATTTTGGGATGATTTGCCAGTAGTAGAAGAATTGCTTTTCTGCAAACCAATAGAACTCAAAGCAACAGCACTTGCATTATTTGCTATCTTCAATGATGTTATGAACGAGGCAAACATAGAATGGAAAAATTGCGTCGGAATATGCACCGATGGTGCTCGTTCTATGTCCGGAAGATTCCAAAGTATTCAATCACTTATGAAACAAAAAATGTCAAAGTGAGTCTGGATACATTGCACAATCCACAGAGAAGCATTGGATTCCAAAGAAATGATCCTGGTTTGAATATTATGTTAACTACGGTTGTAACCGTAGTAAATTATATAAAAAGGAAACCCCTGAAATCAAGAATCTTTTCCGCACTTTGTAAAGACATGGGTGCAGTACATTCAGCGTTACTATTTTATTGCGAGGCAAGGTGGTTATCAAGAGGGAAATTTTTGCAACGTGTTTATGAATTAAGAGAAGAAATCGCCGTTTTCTTAGAAGAGGAAAACAGACAGGAAGCTGAGATTTTTGATAGTTTATTTGAGATGAAATTGAGCTACATGGTCGACATATTCGAGAAATTAAATAACTTGAATCTTCAACTACAAGGAGCAAATACACATATATTGGATACGAGTGATAAAGTTGATGCTTTTTGTAGAAAATTGAAATTGTGGAGCAGAAATTTAAAGCAAGAAAACTTAACAATGTTTGCAAATTTGGATGATTGTATTAAAACTTACAAGGCTGAGGAACAGCATGTAAAAATTGTTTTTGTAACCATTGAAAATCATTTAGCAATGCTAGCAAAGAATTTGAAAAAGTAATTTCTTCCTAACGACAAACTGATATCAAATTACAAGTGGGTTAGGGATCCATTTCAAAATACTTCCGAAGGACTCTCAATTGAAGAGGCAGAAACCTTCATAGACTTCACGGCAAGCAACGAAACCAAAAGACAATTAAGTAATAAATGACTTTTTGAATTTTGGGCAGGAGTGGATGATGAGTTTTCTGCACTAAAAACAAGGGCTTTTTCTGTGTTGTCTTCTTTGAAGACAAAGTATAGATCTCATCTAAATATAGAAAAAGAACTGAGGGCGTCTATTTCTAATATTAAACCCTCCTTAGAAAAACTTTCCTCTGCAAGATAGGCACAAGGAAGTCACTAATAATTATTAAATTTGTTTTTAATTCAGTAAGTTGTTTTTAATTTATTAAGTTAATTATTAAATATGTCGAAATGTATTTTGTTTTGTGAGTGTTTGTGTGTGTGTGTTCTTTCCTTTCAATCGCTTAATCAATTTTTTAAATAACATTTTCTCTTGGATATGCTCGCGCCCCCCCCATTAGTGTGCTCACGCCCCCCTAGGTGGGCGCTCCCCACATTTTGAGAACCACTGATCTAGACCACATCCATCTTTTATATTAACGCATGCAACATTTCATATTATTATCATGCCATCTTTTATTTTTTTACGAAAATTATGCCTACGAGGATAACATTCCATTCTTATTCTAAGATGGTCATCCATGCCAATAGAACCGCCACCCTCCCATAAACTTACCCCCAAATCAATAACAGGGACCAAGGAATTCAAACGCCTCCAACCGAAAGGACATTAAACGATAACGGGGAGAAGGTCCATTGTCCGAGGATATCCATAAAACATTAGCATCGTTCCATACTCTGAGCATTAGCAAGGGAAATGGCAAGTATGGCATTTTGAATGGTGAAGGCCTGTTTTTGTGAAATTGCGAAATTTATCAACATATATTCGAAGAACACTAAACAAATCTTTAAAAAATTATTATCTTCGAATTTAAAAGTATATCAGCAAATGTGTTAAATAATTATGAAAATATGCATAAAACTTTATATACGAATATATAAATAACTATCAAATTTGAAATTTGTTTGGCAATCAGATACAAAAATAATTTGTAATTTTGAATTAATATAAAATATAATGTTAAGATTCTAAATAAAACGTTTTATCGAAAGATGAAGAATTAAATCCTGCTTAGATTAGTTTAAGAATTTAGAAAAATTTTCATGTATGGATTTGGTGGCTTGTCCGTGTTTATACTTGAACATCGAAATGTTTTGAACATTAACATATACTGTATTGAATTGAGTTTTTAATTTTTTTTTAAATTTTAAGTATTTATTTTTAACCTAAGCTGAAACATTCTTCCTTTAGAATTATTTGAGGTTATTTAGTATCTAGAGCACATTGTATTAAATGTTTATATTTTATTTTCTATGGAATTTAATTATTTACTTCCAATGCTATTTTTTATTAGAAATATCTTAGAAATTAATAAAATTTATTCCAAAGTTTCTATATTATATGATTTATTGCATTTATTTTTAATAATTTTTGACTATTTTATATTTTGTGATTTCAAAACTGAACTCATTTACTGAATAGATTTATATGAAGTTTAAATTCGAAAACTTTCAGTGCCTATTTCGAACGGGTATAAACATAGGCATGACAACTTTTGATCTTGTGTATATATTTCTATTATCATTGTATTTATTCTGTTTAGTTTTTTATATACATTTTTATTCTTAATTTATTATTCTTAGGCTATTCTTCTTATTTTTAATTTATTATTCTTACGCTAGTCTTCTTATTCTTAACTTATTCTATTAAGATGAAAGGTGTTTCCCCCATTTCCTTGTCCATTTACGCCTTTTTGTATAAGCTGATTAGGCCTATTTTGACTTTAATGAAATAACATTTGATTAATAACAATTGAATTAATCGTTCGAAAAGAGGGAAAATGTATCTCCCTTAACTATACGAAATATATCTACAATAGCATCGGTTTTCAAATCAACTATCTTCTAGTGTCAGTTTTAGGATTCCTTTATCAGGTTTAAGGAAATGTAAGTTGTAAAAACTAGAAAGCCGTTTCCTCTTTCAATTTTATGAAAAGTGTTTTCTCCTTTGATAGCCAACGAGATAAACAATTACTAAATGTTATTAGTATCGTAGCAATTAAATTATTTCATTATTTAGAATATGTTTGAATGATACATCATTTTTAGGATCGTAAATTTGGTTAGCTTAGTTTAGTTTAGATATATTAATGTCAAGTTGTAAAGCAATACTACGGCTATTTTGGGACTCACTTGTCATTTTGAACCATGGTTAGATGATACCTGAGCTGGCACCCCTATCTCCATACCATACCACACCAGCAGGAGGACGTTTGGCCTGACAGATTTAACGTGCAAGAGAAGTAATTTGGAAAACCAAATAAAAATATCTGGAGAAATTATTAGTATATAGACATTTTCCATAACGATTGTGACACTAGGCAACTGAAAGAAGTTATGAAATAGTATAACAAAAAATTTAATATATATATATTTTTTTACTTTTAAAAAAAATCAGCCTTTATAAAAGATATATTTTGCTATTAAATTGCATACATCACCCTACGTGTTTTACTCAATTTCTATTTTTATAAATTTAAGTTGTGGATTAATAATCTCGAGTGATATAAGAATTTTTTTAATTCATTACCAGATGTCACATTTTGCAATTAAACATTATTTAAATTAATAGATTTAATTAATTAAGTTTTGGAAATACTATTGCAATCAAGTCTGAAAAATATTTAAAAAAAATTCAAAAGTGAAAGAAAATCGGTTACAAAATAATTTTTCCTAACATGAAATAGGAAAAGTTAAATCAATATTTCTAAAATGAAAAAGTACATTTTTCGTACATAAACAAATTCTTCAGTTTGTTGAAAAAATCATTATTATCTCAAGTTATTTCCAACCAATACTGATATACACTTTAAACTATCTCTAAAACGCTTTGTATCTTTTAATTTCCTATCCGGCTTTAGAATACTCGTTCCTGCATAGTAATGTGTAAAACAGATTTTTCTCTTACGAAAAAAAAAAAAAAAATAAAAATATATTTATATTTTAAACCTTAAATGCATAGCATTTTTTAAACCTTATATCTCTATTTGTAGCAACCTAATTAAAGTATTTTTTTTTAATTTTAATTTTTCAAATACTATTTTATAGTTTCTAGAATTAACCAGAATCTTTGATACTTTATTTCTCTATCTGACACAGTTTTCTTTGTTGGTAATTACAGTTGTATTTAGTCATTTGTATTGTAGTTTTTCCGAGTACAATTTTATTTTGGACGGTATTACGACTATGCATAAGAAATACTAATAACAATTAAAAAAAAATCCTATAGAAACAAGGAAGCCATCTAACTCACCTCCAACCCTATTGGTAGGCACACGAATACAACACGTAAAACTGATTGACCGGAACGCAGCATCAGCAACACTGGAGGGAACTGTGGTTAAGTCTTAAGGATCATCACCGACCCCGGTACAACTGTCCCCGTAGGGAGTACTACCCAACATTGATGGGGAAGTCAGAGCTTCACCTATCAATGGGCCCACCGAGTAGACGAGATCCCACCAAGAGGCTGGAAACATCTCATATACAATTACAAGTACCCCCCGGGGAGGTAAACAAGGTAAAAAAGGCAAATAATATTAATATTTTTGCATATGCTGATATATTTATGCAAGAAAAATGTAGCATTTTTATTCATTTAAAAATTCATTGATATGCAAATTCGGTTCTACGTAAGTTAACTAAACATGGAGAGACATTTCAGAATTCGGAGTCTATGAATGTACGAAAAGAAGGTTTTCACGTCAGGCCTATATTTTCAAACAAATTCTGAAGTAACACACAATGATCATGCTGCAAATGCTAAAATCTCTTACGTTTAAACTCTAAAAATAAGCGTTTCATGAATTTTCATATTTTTTAATGTAATGTTAGGTATGATTTATGTCCAAAATATTATATTATTGTATGCAGTAGATTTGCAACTCAAGGATTGATTGTTCATGATGATGTGGAAATACATCAGTTACGCCTCTTTCAAAATTAAAAAAAATCTTACGTGGATATTTTTTGCACTTTTTCTCATTAACTATACCACTATTTCGGTTGATTTCAAATTTTGCACTTAAAAAAAACTAATTTATTTTAGTTATTTTAACATCCCGTTGTAAAGCAACACTAGAGATATTCTAGGACGGACCTCGTGATTTCGAAACACAGTCAAATGACAAGGACGATACCCCCTCTCCGTACGATGCCAGCGGGAAGACGTTGGGAGTGACAGATTTAACGTGCAAGAGATCCCTTTACACAACGACTCTTCGATGGAATCGACTCTCGAACCAAAAACCCACCAGTTCCAAATCCGGGACATTACCACCAGGCCACCGTGGCATATGAAAATTCATGTATTTATGGCTTGAATAAAATTGAATAGACAAATTCTCATTCATGTACTTATGGCTTAAACACCATTGGACAGACAAATTCTCATTCATGTATTTATAACTTGAATACCATTGGATAGACATTCATGTATTTCTGACTTAAATACCATTTGATAGACAAATTCTAATTCATGTATTTATGGCTTGAATACCATTGGATAGACAAATTGTAATTCATGTATTTATGGCTTGGATACCATTGGATAGACAAAATACCATTGGATAAATACATTCTCATTCATGTATTTATGGCTTAAATACCATAGAATAGACAAAT
>JAPMOQ010013190.1:493403-533892 GCA_026543055.1 Argiope trifasciata | reverse complement strand
CTTAAGATAAACCTATGCGCTTTAGTTTTATTCGATTGCTCTACTAGTAGAAGACAATCAAACATCGTGACCTACCGAGGATTGACTAAGGATTAATTTGTTTGCATCATGACCTGCTGGGGATTAATTTGTTAGAAGCAACAAAGTTTTAAAGGTCGAGTCTTTTTATTTAAACAATATGATACGTTTTCTATTAAGTATCGTTGGAAAATTGAGAGAAATGGCACTGAATTTCGAGAAATCAAATCAACTCGAATTTCTCTTCTCCACAGAATTTGATTAAATTCCATGCTGGTCTTACGTTTTGAAAATAAAAACAATAAATTAAATCTCATTAGTGAAGTTGCTTTTATCTTCAAATTGTTGCATTCAGTCACAGATTAACATAGTTATATTATAGTCCCAATGTATAATGCAACACTAGGATTTCACTATTTTGTGACTGACCTTATAGTTTTGAACCATGGTCAGAAGATGACGATGACTTCTGAGCTGGTACACCCTTCTAAACAACACACCAGCGGGAGGACGTTTCGCCTTACAGATTTAACGTGCAAGAGTTCTTCTTTGAAATCGAAACTTCTTTTGGAAATATTTAAAATTAAAATTTGTGATAGTGTACTCAAAACACCAATATTATCCTTCCAGCAGCCCGCGTCTGTGAGAGATACACTAGAGATGAATTTCATTTTTTACCTTTAGATTTGGTGGCACTGGGAACGCCTGTCTTTGGTTATTTGTCACCCTCCCTTTGACCTACTTTCAGTAGTCGTCGTAAGTTTGTGGCGTTAATGGGTCTCTGCCTATCAGATATTTGTATTTTAGAGATACGCGAGACCGCACATATAAGTTTTTGTCACTTCTGATTTTATATGATTTTGCAAATACATCCGTATTGTTTTAGACTGGCACAGCTAGCAAATGCACTTACGAAGGAAAATGTTGAAAAAAAGCAACCACATCTTTAAAAAGTGAGCTAAAATTAAAGGTGCTAAAGAGAAAAGCCAGACTAGGTATTGAAGAAGTGGAAGATGCGACTTCAGGGGAAAAAAATGCAAACCCTTCCAAAAAAGAAAAGTGGACTAGAATCACGAGCTTCAGTTGTGAGATTCTCCAGAAGTTTATATGTTTGGAGCACACTAAACACATTTGCTCAAATTACAATGCTGCAATGAAATAAGATTGGAACTATTTTCTTCCTTTTCATATTTATCTTTCAATTACTTTTTCCTTTTTATACATAAATTCTGTATTATTTTTTTGCCCTTCTATATTTTATATGAAAATTATCAAAATATCGGCAATTTCCTTTATATTATTTTTAAATCAATTCAATTAACCTGTGGTCATTGTATAGTGCTATTGCAATCAATGTTTATATTTTTTCGGCTTCTTTTTAAATAAAAAAAATGCTTAAAGTGATTATAGTTATTAACACTAAGCTATTTACAATATAATTTTAGCAGTTATGTTTTTGAAAATTTAAAATTTACTACAGCATATGTGGGAAATAGGGGCGACCCTTCATGTTGGTATGATGGCTGCGCTAGCTGGAAGGTTAAGCAAGTCATCTTATAAAGAAGAATCAATTTTTATCAGAATAAGTTTATTGATAAAATAATGAAGAAAAATCACTCCTTGACTATTTCTTGCATAATGTTTTAATGCTTGTATAACAAGCATTCGAAAGTTTATTTCTATGTGTTCATAAAAATGATTTCTTTCAATGTGTACATAAAACTATGATTTCATTACATGTGCACTTAAAAAATGATTTCTTTCAATGTGTACACAAAAAAAATGATTTTGTTCAATGTGTACATAAAATGATTTCTTTCAATGCGTACATAAGAATTGATTTATTTCAATGTGTACATAAAATGATAATTGATGATTTCTTTCAATGTGTACATAAAACTATGATTCAATTCAATGTGTACATAAAAAATGATTTCTTTCAATATGTACATAAAACTATGATTCCACTCAATGTGTACATAAAAAAATGATTTCGTTCAATGTGTACATAAAAAAATAAAATAATAAACCATCAGAAACCTCTTATACTAAAAACTTACATTAGAAACCTCTTGTTAAGAGTAAAAGAAAAGGGAAATGAGCAAAATTAATCTAATATTTTTTAAATTTCTATAGATATTTAATATTAATATTTTCTATATGCGCCTTTAATACATTAGTTGCCGCTGACTCGCCTGTGCATTACAAGTGTTATTTAATTGGATCACACCATCTATGTTAATAGATGCCGCCTTCTCTTCTGCAGTTAAAAGAGAGCAAATAATGGGTAATCTATTAGATAGATCATCCTGTTATCAAACGTGGTTACTGGATTGAACCCGTTAATTTCTTGGAAATAGATTATTTTTGCACAAAACCATCCATGTTATTGGATAACACATTCTCATCTACAGTTAAAGATAGCAAAGAAGGTGTCATATAATTAGATAGATGGTCCTAAATGTGTTAATTTCATGGAAATAGATGTTTAGTTTTGTACCGAACCATCCGTTATTAGATGACACCTACTCTACTACAGTTAAAAGATAGCAATGAAGGGGTCATCTGATTAGATAGAAGATCCTGATATTTGGCGTATGTAGTGACAGTAAGTGTGTTAATTTCTCGGAAATAGATTTTTATTTTTGCGTGCAAATTTAATCATACGCGCTTTAAATGCAGCAAAATCATTGACCGTAGAAACAATCTTAATAGCATTACGGTGCAAGCCGAATGTAATTAGATTAATAAATTGGAAATGTAATTTCATGACCATAAATAATTCGCCAAACAAAAACAAAAAAAGATTTCTTGAAGTTTCGTATGGGGCATGAAATATGGAATCTCACCAAAACATTCTGAAAGCTCATTTCTAACATTTCAATTCCATTCCCTTCGTTATCGATATCAGAAAGATATTTCTCAGAGTAAGGAGCAGTATGTGGGAGGGGAATAGGAGAAAAAAAAACACCCTCCCCCCACCTGACGCAATTTTAATTAGATCGGAATATTTTTTTTCTCCTATCATTTTAGTTTCCAAACTTCCAATAAACCGATTCAGCGATTCCTAAACAACTTAATAATCCGCTAATTAATTCGTCGAAGATTCGGGGGAGAGTGTCTTGTGTTTTACTTAACTTACTTTTTCACCACTAATACTCACATAAAAAAATGCAAGGCAAGAAGAAATTGAAAAACGATAAAAAAAAAACAACTAAGAAACCCCCTTGTTCAGAATAAAAAAAAGAAGAAGGAAAGGACTAAACCAAAAGAAAAAGAAAAGGCCTTAGAAGATGAAAGTCAATATAACAGGCATCAATTTCCTTTCTTTTTTTCTTTTGGCCCATATTTTATTCAACCTATTGATCTTACAAGATGCTCATGTACCCATGAATGACGCATGATTCGTCGTTGCTTCAAAATAACACCTTATGTGTTCCCTCGTTTCGAGTTTGAGGAAGCCAAGGCCCATAAAAAGATAAAGTGGACAACATCGATAAATAAAAAAGAACTAAAACATAACTGAAAAAAAAAACAACCTTTTGCTACATTTTTGCTAACCCTCAACTACTTGAAGTACGCAATGTGGGAAAAAAATGGAAGGACCGAATACTATGTGACACTTTTGAAACACAGCCTACCATCCATCAGTTTTAATGTGACAAGACCGGGACTGTATGGTGTGTCATTAGCTGGCTTGTGGGGCTTTTACAGTCGAGGTTGGCAAGTTGAGAAAATATGAGCAAGTCTCTCTGATTCGATTTGCCATGGTTTTCTTCCTTCGTAGTCTTATCTTATATTTATAAGTATATTGCTCAGTTTTAGGTCTTTGGTGGCCTAACTTCTTTTCGAAGTTTCCTACCCAAGTTTCTATTTATGACCTTAAGCCCCAGTGACTGAAAACCCAGTTCCTTATTTTATATGTTGCAGACCTACAGCCATTTCTGTCGAATTCTGAAACTAATAACTAACGAGACTAGCATAATTAGATTTATACTCTCGATTGAGGGAAGGTGAAAATCTTTTTCTAAACGTTATTTAATAAAAGGAAGGAGACTAAACTATAATTTTGATTTATAAACGTATTTTGGCTTTTCAAAATTTCTTATGGTCATGCAATTTAAATTAAATTAGATTGTAACCTTGCGTTACTGCCACTGAAAAAAATTATATTTAGTGCAATTAGTCAATAAGGTTTTAATGATTTATCGAAATAGTATGAATGGTACTAAGTATATAAAATACGCAGAAACAAATATTCATTTCTATGCATTAGTTTTGCTTATTCTTTTAGAATTATAAAACTTGTTGTTCTTTCAGAATGCTAATGAAAGAAACTATTGTTCCTCGCGATTCTTTCAATATTCGTTTGGAATTCTCAAATATAATTTTAGAGAATGCGATTAAAATACTTTCTTTTAAAATTGATTAAACATAGAAAATATATTTAACAAAATCATTAATGAAGTTGAAACTATAATTTTTTAAAATTAATTGGGGCAAAATTATTTGAACATAAAAAAATTATAGAATGCGAAAAAAAAAAAACCACCTCAGAAACCTTTTAACATGAAAGATTTACCTTAAATACTTATTGTTGAGAATAAAAAAGAAAAGGAAAATGAGAAAAATTAATGGAATTTTTATAGATTCCTATATATATTTCATATTCATATGTTCTATATGCACTTTTAACACATTCGTCCAATGACTCGCCTGTGCGTTGCAAATATTACCAAATTGTACCAAACCATCTATGTTAGCAGATGACACCTTCTCCACTACCTCCTTTTTCTGTAACGAATACCTTATATTATTATAATTTGCTATAAAGATAATACAGTCTTTGCTATAACTAATTAGCTAGATGATAATGATATCAGGCGTGGGTAGTGGCAGTGAACATAATAATTTATTGGTAATAGATGTTTCTTTTTGCGTGTCAATTTAATCATAAGCGCTTTAAATTCAGCAAAATCATTGACTGTTGTAATAAATTTAACAGCCTTACGTTGCATGTCGAATGTAATTAGATTAATAAATTTGAAATGTAATTCCATGCCCATAAATAACCTGTCAAACGAAAAAAAAAGGATTTCATAAAGTTTCATATATGACAAAAAATATGGAATCTGACCAAAACATTCTGAAAACTCATTAATAACATTCCAATTCCATTTCCTTCGTTAACGATAGCAGAAAGATATTTCGCAGAGCAGAGAAAATTATGTGGTAGGAGAAAGAGAAAAAACTACCCTCCCACACCTGACGCACTTTCACTTAGACGGAAATCTTCTTACCCCCCCCAATCATTTTAATTTCCTAACTCCCAATAAACCGCTCCAGCGATTGCTAAACAACTTAATAATCCGATAATTAATTCGTCGGAGATTCGGGGGAGAGCATCTTGTGTTTTATTTAACTTATTTTTTCACCACTCATACCCACACAAAAAAGAAAAATGCAAGGCAAGAAGAAATTGAAGAAGGATCAATAAAAAAAAAAACTACCCAAGAAACCCCCTTGTTGAGAAAAAAATAAGGAAAAAAGAGCAAAACAAAAAGAAAAAGAAAAGGCCTTCCAAGAAGAAAGTCAATATAACAGGCATCAATTTCCTTACTTTTTCCTTTTTTTGGTTATATTTTATTCACCCTATTGATCTTTCAAGATGCTCATGTACCCATGAATGAAGCATGATTCGCCGTTGTTTCAAAATAACACCTTATGTGTTCCTCATTTCAGGCTTAAGGAAACCAGTGCCGATAATAAGATAAAGTGGACAACATCGATAAATAAAAAAGAAGAACTGAAACGTAACTGAAAAAGAAAAAAAAAACAGCCTTTTGCTACATGGTTGCTATCCTTAAAGTGCTTCAAGTAAGCAGTGGGGAAAAAAACTTCAAGGAACGAATAGTATGTGACACTTTTCAAATACAGCCTACCATCCATCAGTCTTAATGCGACAATACCGGGACTGTATGGTGTGTCATTAGCTGGCTTGTGCGGCTTTTTACAGTCGAGGTTTGCAAGTTGAGAAAATACGGGCATGTCTCTCTGATTCGATTTGCCACGGTTTTCTTCCTTCGTGATCTTTTTATATTTATAAGTATATTTCTGAGTTTTAGGTCTTTGGTGGCCTAACTTCTTTTTGAAGTTTTCTACGGAAATGATTATTTCTGACCTTAAACCCAAGAGACTGAAATTCCTGTTCATTATTTTATATATTGTAGACGTACAGTCATTTCTGTCGAATTTTGAAATTTCTAACTAACAGGACTAGCATCACACGATTTATAATCTTGATTCATTAAAAGTGAAAGGCTCCTTTTAAACGTTATTTAGTTACAGAAAGATGAATAAACTATAATCTTGATTTATAACCATATTTTGTTTCTTAAATTTCCTAAGGTCATGTATTTTATAGGAAAGTAGCCGGTATCTGGCACGTTGTTGCGGCTGAAAAAAATAATATTTAGAGCAATCAATCAATAATTTGGCAATGACGTGAAGATGATGATGAATTCGTGTCCGTGTTTCCACTGAAAGGGGGTACAATAGCATTCGAGGGTAAAGACCCCTGAACACGTAGATTGCAGAAGTCTCACTTCCAACTGATATGAAGATGACACCCACATTCACCTGCACAACCTCTTTTGACAGGGGGGCTCATTCTTGCATCTCACAGGTAGAACCCAGTAAAACAACCATGATTGAACCGGGACTCGAAACCGTTAATCCCAGATGGCAATATTTTGTTGGAATATTAGGAATGGTACGACAGTGTATAAAATACGAACAAACATTTTGATGCATTATATTTGCGTATTCTTTTAGAATTAAAAAACTTGGTGTCCTTTTAGAATGGTAATGAAAATAACTATTTATTGTTTTTCGTGATTCTTTCAATTATTCGTTCAAAATTTTGAAGTTTAATTTTTGATAATGTGATTAAAATATTTTGTTTTAAAATTGATTATACATAGAAAATATATTAAAATTATTAATAAAGGTAAAAAATATTTGGAAATTAAAAAGATGCAAAATTATTTGTACATAAAAAAATTATAGAAAGCAAAAAAAAAGCCCTCAGGAGCCTCTTACATCAAAACTTACGTCAGAAACATCTTGTTGAGACTAAAAAAAGGGAAATGAGCCAAATTAATCTAAATTTCATAGATTCCTACATATATTTTATATTAATATTACCTGTATGCTCTTATAACCCATTCCCTGCCATTGACTCGCCTGTACGTTGCAAATACATTATGTAACTGTACCAAACCATCTATATTACTAGATGACACCTTTTCTTCTACTTTCATTTGCTATAAGTAATGACTTCTATTATTATAATTTGCTATAAGGAATTAGAGAGATGATCCTGATATCAGGCGATGGTAGAGGCAGTGAATGTGCTAATTTATTGAAAATAGGTCTTTTTTTTTTTGGCGTGTAAATTTAATCATACACGCTTTAAATTCATCAAAATCATTGAGAGTAGTAAGAATTTTAAACAGAATTACGGTGCAAGTCGAATGTTATTAGATTAATAAATTTGAAATGTAATTTTATGCCCATAAATAACCCGTCAAACAAACAAACGAAAAAAGATTCCATAAAGTTTCGTATGTGGCAAGACATATAGAATATGGCCAAAACATTCTGAAAACTCATTACTAACTTTCCAATTCCATTTCTTTCATTATCGATACCAGAACGATATTCCTCAGAGCAAGGAACAGGACGTTTGACGGGAATGAGACAACCCCCGCCCACACACACACCTAATGCACTTTTAATTATACAGAAATCTTTTTTTCACCAATCATTTTAATATCCTAACTTCTAATAAACCGCTTCAGCAATTGCTAAACAACTTAATAATCCGATAATTAATTCGTCGAAGAATGGGGGAGAGCGTCTTATGTTTTACTTAACTTCTTTCTCACCACTAGTACCTACCCAAAAAATGCAAGGCAAAAAGAAATTGAAGAAGGATCAATAAAAAAAACCACCCATGAAACCCCCTTGTTGAGAATAAAAAAAGAATAAAGGACAGGAGTAAAAAAAAAAAAAAAAGAAAAGGTCTTCCAAGATGAAAGTCAAAATAAAAGGCATCAATAACCTTTCTTTTTTCTTTTTTTTTGGCCCATATTTTATTCCCCCTATTGTACTTTCAAGATGCTCATGTCCCCATGAATGACGCATGATTCGTCATTGTTTCAAAATAACACCTTATGTGTTCCCTCATTTCAGGCTTAAGGAAACCAGTGCCGATAATAAGATAAAGTGGACAACATCGATAAATAAAAAAGAAGAACTGAAACGTAACTGAAAAAAAAAAAAAACAGCCTTTTGCTACTTGGTTGCTATCCTTAAAGTGCTTCAAGTAAGCAGTGGGGAAAAAAACTGGAAGGAAGGAATACTATGTGACACTTTTGAAACCCGGTCTACCATCCATCAGTCTTAATGTGACAAGACCGGGACTGTATGGTGTGTCATTAGTTGGCTTGTGCGGCTTTTACAGTCGAGGTTTGCAAGTTGAGAAAATATGAGCAAGTCTCTCTGATTCGATTTGCCACGGTTTTCTTCCTTCGTGATCTTATCTTATATTTATAAGTATATTGCTGTGTTTTGGGCCTTTGGTGGCCTAACTTCTTTTTGAAGTTTCCTACCCAAGTTTCTATTTATGACCTTAAGTCCCAATATCTGAAAATCCTGTTCATTATTTTATATATTGTAGACGTTCAGCCATTTGTGTCGAATTCTGAAACTAATAACTAAGAGGCCTAGCATAACTCGATTTATAATCACGATTGAAGAAAGGTGAAAATGCCCTTCTAAGCGTTATTTAATAAAGGGAAGTTGATTAAATTACAATCTTGATTTGATTAAACTAAATTTGAATAAACTAAATCTACAATCTCAAGGAAGATGATTAAACTATAGTTTTGATTTATACACGTATTATGCTTTTTTAAATTTTTTAGGGCCATGTATTTTATATGAAACTAGTTGATACTTGGGGTATTGCTGTCTCTGAAGAAAAATTATATTTAGAGCTATTAATTATTTTTTATTAATTCTTTATCCAAAGAGAATGGACATTACTAAGTATATAAAATACGAAGAAACAAATATTGATTTCTATGTATTAGTTTTGCGTATTCTTTTAGAATTACATAACTTTAGAATGGTGTTCTTTTAGAATGGTAATGAAAGAAACTATTTATTTTTTCCTGCGATTCTTTCAATGTTCCTTCAGAACTCTCAAGTTTAATTTTTGAAAACGTGAATATAATATTTTCTTTTAAAGATGATTAAACATAGAAGCGATATTGAACAAAATCATTAGTAAAGTTGAAAAGATAATTTTTGGAAATTAAGGTAGTGGGAAATTATTTGTACTTAAAAAAATAATATGGTGCAAAAGAAACATTATAAATCTCTTACATGAAAAATTTACATTAGAAACATAAAAAATTATATTTAAAATTTATATTTCATATATATCAAATTTAATGTTTCCTACAGGCATTTTTAACACATTCGCTGCCACTGACTTGCCTGTGCGTTACTCATATTATGTAATTGTACCAAAGCATCCATGTTATTAGATGACACCTTCTTTTCTACCTTCCTTTGCTATAAGTAATATCTTCTATTATTATAATTTGCTATAAGGATAATAGAGTCATTGCCATAAGGATAAACCGTCTTTGCTATAAGGAATTAGTTAGACGATCCTGATATCAGGAAGGGTGAGTAGCAGTGAACGTGATAATTTATTGAAAAAAGGTATCTATTTTGGCCTGTAAATTTAAACATACGCTCTCAAATTTCAGTAAAATCATTGACCGTAGTAAGAATTTCAATAGCATTATGGTGCAGGTTGAATGCAATTAGATTAATAAATTTAAAATATTTCCTCCCATAAATAACCCGTCAGAAGAAGAAAAAGACACTTCATAAAGTTTCATATATAGAAAGAAATATGGAATTTTGCCAAAGATTCTGAATAACTCATTACTAACATTCCAATTCCATTCCCTGCGTTATCGAAAACAAAACGAAGCGATATTTCTCAGGGTAGGAAACAGGATGTGGGACTGGAATGAGAGAAAAACACCCCCCGCCCCTACCTGACGCACTTTTAATTAGACGGAAATCTTTTTTCCCTGAATCATTTTAATTTCCTATCTTCAAATAAACCGCTTCAGCAATTGCTAAAAAACTTAATAATCCGATAATTAATTCGTCGAAGATTCGGGGGAAAGCGTCTTGTGTTTTACTTAACTTATTTTTTCAACACCAATACCCACACAAAAAAGAAAAATGCAAGGCAAGAAGAAATTGAAGAAGGATCAATAAAAAAAACTACCCAAGAAAAAAAAAAGAAAAAAAAAAGAAATACAAGAAGAAAAAGAAAAGGATTTCCAAGATGAAAGCCAATATAACAGGCATCAATTTCCTTACTTTTTCATTTTTTTGGCTATATTTTATTCACCCTATTGATCTTTCAAGATGCTCATGTACCCATGAATGAAGCATGATTCGTCGTTGTTTCAAAATAACACCTTATGTGTTCCCTCATTTCGGGCTTAAGGAAACCAGGGCCCATAAAAAGATAAAGTGGACAACATCGGTAAATAAAAAAGAACTAAAACATAACTGAAAAAGAAAAAAAAAACATCATTTTGCTACATGGTTGCTATCCCTCAACTGTTTGAATTACGCAGTGTGGGAAAAAAATGGAAGGAGCGAATACTATGTGACACTTTTGAGACACGGCCTACCATCCATCAGTCTTAATGTGACAAGACCGGGACTGTATGGTATGTCATTAGCTGGCTTGTGCGGTTTTCACAGTCGAAGTTTGCAAGTTGAGAAAATACGGGCATGTCTCTTGATTCGATTTTCCACGGTTTTCTTCCTTCGTGATCTTATCTTATATTTATAAATATATTGCTGAGTTTTAGGTCTTTGGTGACCTGACTTCTTTTCGAAGTTTCCTACCCAAGGTTTTATTTATGACCGTTAGCCCAAGAGATTGAAAATTCTGTTCATTATTTTATATATTGTAGACGTACAGCCATTTCTGTGCAATTCTGAAACTAATAACTAACAGGACTAGCATAACTCGTTTTATAATCTCTGTTGAGGACAGATGAAAATCTTCTTCCAAACGTTATTTAGTAAAAGAAAGATGATTAAATTACAATCCTTATTTAGAAACGTATTTTGTTTTTTTAAATGTCCTAGGGTCATATATTTTAGATGAAAATAGATTGAGCTCGGCGCGTTGCTGCCGCAATAAATAAATAAATAATAATAATATGTGCAATCAGCCAATAATTTGGCAATGTTTTGTCGACATAGGATAAACGGTTCGACAGTATATAAAAGACGAACAAACAAATATTCATTTTTATATATTAGATTTGTGTATTTTCTCAGAATTGTAAAACTTGGTGTTCTTTTAGAATCGTAATGAAAGAAACTATTTAATGTATCTCATGGTTCGTTAAATATTCGATCAGCATTATCAAGTTTAATATAAGAAATGTGATTAAATAATTTTGTTTTAAAATTGATGAAACATAGAAAATCTATTTAGCCATAAAGTCATTAATATAGTTGAAAAGATAATTATTAGAAATTATGATGGTGCAAAATTATTTGTACTGCAATACTATTTGGTAGTTACAGCAAAAGATGCTAAAATATAATTGAAATTCAGACGCCCTAGGATTGTTCTTTACAAAACTTTCTCTCGTAATCTGTAATAAAGCTGTTAGCTCTGCGAGTGATTGGCAAGACATTTGCGTACTATAGCTACAAAGCATTATCTTTTAACTTGGATTTGGCATTAATATAGAATATATCGTCACCTCGGCGAATTACTTGGAGATAAATTCTTGGTAATTCCATGCTGCTGTGACTAGAAATTTTTTATTCAATTTTAAATAGATACACTATTCCTATAACCATCCCGTAGGTGTAAACAATAAGTTGACCAAGTTTCATCGAAATCGGATGAACGGTTTAGGAAGGCATAAGAGACATACAGACAAACATTCGTTTTTATTTATATAGATAAAATAATTCATTTGTTTGTTTCTTAAATTATTTAATTTTTAAATTTTCAAAAACATTAAACATATTTTTATTTTCAAAGTAAAAATACCATAATTCGTATTTTTATCAAACTTAATTAATACTGATTTATTGTTTATTTTGTTATCAATCCTACTAAAAAATGAACAAAACTGCAAATGTGTGCATTAAGTACAAACCAGGAAAATAATTTTCACTTTAAAATTAACTTCATAAAACATTACGCCATATCAATATATAATGATCAATAAATTACTCTGTATCAATATATAATAATCAAAAAATTACTTTATATCAATATATAAATTTCATTACAATCAATATTAATATTGATATTGTAATGAAACTTGTTCAAACTTGGTGAAGACTGAATGACTCAGTGAAAGAATGCAACGAATTAAAAGCGACAGTTCGTACAAGTTGCCTAAATTGTTTTGTTTATTACTTCACTATAAGTTATTTCCCGTTTTGATCTAGAATGTTCTTATAATTTTTAAATATGGAATATTCGAGTCATTTTGTCTTGTCGATAAAAAAAGATATAAGGTTTCGTTTTTGGGATAAAGTTTCGAGTTAAGTTTAATGAGTGTTATCTTCAGTAAACGCATGTTTTATTTTCGCAACAATATTGTTACCGATCTCCTATCATTCTTATCTGTCGGGTTTGTTTACTCGTAAAGTGAATATTCGGAGTAATACTTACTAATATTAAGTAAATACTTTTCACACCCCCTGTGTATACGATGTGAGAAGAGATGAGCACAATGATTTGTCCTTCACCAGACGGCACAGCACAGACGATGTTTATTTCCAGAGCAAAGATAGGACAGCACAAAGAAGACAAGTATTTACAGCACTGCTCTGTACAGAAGACACTTATAAACAGCCGAGAAGAACCCACAGGACAGCACACAGCAGTACTCTACGCAGACAGTAGCCCACAGTAGCAACAGTAGTCCACAGGCAGGAATTCCGTAGTGTCAACCCACAGCGGTCAGACAGGATCCAGCAGGAGAGGGAATCCTCAAGGGATTGTGTCTACACTCACGTAAATCTCTCCCTAACAGGCTGAAACTACTTCTCTGTCTCTTCTTGCCTTCGCTGCCGAATCACTACTTCGCACAACAGAACTGCTCCTCAGTTCGGGACAGCTCCGTTCCCGATGAACACACACGACACAGGCTTCGTCAGAATACGCCATACAGCACTCCTTCGTTGCTTCAATATGCTCCCGGTGATTCCTCCCGTCAGGATTCTTCTTCCAGACTTCTCAGTTCAGGTCTACTCGGTCGATAACTGCCGCACTTCTCAGACTTTTCCTTAAGAACTCTCTATTCGGGTCTTTTCGATTCCACAAAGACTAAATGTGGTTTTAACGGGGTACCTGCCCTACGTAGCAGGGCTATCCCCAATCCTTGTTAATTCAAAACCTGGCGTCGAAACATGCACCAGGTTGGAGGTGTACTGGTAGATAGAAAACAGAGTCCGAGCTAGGCAGAAGCAGGAAGGAGCCTGGGAAGGGGAGAGAGTCTTCAGGACCAATCAGGAGGCTTCACTATCGGCGGGTGTGGGGAGGAGACGCACTGTTTATTTTTGGTCTGGGGACGGTAGAGATCGGGATAAAGTGTTGTTTGCTGGCAGCCAATTAGAGGTGAGGGGCTCAGTGGTTGAAATGTACTATGAAGTTTTAGGCGAGTAAAGCGTTGATCAGGATGAGTTTTCACTCCTCTTTGTCGGGGGTTTTCTTTAGTTCTTTTGCGGCGTTGAGTATTCCTGGGAATTCTTCAAGCAGGGATTTGATTTCTCTTAACGTTTCTAACATATCTTTAAATTCTGCTAACTCTATCGGCGTGGAAACAGCCGCCTTAGACGCTGGGTTTCTAGGGAGCTGGTCTCGTTTATGGGTCTGATGGATTTCTTCGTTTTTCGTTTCGACTCTATTTTCAAGGCTTTTTTTCGTTACTTCTGCAAATGGTTTTCTTGCTGGGGGATAATTTCGGGTGCTCGGGTATTTTCTGCATCCTCTCCATGAGGCCAGGTGTCCGGTTTCTAGGCAGTTGATGCAGGTGGGCTCTTGGATTTTTTCCTTGATACTGCATTGCTGAGTGGGGTGATTTTTGTTACATTTGATGCAGCGCGGAATGCATTTGCAATTCCGCGCGCTATGGAAGAATCCGGTACAGTTGAAGCACATCGTTGCCTTGTCTGGTTTCCTGTAGGTTTCAATCTTGATTCTTATGTAGAAGAGGGAGTTTAGATTATAGATGCTATTGTGATTGTTTGCCTTTTTGACTTCTGCAAGGAATATGGGGTGGAGGGTCTTAGTGCGAAAATTTTTAAGTTGGGATATTCTGAGGATTTGGAAGTTCTTTTCTTCGAGCTCTTTCTTTGTTTCGTCTTTATCAGTATTTCCTGGGAGGCCTTTAATGACAACTTTAATTGGTCGTTCAGAGGGGTCTTCGGTTATGGTATACTCTTTTTTCTTGTTATCTAAGATTTATATTATGCCTTTTCTTTCAACTTCATTTTTGGGGGTTATTCTGAGTAATCCACTAGAGTACTGGTTTTCGGTTTCAGGGAATTTTCTACAGATCTCTTGGAGTATCAGGTTGTAATCTTCAGACATCTTTAAGTTAATGGGTGGGACCAATCTCTTGTTCAACTTCAAGGACTTGAAATTTATTCTGGGTAATTATTTTCTGGCTACCGGTTGAATTTTTCCTTTTGGCGGCGTGCCTTTTGTCCACCTCTATGAACGGCTCTTCAACTTCCATTTCTTCTTCCAAGGGGGGGCGGTGTTTATCGCAATTCTCTAAAGGGCAAGGGCCGACTTCATCCAGCTCATACTCTCTTTTCTCAATTTCTGCCTGTATTTCTTTTATGAGGTCATCAAGGTATTGTGTAATGCTTTCCAAATTGTTGGCTTTCATTTGGTTGAGAGTTTCTATGAATGAATGTGCTATTGATTTCTGTTGTATTACCCTAATCTGGTGGTTTTGAATGAAATTGCATAGGTTTTTGTTTCCTTCGTGTGGCCTACAGTTTCATTTGATGCATGGCTTAGCGTTTCTTAACTTCTTCTGATATACTTCTATCCTTCTTTCAAATTCGGCTGCCCAACTTTCTAGGTCATTCCGTTCTGATGACGAGATATAGGCCTTCATTTTTTCCCTAGTACTTAATAAGGATTCCTGTGAGTCATTCACAGTAGAATGGTGCATCTTTAGTAAGCTACATTGATTATTAATTTTTTGCATAAATTCGCTAGGGTACAAAGAATTCGTTATATACTTAGGAATACCACTACTGGTGCTACTGAGCGATGCTTCAGAGCATCTGTCCCCTTCCGTGGCTGGAGACCCGAATCGAATGGAGATTCGATTCCACAAAGACTGCTCATTATATATAGCCGCGGGAGGTGGGACTAAAATCTTTTGGACCAATCAGGAGCATTTTGGATGTATCTCGGCTCCTAATGGATGGATCAGGAAAATTCTCAAAGTTTCAGGTATTATCCATTTTGTTGCCAAAATAGCTAAATTCAACGCTCATATTGCGAAATGGTCGCCAAACTCTGGGTTCTCTGACGTAATACCCAGGCATTATTCAATACAGATAACTGTAAATCTGTCTTAATTACGAGGACATTTTTAATGCGGGAAAGCAAAATTACAGGTTCGTAATCATATAAAGTAATAGTTATTCAAACTATATTATATTTCCCACTCTATGTACTATATAACTGTATATTATGTTTCAAGCGAATTTCAGAAATAAAGCATGATTCATTTACTTACCAGAATACTTTTAAAGCATTGTTTCAGCATCACTATTTTCAAATATAAATTCATAAACAGAAAGTAAAAAAAAAGCAATAAAACTCTTAAAACGGCCGTTTTTCTCTTCTTTGTTTATACTTTTATTCATTGCAATATAAGAATGTAAAGCCATTTGGAATTATCCAAATAATTTATAAAAACTATTCTATTGACAAAAGAAATAAAAAATAAATTGAGTAGTATTTTTACAGTATGCATAAGAGATTTTAAGTAATATGTCGCAAAATGTTTTATAAGGGAATAAAAATTAAAATAACTTATTTACATAATGATGTGCCTCAATATAAGTTAATATAATATATATTTATTTTTTACTACTTTTAAAGTCTGTCATGTGATATAGTTCATTCAATGAAAATAATAGCTCATAAAGGTGAAGGTTTTAAGAAAATTACCTATCTTTGTTACTTTACAATTTTCAATCGCTTATGGCTTATTTTCAATAAACTAAATATGACAATGTGTCTTTTGATAAAATATGAATATATTCATACAGACTCTTTAATGAGACTTTATTACTTTCAAGTTATAAAAATAAATTCTGGTAGAATATTACTTTTATTGTACCTAAAGCAGACATTAACATTATTTTGTAACATTTTCGCTAGAAATGTGAATCGTACTTTATTTTAAATAATAACATGTCTTAACAGAAAATAACATAACACGTATTTATTGTTATTGCTTAACAGCGCTCATTGCAAAAAAGAGATAAAATATAAATTTTATTCGATGGAAGTCAGGAAGTCTCTTTCAGAAAATTATCTATATTCGAAGGTTTTTATTGTCTTGTCTACAATTTTCTGTTGCTGTAACATACTTTTATGGGCTTTCGTTAAATCAAGCATAGTAAAAATCTTATTTTAAAAATTTATATAATTTCTTAAACTAGATTTTATCTCTTTCAAGCAATGAAAAATATTAGATTAGAATAATTCATTTTATTAATGGTATCTCAAACTAATAATTATTAATTAAAGTCTTCTTCATATTTTGATAGTTTTATAGTATAATCTAGTATAATAATCCTTTTTATTGGATGTATTTTTCTCGAACATTTCATATTTCATATTTGTGTCATTTCACATAAAAAAAATTTAAAATTTTTTAGGCTAAGTTTGCATGTGAGTTTGAGCAATCTTTTAATTCGAGCTATGTCAACACATCATTTATAAAAGAAAATTTTTCTTATGCAAACATAATTTTAAAAGTTATTTTTATTGTAAAAATAATTTTAAGATTTTGTTTATATTTCTTATGAAATATATATATATATATATATATATATATATATTCTGAATTTTCATTCTCTGAATTGAAATTTTAAAACAATACCTCCTAGATAAACATTACCTCCTCTAAAACATGCATGATCCAATTTTGGTAGTTTTAGATCAAATTGTCTATCCTAACATACTCAAACGCTGTCACGCACATTAATCATTTTTTATGAACAGAAATTGATTTCATAAAATCAATTTCTCCTATAAAATCAAGAATTCTGTGCTAATGAAGACTTTATATATAACAGTAATATGAATATGTAAGAGGAAACAGAAAAAAAAAGATCGTATAGGCAAATAATAATTCTTTATATTCTATGTTATTTATAATGTTACTTAAGAAAATTTACTAGAAGTATATAAATGTATCTAGAGACAATAGTTGAACATACAATTGTTATGTATGTGTGTATGTGTTTGTGTGTGTATGTGTATATGTGTGTGCCATTTTCATAATAAAGACTTTTATTATAAATATTACTCTTTTATTAGAAATATTATTCCTTTAATGAAATTTTATAATTCAAAAAAAATATAATGCTATAATGTACAAATTTTTATGCTATAATATACAAAAATGTAGGAATTCTTTTAATAGTAAGAAGATGAAATGTAATTTCGGGCACACATGATCTGCTCTGAAATGTCGACTAATTATTCCAAAAACTTCTACTTTGACTACGAAACCTTTAGAGGCAAAAAACTGGGGTAATATGGTGTTCGGTTTGATTAATCGATTTTTAACGATTCCAAATTGACTCCTAGGAATCTTCGGGGTTCGTCATTATGTTGATTAAGTGCTCAGAACAGGAGTCTTTTTTTTAAAGGAGGTGAATTAGGCATTATTAAGTTTCACTACTTTATTGTACGGCATTAAGTAAATTAACATGGCTTTTGCCTTCATTTTCAAAATTAGAAACAGAGTGAATAGGGCTCAATAAACTTATTCGAATACTCTTTAAACAATGTGAATTTTTCTTTCAGTCAATACAAAATGCTATATAGCTACAAAATGCTATATGATATATATAGCTACATATAATATTATATAGCTACAAAAATCACATACCAAATTTCATGTATTTAAATTATTGCGTTTAAATACATCTAAATATACAGATCGACAGTCTCCAATCATCATTTGATTTAGTTTGAAATTTGATGGGTATCTATAATATAGATGTTAAATCTGTATTTATAATTTTATCTATATGGAAATTATCGTTTCATTCTGGCTAATAGAGCGATATTGGATAGAGTGGACGCTAAAGCATTATATTCGTATCTCTTAGGTTGTAATGTCAGACCAAGCCATTCGAAGACTCTACGTGTGCGATGGTAGCTGGCGCACGTATAAATCTGTCATGATCCCAAAGTCCTCCATGTCGAGAATTATACCACTGGGGGTACTGGGTTAGAAGTGACCATTCTCTGGTTCAGGTCTAAATTACGATCTGTGGATGAATAAATGAAATGCATGAATGAAGTCCACCCAGTAAAAAGGATTCTGAAATGTGAGTAGCTAAGATGTACTCTTGGTCCTAGATGGCGCAACTGATAAACAAGAGACACAAAATTCGGCTTACAATCACTGACACCGCCACCAGGTTTGTCGATGGTATTAGAAACAAAGAAAAATTCCCATGATAAATTATGGATGGAGTCTATCAGAACGGCAGATTCCGTTCTAATCTCTTTTCCTCAAAATTCAATAAAAAACTAAACGATATGGTGAAAAGATAATATACCGAAGTTCATTTCTCTTGCCTAAAAGGATTTTGAGTTATTTTTTCAGAAATTGGCCGACACTTTCCTAAATTTTATTTTTTTTTCCTGTTTTTAACTTGGGGAGAATCTACAGACTGAAGAATTTTTCAAAATCTCGTATTCGAATTTTTTTTGAAAATTATAATACTCTCTTTATAATTTGGATATAAGAAATTAAAAAAAAACTTACCACATAATTCTTAAATGAGAGAAATGTAATTTTTCTTTACAGATCTTAACTAATGGCAAATTTTGTCTATGTTAATTAAATGCCACCTTAAGTTAGTTTGTGTATGTGATTAATAATTTACGCTCCACTTAATTTTGAAAACGAAAGAATTCCTACTTTAATTTGTGAGTCGTGCTTAACTTAACTTTCATACAGCTTCATACAGATGTCGAATCAGGTCTTTTCCCACACTTCCTTGTTTTGAAAGTTTAAAAGATGTAAGTATTATTCTCACGCTATATTTCTATTAGCTGACATTTTCCGATTACTGAAGCAAGCAATGCTTTAACAATGGTTATGAAAAGTAATAATCCAAATATTTAAGTTAACTGACAATCTTTATTTCAATTGTCTTCAGCTGTGTTTCTTTATTTCAATTGTCTCCAACTGTTTTTCTTTATTTCAATTGTCTTCAATTGGTTATCTTTATTTCAATTTTTTTCATCTGGTTATTTTTATTTCAATTGTTTTCAACTAGTTATATTTTTCCAATTACTCAAACGACTTTTGCAAGCAATGATTTAACAATGTTTACGAAAAGTAATAATCTAAATCTTTTAAATTAACTGTTTATCTTTCTTTCAAATACGAGGGCAATCCCCAAAAAAAGGTCTCCAATATTTTTGGATATACAAAGAACCATTTATTTTCTATAATTGCTACATCACTTTAAATATTGAAGAATGTTTTATTTTTCAACGTAATCACCATTTCGGTCGATGCAATTTTGCAGACGCTGTGACAGTTTTACAATGCCCATGTCATACCAGCTTGCCGCCATGCCCTTTAAGAAGCATTGAACCTTGCAACTTTTCAGTTAAAATCCTGTGGATTGTGCTTCTGGAAACCTCAGGAACCAAAATCCAGACAGCATCCAGAGTGATCCTCCGATCTTTACACATGAGTTCCTTAACTTTGGCGACTGTCTCGTCGGCAATCCTTTCTTCCGGCTCCTTTCTTCGTCATGAATTTCAGTACGACCGGCTGTAACCTCTCTACCCCACTTGCGAAAGTTTTTGATATCCATGCAACACTGTCTATACACGTCAATAGGCGGTGAATTTCAACCGGTTTAACGTCTTTTGCGTTCAAAAATCGAATAATTGCGCGCACTTCGCTCTTGGCGATAACGCTTATCGGGAGCTCCATTTCAAATGGCTGTCAAACCAAGACTGAGCATGCGAGAGAAGTGCCTGCGTGCTTATGTGGTAGCGCAGAAGGCACCACTCACAACAGTGTTGCCAACAACCGTATTAAAACTTTCTCTACGTCCCCCAAAAATAGGAGACCTTTTTTTAGGATTGCCCTCGTATTTTCAGCTGGTTATCTTTATTTCAATTTTTTTTCAACCGATTCTTCTTCTGACTTCTATTTGTGAGGTGAGTGAACGTGCCCCTTGCAAAAAAGGGATGTCTAAGCTAAATCACATTTTTAGCCTTAGTTGTCTTACTGACAAAACAAGAGACGCTCATTTTGCTTAAGTGGCTGACAAATCACTGACAGATCTGTCAACGGTCTTTAAATGCCTTAACTAACAACAACATGCATGTAATTTTTTCCAAAGATTAAGATTATCAGTACTCTTGTAAATATGAATAATGTTATGATTTTAAAAATTCAATAAATATCTCTCCATTATGAATTTGTGTCTCAGTTAATAAATATAGATAATTTTGAACATGTAGAATATACAAGTATTCAAGCACAAAAATAAGATAATTTAATTATGGATAGAAATATGAAATTTAAATGTGAGAGGTGAATTTTAAAGCATTCAATGAGCAATTACTTTAATTATAAGAAACAAGACTTTTAGACTTTTTTTATTTTATTAGTCCTCTAGAAAAAAATGTTAATCGGAAATATCGATATTTTTTGCTTCTTTTCAAAATATGTGGGAAATTTGTGATAGTTTGAAAATTAAAATTTTTCTACTAAAATTAAGTTTAAAAAAATAAGTGAAATTTTATATCTTATATTTCAAGTTATCATTCAAAAACGATATTTTTCTAAGTTTTGTGTTACCAATCAAGCAGAAAAAAAGGTATATTTTCACATGACTTTTATTTCGCAAGCAATAAGATTTAGAAAAGAGATAATCTGAATATCCATCGAGTTCTAACTTTTTTTTTCCTTGAAAAACCAGTTTAAAATGGTTTTTAAATAATCAAGTGGTTATCAAATTATACATGCATCGAAATTCAGAAAACGGTTTTTGTTTTTCATTTCAAATTGTTCGAGATTTAAAACTTTATTACTTCCAGCTCTTTTTTAGCACTAAAAATTTTGTTTTAATTGGCTTGGAACTATCTCATGATTGTTGCCTTGTACAATAGTCTATTTTAAAAAAGTAATGATTTTTTTTTTTTCATCTCTAAAACATTTTTGCCAAGTAGAATAATTAAAGATTAAAAAGACATTTATATATATTATTGGATACTTCTTCTTACAGTTGTGCGTTCATTCCCATTTTCTTTTCTATGTTTCTTCGGGTGTCCATAATTGTGACTCGGTCATTTACTGGCTTGACAGGCAAATTGAGTACATGGTCGATATTCGAGCTAAGTTGCAACTTTTTGTTGGTGATATGTCGATAAATGCCTTCTTTATTGATTTTCGATATCAACCTGCCTTAGCATTTTTGATAGCCTTAAAAGAGAAAAAATGCTATCTCAAAAGCGGTAAATCTCCAATTTTCTATCCGTGCATTTTGAAACTTCAAAAACCCGAAACCAAAAAAATATCATGTTCTCACATGATGATAAAATAAGAATAATTTGTAAAATTAAAAATAAATTTTCTATTTTACACACAAAATGATTATGAAATAATCTTGCTAAGATAAATGTATTAAAATAAACCTGAATGATAAGAATTATCAACAGTTTATGATGTACTTGTAAAAGTGAAATAACCGATGAATAAACCATCTCTCGCAACCATAAATACAATATAAAACTTCAGAAAAATTTTAGTCATATTTACTTTTAGTATTTGTAATGGATTGTACATTGAATGACAATAGAACAGTGTATGTGTAACACCAAAAACATCAATAAGTATCACCAGAAAAAAAAAGGAAATAACTATTCAGTGCAGATAAGATGTGTTATAAATCTATATGTGAAAGGAATTTTCAAAATATACGATGCTATCGAAATTGCTGTCAACATTTGAGTTGAAAGGTAACTTTAACCCTTAACTGGGAACGTGCGGTCTGTGAAACCGCTAGTGATGGACTTCCACTCACCCCTATTCTAATTTTAGCTCAATTCAATGGAGTTACCTAGTAGCCTCCTGTTTCGTGACCTTCAATGCACCTGCACTTTTTCAATCTATTTCAGTAAATGGTTTTTTTAAAGTTTATTCAGGTATTTCTTTTAACGTGGTCACTGAGACCGTTCCTCAGCATTTGTGTCCTAGGAATAAACATGGTTTAGCAGATGGCGCGAAAACTTGGGCCAAGAAATATCATCCGATTAACTGATTCGATTATGAATCAGTGCTTCAGACACTTTTAAATGAAGTAGAAAGTGATTTTAGTGATAAGAATCAGATACAGATGAGTTTTTCGATGAAAGTTCGTATTCAACTAATTCTGATATGTATTTTCAAATACAATTAATGTTTCTAGTGATAATGGTCGTTAAAAAAATTTATAAAAGAAAAATTGAAAAATTTATCAAGAGATATTTATTTTGAAAAATTTATCAAGATATATATATATACAGAATTTATAGGTTGATTTTTTATTCTGGTTCTTAACCTGTAAGTTTAAAATGCCCTTGGAAACCGTGCTATGAAAGTCACACAAGCTGATAAAAAAGGGCCGATTTTATCTATTGTCATTTTTTTCCCATATAATTATTGAGTCATATGAAAAATAAAGAAAATTGAAAGAAATATGTTTTTTCAAAGTTACTTCACTAAATGTTACTTTACCAAAATGTTTTTTCAAGAATATTATTTATTGTTATATGTAATTTGAGAAGAAAATGCATTTTCAGAAGCATTTACTCTTTTCAATGATAAAATATTTTGAAAAATTGCTCAAACATATTTATGTAGTAAGATAAATGTCTTCAGAATATATTTGCTTATTTTCAATCTAATGCTTTCATTAGAAAATTTGATTCGATTGCAAAGAAAATGCGATCTCATAGACCGCACTTAAGCAGTTACGTCCTAAATTTTCACCTCCCCAGTTAAGGGTAAGTATACAAATTAAGAAATTTCTCTAGTAATTCCCATTTTTCATAAAAAAAGGAAAAGAATTATAACTAAAAATAAACACATTATTTTTTTTTGTTGGAATGCAATACTGCTTTCATAAATTAACCAATTTCTTACTGACATAAAATATGTTCTCAGATGTCTTTTGATTTTAATGCACATAAAACATTATTTTATTTATCCAGGCTGTTGAACGAAAATTGGCTACTAAAACATCTTTATTTAAATTATTACTCCAGTGAGCTCAGATATGATTAAATAAAGCAAATCGGTGCTTAAGTTAAAGTAAAAGTAATGAAATTGTATTTTGATACATATGAAATTATGTAACGATATGAAATTATGTAAATTGTATTTTGATACATATGAAATTATGTAACGATATTATTTTATATTATGAAAAAAAGGTAAGTAATATGTTTTATCAATGTTACTTCACTAAATGTTACCGAAAATAGTATTCATTCTGGTTTTAAGTGTGATAAACACATTTATTCAATAGAAATAAGAATAGCTATGATTTTTTTTTGTTAACGTTCGACATAAAAAACAACCCAATTTTTTTCATCAATAAGAAGGAAATAACTTTCAATTGAGATAAAAAAAATATTTTAGGCCAATCAATTGTCAAATATGCGTAAAAAGATATGATTACACACCAGAAATTCAATTCACTTTTTTGTATAAAATCATAAAAACTTGTAAAAACATTTAATTCTTTCGTTACAAATTTAATATATTTCTTTATGTTTGAAGAGTGCGATAGTGCTGACCCTAAAAAAACCTACAAACGTTGTTTTTATCGTAAGTGAAAGAAATTATAATTAACAATAAATGTCAAATTCGTTAAACGAAGGAACAGTTTATCGTAAAATGCATTTGCTAATGACCCACCCAAACTTCATTCTCATTTTGAGAATAAGATTAGATAAGATTAGATTATTCGGTTTGAAGTAAATTATGACCGATGAATGATAGTTATCCAAAATATATGTAAAAAACGTTTCATTATTATTATTTTTTATAAACGCGATCTATTCATTTAAGTGTTGAAAGAAAATGGATTGTATTTTTTTTTTCTATCATGAAAGTATCAGTAATTGTTCTGAAATATTAAAAGATGTGTTGCCAATTAGAGAAAAAAAATGAATAGAAAAATATTTAATAATTGTATTACTTTGAAGATATCATAAATCAGAAAGTGGAAAGTGGCTGAAAAAATGAGTATTATTAATAATTTAATGACAGAAATCAATATCCTTTTATTTTGGTACGCAAAATTATATTATTTTTTCCTGGTTCATCTCATTATTTAAAATTAATTTCAGCATTCATGAAAAAATAAATGAAAAAAGAATTCGTGTGACAGTTTATTAAGTGTTTTGTTTTTTTAAATTTGAATATAATCATTGAAAGTGTTATAATTTAAAATTTTTATCATCGGAATGCTTGTGGCAAAAATATTTAAAATAAACAATTTTAAAGCAATATTAGGCGTATTTATGATGATATATAATTATATGAATTAATATAGTGAATGTAGTAACTTGATTTATAAAAAGAACAATGGATTTTATTATTAATAATTTAATGAAGAAAATAAATATCCTTTTTCTTTGGTACATAAGTTTCACTAGACTACTGTGGTTCGTCTCATTATTTAAAATTAATTTCAGCATCTATTATCAGGAAAATAAAAATAAAAATAAAACAATCTAAGCGTTGCATTTTTCAGTGCTTTCTTTTTTAATTTGTATGTAATCCCTTTTTGGCTTTAAATTTTATGATTTGAGTGTTTGGGGCAAAAATGTTATAAGTATACAATTTTAAAACAATATTAGGACAATTTATACTATGTATAATCATAAAAATTAATATTGTGAAGGGGATAACTTAATTCATAAATACAATGAATTTTATTATTAGTAATTTAATGAATGAAATAAATATCTTATTTTTGCACGTTAAGCTTCACTAGACTCCAGTGATTCCTCTCATTATTTAAAATTTATTTCGGCATCTACTATCATTTTGATTTTAGTTTTGTCTTTTTATAATTTGAATATAATCCTTCATATTATAAGTTTTTTAAAAATTATTATTTGAGCATTTGTCTTAAAAATATTATAAATAAATAATTTCAGGCCTATTTAGAATATATCATCCTATAAATTAACAACATGAATGGAGTAACTTGCTTTATAAACAGTACAGTAGATTGTATTAATATTAATTTAATGATTTAAATAAAAACTTATTTTTAAACATAAAGCTTCATGAAAATTACGTTATTCTTATCGCTTAAAAAATTAATTACCATGAAAACATAAGTACAAAAAATTATATTTTGGTTACATTTTCCTTTCCTTTTTAAATTTGATTATAATCATTTATGGCGCTATTCTTAAAATTTTATTATCTG
Organism: Argiope trifasciata; assembly: GCA_026543055.1. NCBI lineage: Eukaryota > Metazoa > Arthropoda > Arachnida > Araneae > Araneidae > Argiope > Argiope trifasciata. The sequence goes on along the minus strand of JAPMOQ010013190.1, from coordinate 507,984 downwards.
AGTGTTTATGGCAAAAGTATTATAAATAAACCCTTTTTAAATAATATTAATCCTATTTATAACATATATCATCTTAAAATGAATATAGTTAACTTGATTTATACAGAGAACAATGGAATTTATTATTAATATTTTAATGAATAAAGTATTTTTTGTACGTAAAGCTGCATCAGACAGCAATGGTTCTTCTCAGTTTTAAAATTAATTTCCGTATTTATTATCATGAAAGCATAAATAAAAATCAATCTTTCCGTTTCACTTTCTATAAATTTTTCTTTTGTAATTTCTATGCAATCATTCATGGTGTTAAGCTTTTAAACTTTATTTGTGGCAAAACTATTATTAATAAATAATTTTAAAACAACATTAGGCCTATTTATAAAGCATACATTTTATAAATTGATAGAGTGAATTGAGTAATTTGATTTATAAAGAGTACAAGGGATATTATTATTAATAATTTAATGAGTGAAATAAATAACATTTTTTGTACGTAAAGTATACATTTTTTGGATATACATTTGACTTTTATGACTTATCTCATTTTAAAATTCATTTCAGCATCTGTTAAGATGATAGTAAAAATAATAATAAAAAAAAATCTATGTCGTAAACATCTTTTAGTGTTTATTTTATTATTTTTTTATTTTTGGTTTGGATACAATCATTTATGGAGTTATGTTTTTTGAAAAATTATTATCCGAGAATTAGTGGCAAAAATATCATAAATAAACAATTTTAAAACAATATTAAGCCCATTTATAATAGTATATCATAGCATAAATTAAAGCTGTGAATAGAGTGATGATGACGATGCTAAGTTATAAAATTTTTAATGTCCTCTTTGTTTCCATATTTTATTAAATAATTAAATTTTCCGTCTAAGCTTGTATGAAAAATATTCAATTCATTTTCACTAATTTTATTACACAAATAAAAAATGGAGGATGCTTAAATATTTATCCTTAAATAAATTATAATAAATTATACAGGGTGTTACCTTTCTAATTTAATAAAAGAAAGTCGTTTTGACACATTTTTCATTATATTGTTTTATATAATCGCATCGGGCAATTAAATTCATACTCGGTTAAAATTTTCTCTAAAGAATCCGAATATGTTGAAAACACTGGTTATCAACCACATTGGTCAATGTTTTTTTAATGGTTATTTCTTGTGGTTAAGACTTTCCTTTTGCAAAAACAGTTTATATTTTCTAGAAAAATGGAAGGCCTGGCCCATCATCCAGGGGAATTTTAAGAAAAAAATATTTTTTAGCAAAAATTTGTCTTTATCTTCAATTTTAATTTTCATAAACACTTTTTGACATGAAAAAAGAATTGGTTTAATCAGTTTATTTCAAAATACTAATGAATATAAATATTGTAAGTTATGAGGTAAAAAGTTGGCAAGCAAATAAACACTAGTATTTTTTAAGTATTATTTTCAAGTATTCAAGTATCACACTAGTATTTTTTAAACTTTTATTATAATGCATGTAAAATATTTCACTTCATTGTGTAATTAAGCGAGAACTTCTGATAAGCACGTCTTTTTGCTTATAAAGATTTCGATACTTTCTAGCGATATATATTTTCTGTAATAGTACTTAATAATTTTCATCCAAATTTTCATCGTTGTTTTGATTTGTCATATTGACTCACACGCTGAACGACTTATAATCAGCCTTTCCATTGGTTCATTTCAAAATTTGACACATAATTCTTTTTTGATATTTTGATGATAATAATATAGGATACTTTTGATAATAAAATTGAATATGTTTGGTGTATAAATGCCATACCAAATTCAATGCCTCCGGTTTATAACACTTTTATAATGTTCAGCTGCTGATGAACAGAAATGTAGGCATTTACAGAATTACCAGATTCTATGCCTCCGGTTTATAAAAATTTTCAGCTACTGATGGACAATAATACATGGATCTGCAGAATTACCAAATTCTATGCCGCAGATTTATACCACTCTTATAGTGTTCAGCTACTGATGGATTTGCCAAATGCATTCATGTCATACGTATATAAATATTCTGAGTTATTGAAAACTACATACCAAATTCGAGACTTTATTCCTTCTTTTCAATTTTGAATCAACATAATATCATACATATTAATGATGCTCAGAATTAAATTCGGAACTTGGGGAACAACTCTATAGAATTTTGTCCACTTCAGTTGGTTTCTGAACTTTATTGCCATCATCCAGTTCTTTAATAACGATTTAATGGACATAAGATGGAACTACATATCTTCAGTTTCGATTGATTTTCCTTAATTCCTATCTTAGGGGTAGGCAAAATATTCCTGACATGAAAAGAGGTTATATAATTTATTTAGATGACAGTAAGTACTCAAAAAATATTTAAAAAATATTTTGTTAATATAAACAGGAATGATATTGTAACTTGAATTTCAAAATTTTGTTTTATTTTAAATATATAATTTTTAAGAGATTTGAATCTTTCTGTACTGTTATTTGTAAATCTGTGTTGAACACATTCAATATCTACACAGATTTAATTTCTCCCTTCAAAGTAGTCAATTATGGGTTTTTGTAGTAAATTATTTTTGTGGCAGAATTACCAAAATAGAAATTTCTTGATTTAAAAGATTGTAATTCTGATGAAGATGATATCAAAAAAAATCAAGAAACTCATAAGTATTGCTTATAGTATATATAAACTTGAAAATAAAAATAAGAATATTTAATTATTATAAAGGATGTCATAAAATTAACTCAAGATTTGTTTCTACCTCCATGTAAGTCGTGCTGTAAACCCAATTCAAAATCGTTTGACAGCTGGTAGATTAGTTTTAATAAAAATGGAGCATTACACAAGATAATAAAGTGTATTCACTGTTGAAAATTATTTCCGAAATTTATGAAACTCCAGAGATCATATTTTGAAAATTATGGAATTACCCCTTAGAACTTGTGTTTATCAATCGAAAATAGAGATACTTTCTAATTTAAAATAAATATATATACATTTTATATTAATTTCTGAAGTTTTCTTTTTATTTAAAATACATTTCCTAGAAAATTAAGAAGTAGATTTCCTTATCTACCTGAAAGTAAGTCAATATCTTGAATATACATCAAAGAAAATTCAATTGACAATCTTTCAATATGGTATTATTTGAGATCTGAAGATCAGTATATTAATCCTTGCAATGACTTTGCTTTGAACATTATTAATCAAAAGATCTTAACGCTCTGAACTGATAGTAATTTTCTGAATCAATTCTTCAAATAAAAAATTAAGTCTATTTCTTTCCTTATTAAAATGTTATTTATTGAACTTTTTTTCCCTCATTAAAATATCTAAAACATTTTAACCCTCCGTTAGGCGCGCGACTTTTACTGACGTGTTTAGGCGCGCGGTCTACACTCGTAGACCAAATTTATTTACTGTTTAAAATGCAACAAATAAAATTTCTTGATTAAAAACTGATTCATACTTTTCTTTTAAGTATTTTAAAAGGTAATGAAGTAATTTAAATAAACTGTATTACGTTATTAGCAGTTTTTACTCGCAATAAAATCTTGTTATACATTTTTAAGGATTATTTTACATACGAAATAAAAATTTAATTAAATAAACAAAAATTAATTTCTTGAGTTAAAAAATCAAGTAAAAGGGCAATATTTACAAACAGCAGTTAGAAAGAATAAAATGAAAATCTTTTTGATCATTTCACAGGCTTTTGTCTTTTCAGTTATTCAAACACGAGACACACATGTCAGCCACGTGTTCTTTACGTGCAGATTGGTGGCATTTGCAGCAATATCGCCTGGAAGATTTATTTCTTCTCGGACATATGCTGTGATGCCCCACATAATTTTTTCCCTTATGATTTTCCGTAGGTTTTTGAGTTTCTTCAAGACCTAAAAGGACAGTTGCATGTCTTTTAATTTCCACAGGCAGTTCTTTCAGTGTTGATCTAAATTATACTTTTGCCGTATTAACAGCCATGTAAACGATTCAATAAATGTTCGTCTTTTTGTTTTATTTTCTGGATTAATTGCCTCGTAAACATAAAAGGCATTTATAGCAGAGATGTTCAACAAATCGTAGAAAATTACCATAGGCCATCGCCTGGAGTTCCTTGCAACATCATAACTTCGACACATCTGATCTACTAAGTTTACGCCTATTTTAGCTTTATTGTAGATTATTTCCGGTTTTACCTTTTCTTCCATTTCTGGATCCATTGCTTCGTCGTGGTGCATACTTTCCGGTGGATCCTCTTCAAATTCATCCCCACATTCTTCCATTTCTTCTTCGCTTGACAATTCTTCAAGCCATTTCATCCACAATTTCGGGTCTCTTGAAGTTTCAACACGGCGGCTTTTACTTTGTGACATAGTTTGTTTTAAAATCAAACACACTAATGCATTAAAATAGTCAAACGTTTTAACTTTTGCCTTATAAAGCGCGAAGAAACAAAATCGCAATCTGATTAAAAATGTGACATAATTAGGTGCGTGGTCTACAATCGTAGACCAACCGAATTCTTCCGTATATAAACTAGGCGTCTGCACTCGCTAACAAGCGAAAGGACACTGGCAGTGTAAAACAGTGTATTTAGAACAGCTACTGAGAAGGAAGTGTCTGCGCGTGCCATATATTAGAAATTACGTTATTTAAAAAGTACCTGGTCTGCGATCGTAGACAGCGCGCCTAACGGAGTGTTAATGGAAAATTTGAAATCCTTGAAAATTTTCCTTTGAAAAGCGAATGGGTACGGACATTTTCAATCTTTCAGAGAAATTTGTAGAAATATAATAAATTTTGAATTTCATCTGGCAAATAAGTTCTTGCTTATGCATGAATCTGTGTAAATGCATTCATTCGAAAATGCGAAGTGGTAGACGGAAGAAATTTGATAAATGGTCTCTACACCAAACACAATTTTGTATCAAAACTTAGAGTTCAAAAACTCAATGGGAAAAAGTATTTTGAGAAAATGCCCGGATTCTACATTATATGAAGAAATTAAGTACACATTAATTTTATCCTAAAAGCATATGAGGAATTCTAGAGAAAAAGATTCCATTTAATTCTATTTACACATAAGAAAATGTAGAGCTCTGTTAAAGTAAAAATGTATACATACGATTCAAATTACTCTGGTAAACAGGAATTATAAAGGTAAACATGAATTATTTCTTAAGGTATCCGAACACGTTAAAAACACTGGTTATCACCCACATTAACGATTTATATTTTTATTTCTTTTTCTTGTAGTACTGACTTTCCTTTTTTCAAAATAGTTTATCTTTTCCAGAAAAAGGAAGCCCTGACCTATTGTCCAGGGTCAGATATTTTTCAGTTAAAATCTGTCTTCATATTTTTAAATTTTAATTTTCATAAAAGTTTTTCATCTTTAATATGATACCTCAAAAACTAATAGAGGCATTCACATAAAAATTTAATGTGAATTATGTGTTTTTTTGTGTTATAAATAATACGAGCAATGAAATGACCCAAAAGGTTTATTCTTGGTGAAATACTTTCTCATTTATAAGTTTTTTTTAGAAAATTAAGTTGTAAATTTGTTTAAAAAATATTTTTACCCAAAACTGCTTTGCATTTCAAAGTTTTTCTTAGATTTTGTTTCATTTCATTCAAAATTATATTCCATAATATGGGTACAAAGAAAAATAGGATGGCTGAATTACAATTTTCCGTTGAATGTTAACCATTTTTGTTAAATTTCATTACGATTTACAACAAATTTTCCTATTTCTCAACGTATATTATTTTTTCAAATAATTTTATTGTATTTAGAGTATTTTGCATTATAATTGAAAATACATCTAAAAAGCATAATTTTAAATAGTTTTTAAAGAATCTAATTTTTCAAAAAAATTCCTTCGAACAGAGTCGGATACCTTAATAACTTTCTTCTGAAATAACAGAAGCATATGTGCACATAGGAATTCTTATGTTAGGTATGCTTCATGATAATCTTTTATACACAGTTACTAAGAAGAAATGTCTGTCCTTCAGTACTTCAAAATTGTTAAAGTTGAATTTTACCGACTACCTGGCATGAATATGAAACTCAAATTCTTTTTAACTTACTCTCAAATCTTATTTATCTTCTCAATTCTATTAAACAAATAAATGTTTAAAATGATTGCAGATACTTATGCAGTATCCGAGCATTATTTAATATAATTTATGGAGGGTGTTTATCCTTATTAGCTGACTGAATGCCGAATTTTACCATCTGTTTGATTTACATTTGAACTTCAAGTTCTTTACACTTGGCAACGAGCGTCAGATATTTTCTCAGTTCTGTTGTGCAAATATTTAAAATGTTTGGGGTTGCATCCTTGCATATACCACAATTTAATAGTAATTAGACAAATATACTTTTAAATATTATTCACCTTTAGGTAGCACATAAGTTTTAATAAAGAAAAATTTCACAATCATAAATTTTAATTTGTTATGAAGTCGATATCAAAAAACAAAAACGAAAAAAAAGAACTCTTCTCATCAATAGAAAATGTTTTTCATTAAAATATGAAACAGTTTAAATATTAGGCAAAAGAATACAAAAAAAAAAACTCTTTGCAAAATACTGACTTATCAACTTGCAAAAATAATTAGTATTTTTTGAAACATAATTTCTTAATTATGTGGAAACATTTAAAAAAAAACCTTTCAAACTATGTAATAATTATTCTTCACGTTATTTTCGTAAATATCTAGTCTGACATTTCTTTGAAATAATAAACTAGTTTAATGGCTGAATGATGAACTATTTTAAAAATGTCAATTTATTCATTTATTTTGTAGTATTGAAGCTCATTATTTAAAAATATAACATTGAACTATTGATAACCTTAACCATTTTTATATTTAACTAATTTTATTACCAGGCATATTTGAAATATTACTCTAAATACTAAAAATTTATAGATCCATCTGAATAAATAAATAAAAAAACTGACAGAAAGGTTGCACAATTTTTTTGATTGCAAACAATTAAACAGTGAATTTTCTTTAACACGTGTATCTTAATTTTTCTAAGGAATGCATTTTACTATTTTATTTGAAAATTGAATCATGGTTTAGACATAAACTTAAAAATTTTTAGCTTTGATACATTACATACGAAATAAATAATGGAATAAAATTATAGTCTTCAATAAATTGATGTTTATTTAATAATTATTGATTCCCTCGCTTTTCATGGAAAAATTAAAATGATCTAGAATAATTTTAGAGGCTCCTTAGATATCTAGATGGAAGCACATGTAAGGGATGCTTGCCATGGTTTCTGTCATAGAGCATTGTAAATAAGATGTACTTTTTTAAAATTGTAACTTAACTAACGAGCTGTTACAATAAATTGATGAAAGTCATATTCCATATTTTTCAAAATAAGATGTTGCTTAGAAATAAACATCTAAGTCTCAAGAATTTTTTCATAACAATTAAAAAAAAAACACATTGGCATTTTGATTTGTATAACTTTCTCTTGATCAGATTTTTTAAAGCTATCATACTTTTTTTTTCTATAAAAGAATTAGTAACTGTTATGAAGAGCTATTTTTTGATTCTCTATTTTTTATGTTTCATACCTCCAAACAGCGTAGTCCCAAAATAGCCCTAGTGTTGCTTTACAATGGGACGTTAATATAACTAAACTAAATTGAAACCAAGCATCTTGAGGATTAGATTAGAAAATTTTTGCCAAAAATAGGATGAAAAGGTTGATGAGAGATTTTTATACTTACAAATAAAAGATTCTACATATTTGCTTTTCATTTCAGAAAAACTACGATTTTTAAACTTATACTTGAAACACAGAAGAGCACATTGAACATATGGTATATAAATTGACTTCTGGAATAGTTTATCCTTTTCTGTACACATTTGGAAAGCAAGTCATGCTACTTATATAGCTCTGTCTAGTGATCAAATAAAAAAAAAGAATCTTTTTTAAAATCAAAACCGCACTTCCATTGATAAATTTTTATCTAGTTTCATATTTTACTAAAAACAAAAGGATTTAAATAGAAACATACTCATTCCATCTCATAAAACTACGGTTTTTAAGCTTAATTATACTTTGAAATACAGAAATATGGTACATAAATGGGCATATCTTATACTATAATACGAGGAATGGTTGCCAAGTCGAAAATCGCCCCAGAATTAATAAACTCCGGTAAACTTGGGGGTCTGGGGGTTTTGGCCACGAGGAATCGATTGGCGCCAGTTTTAAAGCGCTACGGTCGAGCAGTTCGGAGTTACAGATAGGATATTTTCAAACTTTATTAGTTCGCCATAATGGCTAATAGGTTTCAAGCGGTAACGTGCTGCCATTTATAGCCAATATGGCGAACTAATAAAGTTTCCAGAAGATGATCCGGAACTCAAGGAACTGATCTCGAAATAGATGATCTATAACCCGTGTGGTGATATGAACCCAAGCGCTCCGTGCATGGTCAGCAAACATGGATTTAGTTTTTTTAGTTTAGTTTAGTTATATTAACGTCCCGTTTAAAGCAACACGAGGGCTATTTTGGGACGGACCTCGTAATTTTGAACCACGGTCAGATGACGAGGATGACAACTGAACTGGCACCCCCCTCCCCACACCACGCCACACCAGCGGGAGGACTTTGGTCTGACAGATTTAACGTGCAAGAGACCCCCTCACACGACGGATCTTCGGTGGAATCGAGTCTCGAACCTGAAACCCTCCGGTTCCGAAGCCGAGACCTTACCACCAGGCCACCGCGGCCCCAGCAAACATGGAAGAGACCAGTGCAGATGGGGATTTCCAATGGAACATCAAGACATGACATCGCTGGTGGACGACGAAAAGCCGAGGTTTAACCGGTTATCTTTTCACCAATGGTTTCACAAATTTTCTTATGGCATGTATTGTTTTGATAAATCACAATTGAAAATTTAAATCTTTGAGTTAGCTTCGATACCTGTTTTCTCCGAGCGGAGCTCGGTCACCCGCTGGTGGTATATAAATTGACTTTTGAAATTTTCTATCCCCTTCTGTACAAATTTGAAAAACAAATCATACTATCTTGACATCAAAGTCGCACTTCCATTGATAAACTTTTATCTAGTTGCTTACACTCCTAAAAATAAAAGGATTTAAATACAAACATACACATTCCATCTTATACATGATAACCATCATACTTCATTTTTTGGTAAATAAGGAAATTTAATACCATTTGAAAACGATTTTTTTACCAAGTAGTATTCAATTTTATTTGTGTTATATACATAAAGTTGAATGTTTTTCTTCTGTTGTAGAATATCTGATATGTTGAACTATTGTATCAGAGCTAATTACCCAAGGATATAAATTACAAGGTTATAACTTAGATCTTCTAATTATCGATTCATCATATTCTGAAAATTTATTCCATTAAATAATTCGTAGTTGAATATCCCTCCGACATGTGGAATATCTTTGCTCGTTTTAATTCTAGAAAGTATTCAGTTCTATATGCTGTGAACATGAGTTAAAATAAAAAAATTGCAGTAACTTTTTGATAAAATGCAAGAATTTTTGGAGGAATAATAATTAAAAAATGAGCAAATGTATTATTTTTCAATTTTCATATGCAGTATTCTTAGATGGAGGATGAAGAATTTGGTTTCTATAGTGGCGCCATCTACAGATATTAAGCAAAGATAAAACACGATATAAATAAATCTATCTTATTTAAAGATGATTCGGTCGGCAGAGAAAGGAGGGGGGGGGGGAACCACAATATATTTTGTTACTTTGAAATGACGATAAGTTTGCTGTTCATACTAATTCAAACAGTAGGAATATTCCTTAATAATATAATAAGACGTATAACAAATAAACTGTACTTTAAAAAAATATTTTTTATTCAAAGCCACTTGTATATGTTGTGAACAAGAGGTAAAATAAAATTATAATTAAAAATATTTCTTAAATTTACCTTTGTATTTTAGTTAACATATTTAAAAATTAGGATAATAAAACACCTTTAGCTTATATTTTGGTAAATTTGTCACTGAAAACGAAATTGAAAGCCATTACATTCCGAAATAAAATGTTAATAAATTTAATATATTTTTTAAAAATCCAAGCTGTATTCAATTTCTGATTAAACTACTTACCCTCATATGAAACGTTTTAGATATTTTCTAGAAGTTAATTGATAAAATTTATCAGTCTGTAATTAAACTAAATATTATGATATTAAAAAATATGTAGCATCTTTAAATACGGTATTAATCTTAAAGTTGAATAAGCTTAGCTGGAATTCAATTCATTGTTTCATTCCGCATTACCCTAATTCATTTCAAGATTTTGTTTTCTCAGAGTATAATTATAATTATGTATTTTTAATTGACAGATTTACAGTTCAAACTACTGCTTTGAAATATAATATTTAACTGCTTTATATTAATCTAAAATGCATCGTTCCCTTTTATTATTTAATGAGATCTTATGACAAAATACATGTAGGCTATTGATTTAAAATTCTTCTGAACATACAATGTATTGTTAAATACACATTTCAGTGTCAAATAGTTGTTTTAAAGAGTAAAATTTTAATACCTGTTTAAATACCTGTTTAATGCCTTTTTATCGGGAGTAAATGTTGATAAACTTGAAATTTAATAATTTTAATTTATTCAACAAAAAGTTTTTTGGCATCTTATTAGAACTAAAGATACAGAATTAATTTTTTTTAAAATTGCAAAAGTATTTTTAAATGCAAGAAATTATTACAGTGCAATACATCTTATTGAAAATAGAGAAATAATTAATACCTTTTGTAAAAAAAAAATCATAATTAATAAGGCGTTTATATTTATAAAAAAATTTAGTGAACAAATTGAAATATTAGATTCCTAAAACAATAGCTTTATTTCACTTATCATAGAAACCACCACCTTGCCAAATACATTCCTTTGGTAAAATGCAATCGATTCACTTACAAAAATCAAGCAAAAGTTAAGAGGCGAAATATTTTAGAGCATCTTATATCGAAGTATTTGAATACATATTTTTACAAAAGAAATTTTCAAAATATATAAAAGTGTCTGAAATTGTATATTAATCTTTAAAAATTCCTTTGATATGGTTTAGAAAAATTTTAAGTATACCTACGCAAGATAGAGGCATAAAATTTTTAATAAACTTTCTGTTGAATAACCTTTAAATGTAAGCTTTATTTCAAACAGTTATATACAAACCTATTGAAGACGCAACAAAGTAGCTAAAATGCTATGTCATTAAAACTGTATAAGCATATGTAGAGTTAAAATATCTTTGAGGCCTTTAACTCTACATATGTTTATATAAAAATACAACCAGAAACAAATATTATGGATCCATTGCAAATTATTATTTCATTTAATTGTTTTAACTTTCTTACAAATAGTTAAAAAACTTTTCTTCATCTTTATCAGATCTTAAATACATGTTTCATCAAACATTAACTACAGATTCATCTTCAATTGATAATTATATTGGATGGTAATGCAAATAAAAACAAAAATTGGATAACATAAAACTTCTATTTTTTAATTATGTTTAATAAATATTTGGATGCAGAAATAAAATATTCAAACGGATTTTGTTTCTCTCTGATTTAATCCTTCCTTTGCTTTGATTATCAGGAAACACTTAACCAAGAAACAAACAACAACAAAAAAGTCTATTATATGACTATATGTTTACATTAAAAAGTATTAATAAATACATTAATTATGTAAAATTCATTTCTAATGTGGCTTCCAATTTAAAAAAAAATAATATAACATAATATTAAAACATCAAATTTTAAAAACTAAACAATGCGAAATTTTTGTTATGTTTACACGGATTTTGTGCTAAAAAAATATTTACTATTTTTATTTTGATACTAAATAAAACTGTCGATTGATATAAAACATAAAATTTGGTTCATATTTTATATATTTGTGAATTCTGAATGCATACTTCTTCCTTCACCTCACTAATAAATTAGTTTATTGATAAATAATGAGAAGAAAAAAATAATAATTTCTCTAAATATTTACAATTAACGCAGTCAGAATGTAAAATGCGTTTCATGCATATCGTGCTGCCATCTCTTAGGATTAAAATAAAGCATGATTCAATTGCTTTTTCCATATAACCCAATAGATGGCAGCACGTCCACTAATATGTTTGCTGTAATGAAAGCATATCAATCCTGTTTACCGAGTACTCAAGGAGAATTTCAAATTCCCATTTCCTTTATTTTTTGTTTGCAAAATAGAAAGGTTTGTACTCGCAAAAATGTGTTGTTTCAATTTTAACATTATAAAATAGACGACCGAATTATCCAATTCCATAAATGATTAACATATATACATATATAAGTTTGAAAAACTGGATACCTATTAAATTCGTTAAAGCAACTCATGTATTCGTTCTTATATCACCAAGTAGCTCATATATTTGCCATTAAAATTTTGTTTGGCAAGAGCTTCTGCAACAAAAAAATATATTAATTTGCAATTTTTTGAAGTTTTCTCAAAGCATTTTTTAAAATATTACTATTTGAAATTTTATACGATAAGGTTTAAAGGCACTGTATATTTGTACAATCCTATTTGTATTTATTTCTGGAAAGTAATATTTTTAAGAGTTTATTTATAATTTAAATATCTGGATCAAAGTAATTTTTAAAGTAAAATGGCATATAATATTTTTTTAAAATTTTTATTTTAATTACATTAAGATAAAATAATTTAATTCTAATTATTTCTAAACATATTAATATATTATTTTGAAAGTGAACTGATATACTGTTACCAAATTATAGAATTCTATTCCATTTACAACTGAAATTCAAATACCTTAAGAAAATCATAGTTTATTATTTTTATTAAATTAAAAGTACCTTGTATCTACTTATATAAAAAAAGTTTTAAATCAATACTATATGTTTATTTGAAAAACAATTCGGTATTTCCAATCAAGTGCGATGATTTTGCTTGCCGAAATTCGATATAAATATTTACTTAATGACAGACATAAATTTAAAAATATAGAGGGAAAATTCAAATAGCACTATTAAACTAAAAGAATTATAGAATGTAAATTTTAGATTTATTATAAACATAATTATAAACATTCTTATATTTTATTTCATTTCATTCATCATTATATTCTGTAACATGTGTGTAAAGGAATAGGATTGCTGCATTGCAATTTTGAGTAGAGTGTTAACCGTTTTGGTTAAATTTCATTAAAATATGCACAAATTCTCTTATTTCTCAAAATATATTATATTTTCGAATAATTTTGTTGTATTCATAGCGTTTTGCATTATATTTGACAATAAATCTAAAAACCATAGCTTTAAATTATTTTTAAAAAATCCAATTTTACAAAATTCTTCCCTACGAACGTAGTTAAATACCTTAAGATTTTCTGGTTATAGTAAGTTGAAAAAATCGTCAAGCTTATGATTTAAGAAGATTCAAAGCAAAAAGGAAAGCTAGCTCGAAGATCTCAAAACAGGAAAAATTAAAGGAAAATGAAGATATATTTGTACATTTTCTTAGACATTTATATATTTAATTGGATATTACAGATAATCATCAGGCAGTTAAATTTAAGATAGTTAGATTTTTAGAAGGATTATAAAACTCAAAATTTCATAGTAATTTTTATAATAAATGTTTTTGTAAACATTTTTTAAACTTTTAACTTAAGTGATACGGCTGTGATTGAATTAGTAAAGAGCGAATAGACTGATTTTATCAAAAATATGTAGAATCAGAAAAATTATATGCGCTTTACTTCCAAAAATATGTAAAAGCTTTAATGCATTAGAGAATGCACTAAAAAATGTAAGTGTATATGCAGAGCATATAATGGTTGTATTTCATAGAATTTCATTAGAAGTTTATAAAACAAAACAATAAACCTGAAATCAGTTGGAAATTCTAAATTTTATTAAAATTTTTATTAATATTTAATTTTTTTAATAGTTTTTTTACAGTTTTTTTTGTTGCTGTCTAAATAACTTTTAAAGAATTAATACCAATGAATTAAATCTTTCTGTATTCAAAACTCATATTGCGATATTTATGACAAATTATGCTTTTCCAAATACATTGAAATGATATTTGTTTTGCCTTACTTGAATTTAAATGAAAATGGTTTGTAGTTTGACAATAATTTATTTAATAATTTTGAAACATATAGAAAAAAATGTCTCTCATTTGGCCATAAATTAGTCATTATTGTTTTACTAATAATAAATCATATGTATCATAATGAGTTTTAGTTGGCATTGAATATATATAAAAGTCAAGAAACAAAATTTTCAATGCTCATTTAAAAAAGCCATTGTACTGGAAAAAATATAAAATTTTTCTTTCGAAATTGTGCTAAGGTTTCAGCATATATAAATCATAGCTTTATGTCTTGATATAATGTAATTATGCTTTATTGTATTTTTATATCGTTTTTCAGTTATTTCCATAAAAAAGCCATATATATATATATATATATATATATATATATATATATATATATAT
>JAPMOQ010013190.1:446863-468911 GCA_026543055.1 Argiope trifasciata | reverse complement strand
CAGAGAAGGCGAAAGAAATTAGAAGATACAGAAAGAAAAAAGACCATATTGGAACTGAAAATTACTCACTCCATTTCAAAAAAAAAAAAAAAAAAAAAAAAAAAAAAAAATTACAGCGAGATTTTTCTGTGTAATGAGCGATTCGAAAATAGAACATTTCGAATAGAAACGACAGGACAACGTTGTTAAAAGCAAGTATCTTTACTGTATGCTAGCTGGAGTAAAGTGAAAAAGAAGAATCGAACGACGGACTGATAAAAAAAAATATTTAGTATTTCTTTCTTTTCTTGAGACACGATGAAATGAAATGCGTTAAGAAGAGTAGCGTTCGAGCTAGAAATCCCAGCTACTTTCTAAGAAAAAAAAAAAAAACTTCAATAGATCTCACCCTTATTCTCACTTAAAGGGATAAATGAATAAAGGATGAGCAGGTCTTTTGCTTCGCGGGAATAATTTTATTTGTGACAATTTTTTGTCGAAGGCAAAGATGTTAGTTTTTAATGCACGTAAAGATGAAATTTTTGAGATAGATGACAGATATTGCACTCATTTTACATCTAGATGGGTTATGGATAATTTCATATATGTTTACATTTTACATTACATTACAAATTATGGCTATGTAATGTATAAGTTAACGTTAAATTTCGAAATCCGTTGTTTCATAGAATAACTAGATATTTCATGAAATCATGGGCACGTCAGTTTAATATAAAAAATTTTGAATTCTACGGTTTAACTAAATATTCTATAATATAACGATTACTTGATCGTTAAAGCATAAAATTCTGCACTTGAATGTTATTTGAACCATTTGTTGACACTTTTTGTAAGTTTTGAACTGCTTGTGAGTTTTTGATAATATTTAAACATAAATATTTCTACAACGTTTTTTTTTTTCTGTTTAACTTATGTTATCAATATGAGCACTTAATTAATCATACTCCATAGTGATGAAATGCATGGTTTGTGATGTGAAATGTAAAAATGTTAATTTAGGAGAGATTTTAGCTATTTATGATCAATTAATTCATAAAATTACTTTTAATTTTTTATTTTTCTCTTTAATGAGTTATTATTAGTTATTTCATAGAATAACTAGGAAAGGCAAGCAATTTTTCATCTATTATATACTTTGACTGACTTGTCTAGTTATTTCATTAAATACCTAGTTATGATATAACTGAATTATACATTTTAAGAGTAACATGTATAAGAACAAAGAAAATATTTCTTTGAACAGTGGAAATGCAAATCCCTTGCTATATAATCGTCGAAATATTCCTTTTAGAAAATAGATTTTCAGTTAAAAAGTAAATCTCAAATAAAAGATATGAGTTTTATGAAGAATGCAATTTTTTCTCTATAAAATACTATAATAATATCCATACCTTTAAAAACTGCTACTGCATAATAATAATATGGCACACTTAGAAAAATATTTAGGTTGGCATTAAATTAAAATTATTACTATATCTGAGTAATATATCAATTACTAAATGGAATGTATCTTACTGTTGATTAATATAAAAATTATTTAAAAAAACATTTAATGTTATATATTAATTAAAAAATGATCACTTCATATAATTTGGCATTATAAAAAGCAACGGAAATCAATCGTGTTACAATATAAAAATCCATAAAAATATGTTTAATAGATGTATAATGCTTATTAATATTATTATACAAATTTTTATATTCATGCAAAGAATGTAATTTTATGTTTGAAAAAGTTTGTAAAAATGGTGTTTCGTTAAATTGCAGAAAATTACATTAATATTATTAGGAGTTTTACATTAATCTCTAAAAATAACATGAAAATATAGTTTGAATCTCATTTCTTAGCTTTTGATGTTTGAAAAATGTTCCCATTACATATATTATTTCTTTAAAGTGTGTCTAATTGCTATGTAATATTTTAAATAGATATTTAGTATCTAACCTAATTTCTGTAAAATGAAATCTTCCGATTAATTTAAAATTTCCTTAAATATCGTCTATTCCTTAATAATATAAAAACATAATTTTTTAATGCAAATTTAATAAGTACTGTATAACATATCAAGTAATAAATGAATTCCTTAAAACAAAAATGGTAGTTATTAGTCATATAATTCTATTTTCCATCTTTAAAACACTCACACACACACACACACACACACACACACACACACACACACATATATACATACATATATATATATATATATATATATAATAAAATTTAAAATCATTATTTTGTGTAGCATTAACTATGCAATATATTTGAAAAATGTAAATAACTATGAGCCATTTTTTTAATTCATTATATGCAATTTCAACTTAATAAATTTCCTTTTATTTACTGTATTGAAGGTGCTTACTTTTGTGAAATTATTTATGGTATAATTTCTTCAGAAGATAAATCATGATCTCTTTCGAATTTTTTCTTCTATGCTTCTTATCATTGTATAAATCGTATCTAAAGAGTTCGTGGAATCATTTATTATGAAATGCAATTAAAGTTACTATGTGACATCACCACTAATTCTAATTTCCAAGGGTTTATCAGAATCTCTGCAATTTTAATGAAATTCATTCCAGCCGAACCTATTCATTAACATCGTGCAACATATTAAAGTTTAATAGGTCATACAAGGTAAAGTGTGGTGCGGTAGTCTATATAGTAGTATTACTAAGATAGATTAAATTAATGATGTATATAGAAGATAATATACATCATTTTCAGGGGAAGTCTGCTGACTTATTGCCATGATTATGCATTTATGTAGGCGTATACAGGATTGAGTGTATATAATTTGTTGAATATTTTAATCAATCTCAACTCGGTTCATATGAAATTTGTTTTGCAGCATTATTTTGATTGAAAGTTTAAAAATATTGATAAAATTTTTCTCGGAAGAAGATTTTAAATTATATTCAACATAATAATATGTAAATTGTTTCAGAAATTTGCATATTTATTAAGTATTAAATCTTAAATTCTGAAGAGTAAATTCTGAATTATATAGTCATCAAAATTGAAGGCTGGTATTACAAGTTAATATTACACAAAATATTTAACTCGTATGCACATATATTTCACTAAATACGCAGAAAATGTTTATTTAAATAAAAAGAAATTGTAAGTTTTCATGTTATTTTTTTTTGGAAGTTTTATATGTAAATTATCAGTCACTCGAAATACCTGCAAAATTTTAACACTAAAGCTACCACGATCCCCTCAAATGACAGGTTTCCAATAGCAGTTCCTATGTATCGATGAAATGCTGGTAGCTTTAGTGTTAAATTGCAGCTTCGATTCAACAACATAAGCAGATGACATTCATAGCAAATATTTTATATTCAAAAACTGTTTAAAAATATGTGTCAATCTTTCTAAATCATCAGTAATTTACAGAATTTAGAATTAGTTTTCAAATCTTTGTATACTATATTATAATTGTTTTTTCAAATTGTGAAGAGTTTTTAAATAAAAAAAAAAATTCTTGGGTTATTTTCCTATTAATTATTACAAAACTAGAAGTCGTTGCTTTGACAAATGCATATTTGAATTAAAATTTTAAAATATTTATTATTTGAATTTAAATTTAATATCCAACTCAGCCATAATTTTCTAATGTTGTTTTTTATAACTATTTTATTTTTTTGTATATTTTTTAACTACATTTTGCACTGATTTTGTTTTCTATTGTTCTTAGATGCATTCATTGATTTAAAAAAAAACTTAAATAGATGTTAATTCTTTAGTATTTTATATAATGCATTTTGCTAAACAGAAACAAAAAAAAACTACTGATTTAATGAAGAATGGTTTAACATTAAAAAAAACTCATCTGTTTTAATATCTAAACCAATATTATGAATCACTCTGGACAATATTTTAAAAGCAGCTATTTATTAAATACTGTGTCTTTTAACAATATTTTCAACAACATAGATTTTCCTTCTCAGAATAGCTTAGTTGAAATTCATAATCAATACGGCACGTCCTAATGATGAAAGTCAGACTAGGAAATTCCTTCTTTAAACAGATTTTAAACAACATATAAAATATCTATAAGCTTTTACAGTGAACATACATTGGTAAATTGATCCTTTTAATGTAAGGGAATGACGTTGAAAACTGAACAATTGAAAAAAAGACACCCCTTAAAAATATACATCCGTTTATATAAGCGATGATAGTAAAGAGCTTTTTGCTTGGAATTAAATTCATCCTTCATTCTTTTAAATCTTAATTTGCTCATTTGCAAAAGTCCATACCGTTACATAGTATATATTGATGAACTAAATAATTCTATGAAGAAAATTGTAGGAACTGATACTTTATCAGGAAAAAAAATCATTCTATGACACAAAGTCATTAACGACTGAGAAAGTCATTCTTATATGACTGGCTTGCTTTACTAACTCTAATTTGTCCTTGAAATATCTTTGGAGTATATTCAGAAATACAAGAAATTTATTTGATAGCAAACATTTTGGAAGGTCAAAATACGATTCTTAAAAAAATCCCCTCAAAATATTCTTGAACATCAAATAATTTATTTTATAGAAAACTTGAACCGGCGATCACTATTAAGAAAAATTAGTGTTAGGCACAACACACAGAACATAATACCATTAACAAGAAATAAACATTTAGAAACCTCGATGATTGGTAGACATGAAACAATTCTCTTCTAATGCAAAATGGAATTGCCAGTGAAGTGAGAGTGGAAACAACTTGAAAGTAGAGTGTAAATATCATGAATCAAAAGGAATCTCTTATGATTACATGATCAGTAAATTCAAATAAATTACGGGTATAAATATTGAGCAGTCTAAGCTGTTATTTTTAGGAACGTTCTTCTCTAGATGAGCCGGAAAAATAAATATTAATTATTCCCACCATCTAAACTCCAGTTCTTATTTCTTCTCTACCATTCAAAAATCGCAGTTAAATTACATTTATATGCTGATCTATGCATATTTTTAGATAATAATATAAAATGATTTTTAAGGAATAATGCTAATGTGCTTATTAATCGTGCATTATGCAGCAATGTTAGCATTTTTATAGACATCATTCGTCATATAAATGCCTTTATTCTTACGTTACATCTTTCAAATGTTTCTATGAAAACAGGAGTAATTTTCTATGTAAAGAAGACAGTTTTACATAACTCCGATATATGCTGAAATGATAACTGATCAATAAACTCTCGATCTTGGTAGCTTAATTGGCAACGAATGTGATGACAAAGGCTCACATTAGTTCCCAGTTTTCAGGAGCTTTAGCGATATGTAGGGCTCTAGGTATGATAACGTTTCTAAAACTATCCTGACTAACGCTCTGTCATAAAGATTATGATAAAATGTAACACTATGAAATAGTCAAACAGTGCTGAGCTAATCTGATTAGCCAATTGTGTATTCAAATTCTTATTAGCCAGTTGTGTAAGACAGCTATATTCAGTGAAATGGGTATCAAGAAACGAACTCCGCACAAATAAGAAGGCATTGGACACTAACGGAGATTCGAGGGGAGTAAATATTATGAGGACAAATCCGAATTTCTCAAAGTTTGTGTTGTTGTTGTTACTTTTGATACTTTACAAGTCCCCTGACAGAAAACTATTAGCGATTTAAGCCTGAATTAGAGCTCTTAGTTTTTTTCAGTACCGCAAACTAAGGCCAAGAGTACGATTTAGCTACTTCATGCTTCACATTATCTTTCCCCTGTTTACAGGAGGGACACATTCACACTACTTATAGATAGAACCATGTTCAAACCAGGATTCGAACCCGGGACACCCAGATCACTGGGAAGGCACGCTATCCGTATGGCAGTGTCCCAGAATCGTCTGCAACTTTTTCGATATGTATGACGCTTTCCTGTATTTCTGTATTCTACGTTTATGTATGACGCATATTATGATGGCATTTCCAGTACTATCTTCTGCTCCGTCATCATGAAGATTATAATAAAATGGAACACTGTATTATAGTCCACCAGTGCTGATATAGTCAGTGAGTCATTTGCTGACTAATCAGTCGCGTATTCTAATCAGTAGCAAGAAGAATATTCAGTGAAAGGTAAATCGACAAATGAATCCCACTTAAATGAGAAGACAGCGATTGGGGGGCATAAATAATCGATAGAAGTCTCTTTTATGCGGATTTTTTCTGAAAGATTTGAATTATTATAGTTGTTTACTGCAGTTTGCTGGTTGTGTGCTACTGTTTATCCTAAATGTTGCTTGTGTGTATGATTTGGCTGTATTCTCTTGTTGAATAAAAATTGTAATCAAAGAGATTCTTTACCATATATCTACTACGCATTGGAAGGAAAGGTTTTCGGATTCGGTTTTTGATTTTCTTTAACAGAATATTATACGTAACACTATGGGGAACGTTGAAATGAACTTTTTATAATCTATTAACTATAAATTCTTTCATGATAGAACACACTTTTAGCATACAAAATATTTAAAAATGCATCTAATTTGCTTCGTTATCCAAAACAACTACATCTCTCGTTTAAAAATGGCTTAAAAATGCAAGTATCTGTAGAATTTTTATTCGGTGTTTATTACTCAACATCAGAATGGTAGAATCTTGAGTTTTTATGGATTTTCCTTTACATGTTTTTTTTTAAATTTTAATGCAGTGAATTGGTTTCGATAAATTTGAATCCTTTTCAAGGCAATGAGAAGTATACTTGCCATCAAAATTATTAATATCTGTATGAAGTTATATAAGTTATAAGAGTTTTCAATTAGAGGAATTTAGATTCTTTAGTTCTTTTGCTGGTGCAAAACGACGCATCTTGATTTTTTACTTAATAATTGATTAACCAAATGGACAAAAAATTAAGTTAATTAGTTAAATGGATCAAATTTCTCAAGCCAATCCCTATATTAAAAATATTGATACATGTATAGGACAAAATAATACGAGCCTCCATTTAAAAATGAGTCTTCATTCGACCATCCAATAAAGGACTGTCTCGCGTCGCAACTAATGCCAGTGAACAGGAAGGTATCAGTCAAGCATTTTGTAGTGTGACAGTTGTACGAGAAACTTCTTCAAGTATTATTTGTATCATCATATCTGCAAGTATCATTTTGATTATATAAGACCTCCTTGACCTTTAAAAAGGCATGATAATTGTAAATCGCCTCACTAGAGCGTCAGCGTTCAAAGCATTTTATGCTGACCACAGGGTTTCAATCATGAAACCTGGTTGAGGGATCTGCAATGGTGTAGGGAGCAGAACCGTGAAATATGGCCTCCCACTGTCTTCAGTGGATAAGAGCAACTAGTATTGAGCATTCTCACAGATCATCTTCACCCTATGCTTCAGACTCTCCAGAAGAATGGCCAAGGTTTCGAGATTATCCATGTTCACACATCTCATCTTGTCATGAGCATGATGATGAAGTGAAACATCCCATCTGGTGTCCTCAGTCCCCTGATCTCTATATCATTAGGCATTTGTGGGGTTTTTAGAGAACAACTTTCTCGGTTTCCTCCTCCAATCACATCTAGGGCCAGCGGTGGCCTGGTGGTAAGGTATCGGCTTCGAAGCCGGTTGGTTTCAGATTCGATACTCGATTCCATCGAAGAAACTTCGTGTACGGGGACCTCTTGCACGTTAAATCTGTCAGGTCTATTGCTCTTCCGCTTATGTGGTGTGGCATAGCGTGGGGGTGCCAGTTCAGGTGTCGTCTTCACCCTTTGACCGTGGTTCAAAATGACGAGGTCCGTCCCAAAATAGCCCTAGTGTTGTTGTACAACGGGATGTTATATAACTACAATAAACTAAAATAAACCTCCAAGCACATCATCTGAGCTCGAGACGGCCCTGTACGAGGAATGGGTGTGAATTCCGATGAATTTTGTTCAAGATTTTATTTGTCGATTCTACGTGGAATGCAGGCTGTCATTCCGGTCAAAGGTTGTACAAATTCTCACTAATTAAAAATTTCTCTTTTTTTCTCAGGCATTCCCATTATTTTGTCCTATATCTGTTTATCCCGACTAGAAAAAATGTTTTGCAAAGTGTTGAAAGCTTTCAGTCCGATTTTTTTCCTCTAATATACAACCGATTTATTGACCTGAACATAAAAATAGTATATTTTCAAGAGGGTTAACTAAATTTTCTTTAAAAATTAACTAAAATCCAACTAAATTTTATTTTTGTCCAATATACTGCAACACTTTATAAAATGGAAATGAAGATAGATATTTTATATTGTATCAAAAAAAAGTAAAGAATTTAATTTTAACCTTAAGAAAGAATTTAAAATTTTGTTTAATTTATTAAGTTATACTTTCAATGTAATAACTATTCGTCTTAAGTAAATAATATCTTAATACTTTATGTCTATTAAAGAACTATTTATAGTAAGACTAATTAGGGAAATTTCGAAAGAATTATTTTGAAGTTGCCACTTTCTTCAATTGATAATGTTCTTAAAAGGAGAAAAATAAATGAGTGCCTGATAATATTATGAAGAACTCATTAAATAATCATTTATTTTAGAAATTATTTTATTATTTAGCTAGTATTAATTTCAGCAATTGGAATTACTCCACATTAAGTTGGTAATTGGAAACAAAAATCAGGAAATATAATTTGGGAGCTACTGTTAATTAAATTATAATTTTTGGGTTAGTCTCCAGTTTTGTTAAGGATGAAATAATTATCTGTAATACTGATACATGATTTAGAAATCCATCTTATTAATATATGACAAACTGTATGCGAAACCTGTAGACATATTTTAACAAGACAAGTTTGTTTGGTTTGGCTTATTGGCGCAAGAGCCACGTCTATCTATACTGCGCCAATCAAATGGTTAGAGTAATAAATACGTAAAAACATTCACATATTAAATTATATTCAGAGATGTATTAACATAAAATAAATATATCGAAAAAAATTATTTAGGTACTTAAAATCTAAAACAATGAATCATGAACATAAAAAAGAAATGATCCTAAAAAACAGAAAAAAACTGCTGAATGAAATGGAAATGACCAATGGCTCTTAAAAATTTAAAAATATTTGTGTGGTATTTTTCACTAATTAAGTCTTGTGATGTTGAAGGAGATAAATTAAAAAATTGGACACGATAAGAATAATAAACAGGACATTCAATCAAAATTTGAAAAACAGTAAAATGTGCTTGGCAGCTGTTGCACATAGGGGGATTTTGAGCTAATATAAGATGCTTAAGAGTGAAACGTGTATGCCCTATACGGTGGCGATATCTATCTATCTCGCGTATAGGTAGGACAGGCCACAAACCAATTTTAGGTTTTATAAAGTGTAGCTTATTATGTGCTAATTAGCATGACAAGAAAATCCATCAAAATTGATATAGCTTCTTTTACATTCCATTGCAATGTATTTTATCTCTGAACACACACAATTTTCAGAAAAAAATTTTCATTTCAATTTCTTTCATTGATGAAGCTTCATTATATTTCATAGATGATATTGATTATCATTCCGAAAAATTAAAAAGGCACACAATTAGTCTCCTTATATTGCCGCATTGAAATGAAACACTGACGAGTCTGCATAGCTGAACGGTTATGACACTGGACACATAGACAGGATATCAGGTGTTCGAATCCCAGTGGACTTAAAATTTGTTTTTCCTTGATTTACTGTTCCAGAAGATTCTGGACTTTTCTTCAGTTTACCATATAAGAGCTCTGGCCTTTTCTTACTGTCTCCAGAAAAGAATTTTGGAACTTTCCCTACTTGTATAAAAGCTGAAGATTTCTCAGTCACAGTGTTCTTAGTTCAGAGTTGAGCTAATAAATTGATTTCCTTCTACTTTCTGTGTCTGCTTGCGTTCTATCTACGTGGCAATATTAATAAACAATAGCTAATAGAGCGGAATAAAAAAATAAACATGTTTTTTGTTTTTTCTAAATAAAATCAGAAATTTGTAATTGAATGAAAGTCTTAAATTAGTTTATAAAAGTAGAAATAGCACATTAATTTCTGAATTACGTTCAACATTTTTATCATTATCATAGCGGCTTTGTATTAATATTTCAAAAATCAAATAATCAATTTGAATTTCGCTGTGCAATTATATGTCGAATTAAATTGCACAACTATTAAAAATAAATTAAAGACAAGTTACATCCAATTTACTTCAGAAAACATATGATACTGGTTAGCTGATCATATTTAATTCCATCAACAAGAATTATTCGTTTAAAAAATGACGATTAAAGACTTTGGTTAAATTTTTAATAAGCACGGAAATTTCAATGTAGGAAATCGAACATTTGACTACAATAAAATGAATGAATGGTGGAAAAGGTTGATAAAAATTGCTTAAGTCCTAAACTTCTTTCCAAAATGAATTGGACTTAAAAATAAATCAAATTAAATAAATGATATAATTTAATTTAAATGAAACTTGAATCAAGACGGCATTCCTGTTCGTCAGTAAATCTTATTGATTCTTCTACAGGAAAATTTCTATACACAGAGGAGTGTAAGAACATCGGTAAATAAAAGCAGTTACATGCTAAGTGCTGTTTGCATTCTTTTGCAGCTTAGCTGGTATTACAGTTTAAATATAGCATTACTTCAAAATGTTCCTGATTTACAGGTGGGTGGTATATGTGGTCAGTTTTACCGAACCCAGGCACGGATGCAAAATTAATTCGTCTACGTATTGGACACACAACACATACTCATCGATATTTGTTGTTTTTAAAACGGGTCCCTCATTTTACGAACTGTAGAGTGATCCATTCTATAGCCCAAATTTTTACTCTAAGTCCTGATTTTACTTGAGATCATTTAACTCGCTTCCATTCGTCTATTTTAAATTTACGAGACCTAGTGGGTGAGACACCTCACTCAGAACTTTTTGACTTTTTAAAAGCCATTGGTATTTTTTCAAAAATTTCATATTTGAGATTTATTTTTATTCTTGGGTCAAATCATTTTAAATCATAGAGTTTCTCAACTTTGACATTTTTACAATACATCCTTCTTTCAATAACACATTTTATAATAGAATTATTTAAAACTTCTTGTGGATGGCACAGCGTGTCCAAAGTTGGATCGTGTGCCAACAAAACACACTATACTATACCATACCATACCTGATTTACTAGACTACATAATTCTTTCTTACAAACTAATACCCCATTCATAATTTCGAACAAAAAAAATTCTTTTTCACTCTCAACTACCGTTATTTATACGTGTCTAACACATACATGGGAAAAAAACATGACTAATCCTGCAATTAAGTGAAAATGTGTCGTATTGATGAAATATAATTGATAAGGATTTTTACTTTACAAAATCCATCTTTATCACATTTTAACTATTCAGTATATGTTTTCTTTTATTTTAATTTTAATAAAATTTTAGTAATCAAAACTCTAATTTTGAACCTTGTTTATAAGAACAGTTTCGGAATATTTTAAAAGAAAAAAATAAATAAATACTATTTGAATAATTTGTAAATAAGACTCGAAATTTGAATACATAACTGAGAGTGTGGACATTTCTCTCCTTTTAGCATTTCACTCATTGGGATCTAGAATTGTTCAGTCTTTCTTTATTAAATAGCTTCCCAACACATCTGTTTCAGATTGACTCTGGTTAAGGTATCTGACTACGTTAAAAGCTCTGGTTACCGACAACACTAGCAATTTTTTAAATTATTGTAATTGTCATCAGGCTTGTATTTTCGCAAAACAGCTTATCTTTTCTAGCAAAAGGAAGGCCTGATTTATCATGAGGGGTCACATATTTTTGAGCTGAAATTTGCCTTTAACTTCAGTTTGTCTAAAAATTTAATTTTCATGAAAATTCACTTCCATTAAAATTATATATCAAAAACTAATAGAGGTATTTACATAAATATTTCAGCGTGTGCTTTAAATGATAGGGGCAATGAAATAAACCAAAAGTTTTATTATTGTTCAAATATTTTTTCATTTATTGGTATTTTTAGAAAGATTAAGTTTTGAATTTACAGAAAAAAAATGCATATATACGTATCATTTTATTCATAACTTCTTTAAATCTCAAAAGTTTTCTTAGATTTGGTTCATTTCATTCATCATTATGTTCTATAACTTGAGTATAAAGGAAAATATTTTTGTTGCATTACCTTTTTGTGCAGAGTGTTAACCGTTTTGGTTCAATTTCCTTAAAATTTACCACAAATTTTATAGTTTCTCAAAATATATTATGTTTTCAAATATATATATTTTTTGTATTTATAGTGCTTATAATTGACAATACATCTAAAAACCGTTAATAGTTATTAATAAATCAAATTTTTCAAATGTTTTCTTTCGAACGTAGTCTTATACCTTAATTTGAATCCCTATTGTTTAGAAAATAAATTCTTTCTCTTAATTACAAATTGAACTTTGACATTTTGGACATTTGGAAACTTAGAATTCCATGATTTAAAGGATGCGGTTATATTCTGGTAACTTTTGATTCCTTTTTCTACTCTTTTCTTCATTAATTTTGGCTGATGAAGCAGTGAAACTTAAACTTGGCTAGTTTGGTGGATTTTATAAGGGCTTGAATAAGTTTAAAAGAGTAATAGATACATATTTTTCTCGGATGCTCAAAAGAAGATGCGAGATTTATAAATTTTGGCACACGATGAAATTTTTGCCGATATCCGTGAATTTGGAGTTTGACTTCTTGTGAAAAAGTTCATGGTGTTTGGCTTGTGGCTTGGCGACTGAAATAAAGGACATTTGCCATTAGTGCGAATTCAGAAGGAAAATAGTGCAGAGTTATTATGGACTAGAGCTTGAGTTCAAAAATTTAAATATTTAAATAAATGATCTTACTAATCCTTACATGATAGAAAGCAAAATTACTCACTCCAGTCCACCTCTCTATCTGAATTGTATCTAGATTCCGCTAGATCTGAGTTGCATCTGAATGCATCTAGTTTTACTCTTGAAGATAATCTTCAGAGCATATGCAGCTCTATATGAGTTTGCAATAACAAACACAAATAAGTTCATTTCGTTTGTTTTTGTTCACCAAGAGAAGCTTTATCTAAACTGGCCAAATCTTCTTCTCTAATTTGACTTAGTATAAATCCTGCTCCCAAAGTTGAAAATTGTGATGAAATATGCTTTTTATCGTAGATTGATATTAAGTCAATTAAATTTGAAGTGAAAAAATTACTGAGAATAAATAAAATAGTAAAATGGTTAAACTGTATATTCAATTTCCAGGAAAGTAATACTATTTATTGGAAGCTCAAGACCTTGATAATCTTTCAGCTATTCTCATAAAAGAAAAGGAAAGAAATTTAATTTGATTTGTAAATATATATTTTAAATTTCTCAAGATATCCATCTTTTGACACGATTGCTATTTACTTTTTGAGAACAGTATGAGTTTGAGTATGAGAATTTCTATAATTGAGGTTAACATAATTGTACATATATTTTTAGTTACTTATTTTAATATAAGTAGAGGAGTTAATGAAATATTACAGTTATGTCACGATCAATTACTCATTTATATAAGAAGATAATTACATTTTTTTGTGTTTACTACCTATTTTTGTGTAGTATTTGCCAAAAGAAGTTAATGTAAACATTGGTTTTATTTTGTATTTAATGTTATGATCTTTTTTTTTTTTTTAAGTATATATGTTAAGCTGACAATTCAATGATTTAAAAAAATAGATGTGCAGTACTGATACAAGTATTCCAGATTGTTCTCACGTACAATATTTTTTTTATTTTAATATATATCTTAATGAAATAGCTTAATTGTGCAATATATGTCTCTGTTATTCTTTCATTAATATCAATAGCATTCTTAAGGTTGCAAATAAAAAAAAATATTTGAAATTTTTTTGCAACCTTAACGTAATATATTGCATCCTTTGATTATTATTTTTTTTTCGATTTTTTGATGTGGTTTTAATTTTTAAAAAATGATGACAAATATAATGTTAATTCAGATGCAAAAAGTATCACTTAGAACCTTTTCAATATCTTAGATGCCTGTTATGGTAGTATGAGAATTAAAAGAGTAATAAATGTCTAAAGTAGATGTTTTATATTATTAGGAAGCTAAGTAAAAAGTAGGTCAGGAGGTTAAACGATGAGGTTTTCTAAGGTAAGTCTCCTGTTCTTCATAAAGTCGATTTTTTGCCATATCAAAATGAGCATTACTTCAAAATGTATGATGATTACAAGATAAATATTCACAACTGACAGTAATTTTTTTAATTAAAATTTTACAAAGATTTAATTTAATTTTCTGAATTTGACTTTTTATTATAAATCTTCATAGAAATTGAATTATTTTGCAAACAATGGTAACTTTTTTTAGTCAAATATTATAAATGGAAACATATTTCTATTTCAATATTTAGAGAAATAAATGGCTGCTCCACTTTTCCAGGATGCTCTATATAATAGAGTTAATAGTCAGCCGTAAGTAAAGAGTTTATATTTTAACTGTCACTTGTCTATCCGACTTGAATTATGAAGCTGCTGATTATCATACTAATTATCCTCAAACTAATTCAGAAGATTTAATTACTAGTAAAGTAATTAAGAAAGTAGCTGGAAGTTTATATTTAAAAAAAAACATTTTTCTTTATTTATATACCATTTTCTTTATTTGCATATGTTTTAAGTTTTTTTAAATAGCAATCATAAATCGTTTTCTTTGAAATAAAAAATCAAAATACAAACATTTGCTTATAAATTCGATCAAATAAATTGTGTCACAGAACTTTTTATCCGGAAAACTTTAGAATAATGGTTTATAATAAACATGGAAAAAATAATTATTCAATTAAGTCAATTTGTAATTCAATTTTTCAGAAAAAAAAGTTGAAAATATTATTTCCAAAGAAACATTATCTATTTTTTATGGCTAAATAATTTATCAACTTAAGGCTAAAAATAATAAATAAAAAAATGAAAATAACGACTAAAGCAAAAAGATAAATTTTTGCACAATCTTTTTAATATCCAGATTAAAGAAAACTTTCTTTAATTAGAATTCGTAAAACTAATTAACACATTCTTTTTCCCTCGATAAACGAAACAATGTGTACCCATTTTCTGCTGCTGTTATACAAATTTTAACTTTATCGTCATCTTTTAATGTTCTGTTTACTCTCGTTGAAATTGTAGAGTTCTTCAGTGTTTGCTTTTCATTTAGCGAAATCTTTAATGCAGTATGCTTTCATGAAGGTTTCAGGTATATATTCAAATTAACCGGGAAAAACATTTTTTTTGAGTAAGGGTATGGGGAAGGTCAGCGGCTCATCTACATCTTAAAATAAGCGTTAAATTAGTTTGTATATCAAAGTGTCTTCAAACATATTGGTGTTTGAATAGTTTAATCACTGCTGGTATTTTATTTATATATCTTTATTGTTTCGGGTATTTTCTTCATTTTGCAGGAAATTACCTTTATTTCACGAACTTTCATACTGCTTCTTTAAATATAAAGACAAATAATGCCCTTCGCTGCCGTTTAAAAGAATTTATTTTACTTAGAAATTGGAAGACTTTGATCCAAAAACTTTGATCTTGAA
Source organism: Argiope trifasciata (assembly GCA_026543055.1). Classification (NCBI taxonomy): domain Eukaryota; kingdom Metazoa; phylum Arthropoda; class Arachnida; order Araneae; family Araneidae; genus Argiope; species Argiope trifasciata. The sequence continues at coordinate 453,318 of JAPMOQ010013190.1, read as the reverse complement.
AATGCTTTTGATTCAAATGTTTAAAACAGTTTTTAAATACATGGTTAGTTAGTTAGTTACCCCCAAAAATGTTAATTATTTTAACAAGTTTTTTGGTATAACGTTTTAAAGAGATTATTTTTCTTAGTTTTAAGTTAACATGCATTTAATTTCTAATTTAAAATGTTTTATTGCAAAACTTCTGTAAATTTAATTTTTAAAATCAAATTCTATATATCAGAAACCATTAAAATTTTGTTACCTATTTTAAAACATTGAATGAAGTAAAAGAATTTCTATCATTAATTTGCAGTAACTTGGTTTTAAAATAATTTTTCAAAGAAGTACACAATGTATACTTCTTTTGTAAAAATTTCATTTACTGTTTAATTCTGAAATTCTAATGAATTCAGAAAGTTTCTGAGAAAATTTTAATAATTGTTAATAACTTTTAAAATTAAATAAAATATTAATGATAATTCTTTTAAGTACAAAAAAGTATAAAAAGGAAATTTTTATTAACTGCAAACATATCGCTACGATTTAAAATGTTTACAATTAAAGATCAGGTTCTAGGAAAACTTCTGTAAATTTAATCTTTAATATTCAGTTTTACATATCAGAAACAATTAAAAGTTTGTTATCTATTTTAAAACATTGAATGAAGTAAAAGAATTTTTATCAATAACTTTTAGTAATTTGTTTTAAAAATAAATTTCCTAATAAGTTCACAATGAATAATTCTTCCTTTATAAAAATTTCAATTTACTTTCCACAGCACTATTACAACTCACAATGAAACAATTACGATACCAGAATTCTATTAGTATTATCTTTTAATTAAATAAAAACGATAATAAGCTTAGCAAAACGTCTAATGTGTATTATAAGAAGCTAAAAAAACCCTTTGGATAATTTTTTTCTAATTATTTTTCTTTATGCATCCTTTCACAGAATGTCGAAAAATTTGCATTTGCTCAATGATTAAAGTTAATTCACAATTTTTTTTAAAAAAAATTTTATTTAGCTATCTCCAACTTTGAACTGAAAGGAAATTAAATAAGGAAAAAGTACTTTATGAATACATTTTAACTCTATTTAATTTTATATCTATTTTTAGAAACGTTTGGAAACTGAAATTTTTTTTCTCAAAAATTATTAACCGTTGACTTGGACTAAAGTATTGATTTTATTTGGAACTGAAATAGCTACTTTCTCACTATAGTTATATTAATAACAGATGGTAATATAATATTAACAGCAGATGGTGATAAAATATTAATAATAATATATAATTAACAGCAGATGGTAATATAATATTAATAATAATATATAACTAACGGCAGATAGTAATATAATACTAATAGCAAACGGTAATATTGAAATATTTTCAAACATTTTTTGAGCTATACATTTCAAAGTAATGCCACTATACGTAATGCATGATTTTTGCCAAGTATGCTTGATATGTGTTATTTGAAAACTGCAAATTGTATTGATTAAATTCTGTCCAAATTTTATTTATAAATTATTTCATGTGATTTTGTAAGATAATGATAATTATAACAAATGATAAATACTTCAAATGGAAACCAAATGATCCAAATAAATAACTAGAATATTCGAAAGCAATTAGGTGTAGTAGATGATTGTGTGCATTGTTTCTCAAATATTTTATAGCAATTGTCTTATGTTTATTATTAATTTTTTGTAAAAAATTATTTTGATGCTTTATATAATATTTCAAATATGATAAAAAATGTTAGTAAACTAATTACGTAAAATTTATTGAAATATATTAAACTTTTTTCGTTATGTAATTTTAAATTGAAATAACTTCCTCACAGAAAGATAAATCGTATTTCTAAAAAAATGGCCTAAAATCCTTTTAAAATTAATATTATTACAAGATAAATAACTTGATTGTTTTAAAAATAATTTTTCAAATTCTCTGATAAAGTAAGCTATGCTTATTTGGCAATACTTTTAAGTTTTATATTATTTTAACACCAAAATAAGTAAGGAATTTCTTCTCTTGGTAATCTAGAATAGTCGTTAACTTCGTTTACTTTTCTACAAAAATGATTTAAAATATTGAAACAACAACAAGCATAAAAGTGTCTTACTGCAAATGTCAATTTTTTAAACCCTAAAAACATTAAAAAATTATAAAATGTTATCTAAAGAATTTGAATTTCAAATACAAGCAGTTTTAATTGATAATTTTTAATAGCTTTGCTATACGTTTACAAGTAAAAATATTTTTTTAAATGTATTAAGTTGAAAATAAGTATTCTTATAATTTAGTAATTATTCTATATTTATTTAATATTACTGATAATAATATTAGTATTTACTAGTCTTATGATTTAGTAATTTATTAGTAACTAGCCGCCTTTGGCGACCAGCTGGTTCGCCATGAGTAATGAGTTCTAAAATTCTCAATTAAATAACATATTCTTTAACCTTGAAGTAACTCCGGGCATTGATTAGCCTGAAATTAATATTTTCTTTAAGATCATGGACGGAAAGTTCTAAAAGAACGCGTTTTCCTAATAATATTCTTTAATTTTATAAATCAGTCAGTTTTAATGATTGATTTAGAAGACTGATTGATGTAGCAACTTTTATTTAAAATATTAATAAAAATATTTTGTAAAATATGGCTCACAGAGCAAAGTATGAAGAAATTTAAAACTCATTATTCATAAATGCATTGTTTGACTCAAACTACATAAAATGTAATTATTTACTTCATTTAGATCAAATTAATAGTATTAAACAATATATATGCTTATTAATAATATTTTACAAATTGGACATTGGAAAGGAATGTGAATGCATATCCTGTATAAATTCAATCCTGTATAAATAAAGATAATTTATTCAATTAATGTTTTAAATATTGCAAACGATCATAGAATCCTTTGCCTTGCATTTTTTAAAGAAAATATCACATTTTATAATTTTTTCATTTTATCCAGTCACGTGCTGAAAGTTGCATTTCTTCAGATTTAATTTGCGATGATAGTTTTTTTTTAATTTGAACTTCCGTCAAAATGATGGCAACACGGTGATAAAACCTAATATTTTCCCTTTAACGTGCTCTTGCATATTTTATAGAAACCTTAGCTTTGCATTTATTTATTTAAAAACTATCTCATTTAATAATGGAAAAAATATTGAATTAATGATACAGATATTGCAAACGATAATAGAAATATGCCATTAAGCCAGGATTCCAATGCATATCCTGTCTAAATTCGATCAGGTTTACCGTAAAGAAGATTTATTGAATTAATTATTTAGATATTGCAAACGATCATAGAATCTTTTGCTTTGCATTTATTTTTTTAGAAAATACCACATTTTATATTTACTTTATTTTATCCAGTGACGAGCTAAAAGTTGCATTTCATTAGATTTATTTTGCGATAAGTTTTTCTTAATTCGAACTTCCGGCATTCTTTTATTTTATCCAGTCACGTGCTAAAAACATGGTTAAAATATTTCTTTAAAACTTCATTAAAAATAGAAGCTTACGTTAGAAATTTAAAAAATTAATACCGTTAGAATGTTTATTTTTTATCTTTAAATTGATATAAAAAAAACCATGTTTGTGCAATGATATTTTTGGAAGTTATAGTGGAAAAACGTCAAAATTTCGCTTAAATTTTAATTCATTCAAATTCTAATTAAATATTCGAAAAAAGGGCTCCAAGGTGCACATTCCCAACCTCTAAGGTATACATGTACCAAATTTGGTAGCTGTAGGTCCAACGGTCTGGCTTGTGGTGCGCCAACGCACACACACACACACACACACACACACACACACACACACACATTGAGCCTTATTATAAGTATAGATTACTCAATACTACTGGTAATACTATTTGTATTTACTGGTTTCATGATTTAGTAATTTATTAGCAATTTCTCAGTATTTACTCCTAGTACTGGTAATACTATTGGTATTTACTGGTCTTATGATTTAGTAATTTATTAGTATTTACTCAATAGTACTGGTAACATTATTAGCATTTACTTGTTTTATGCCTTAGTAATTTACTAGTCTCTCGGTATTTATTAATAGAACTGGTAATACTATTAGTATTTACCGATCTTATGATTAAGTAATTCATTCGTAATTACTCAGTGTTTATTCGATAGTACTGGTAATACTATTAGTATTTACTGGTCTTCTGATTTAGTAATTTCTTAGTAATTACTCAGTATTTTATTAGTTCCAGATTTCAATAAATGAATCATTAAGATTACAATGATTACATAATTTTGATTCATTACAATGACTCTGTAAATGTATCAAAAATATATATTTCATTATCTATTTATTGAGTTTACCAAGAAATTGCCTCCGAACGCATCTTTCTTATTTTTTTTTTCTGTATTATATCCTCTCGACAGCATTGGCAACAAAGACTCACCTCCACAAGCCAATCGGATCATGTCCAAAATTACCCGTATTTACCCCTTCACAAAGCAAATTTCGAGTATTGTTGGGTGACAAAATACAGACAGATAGAAGCAGAGAATCCTACCCGAACCGGAATTACTTTCTACCGTTCAATAGCAGGAAATTTAAAAGAGAAATTCTCCAATGTACGTCCGGAATCCGTAGGAAGGAAAATGAATGTTTCGAATAGAAGTGCGAAGACAGGACTGGGAAAAGGAAGTATCGCCACTGTAAGATAGCAGGGGCTTAGTAAAAAAGATTAATTGAACATAAGGATTAAAGAAAAATTCGTAATCTACCCCTTCCTTGGACATGTTAAAACTAATCGTGTTGTACAGATTTATCATGGGTAGAAATCGAAATCATGTTTAATCAAAGAGTACAATAATTCAAAATATATTCTCACTTACTAGAATAAATGAATAAAAGATGCGATTTGTAAGAAAGTGATAACTGGCCGGAAAAGTTTTATTTGTAAATCTCTCACAATAAACAATAGTGTCTAGAAAGTTGTTGTTTCTTATGGTACTTGTCATTGACACACCCGTCAGTGATTTTGAAATCCATTTTTTGCATCTATTGCTTTTCAACAGAATCCTCTAAGACAAAGAGTACGAGTTAGCTATTTAATGCGCCACACCCTTTCTTATGGGGCGGGCTTCATTCATTCTTCTACAGATCATCAGCTCAGGTGTCATCCTCGTCATCTGACCGTGGTTAAAAATTAGAAAGGTCAGTCCCAAAATATCTCTAGTGTTGCTTTATAACGGGACGTTAATATAACTAAATTAAACCAAATCCCCAGATCATCATTTAGAACTTAACTAGAGAATGATCGCCTCTATTCCAGTACCCCACGTGGTTTTACTCTCGACATGGAGGACTTTGTGATCACGACAGATTTATACTGGAGCCAAACTACCACACACGTGGAATCTTCGACAGGCATTGTTCGAACTCACAGCCCAAAGGATGTGAATTCAGCTTGAGACCTACCTTGCTAACCTGACTTCCTAATAACTCAGAAAGGGAATAGTTCGATTAAATATCTAGCTATGTTTGTTAACAATTCAGTAAACCACGTGATATTCCTGGGTTGAGCTAGCCGTCAATCATGTAAATATCACGTGGTTTCACAGAATTCTTAACAGTGTATATTTTTATTTCCGTTCAAAGAAAAGCAAAAAGTCATTGCCTTAGTTGTGATGTCCGAAAACTTTTTGAAATCTTATATTTTTATTTGATTCCATATTTATATAATATGTGACCTTAAAACCATTAGTTGGTTTCTAAACTTTTTTACAAAATGGAAATAATTCCTAATTGTATAATATCTGAAATAATAATACAGAAAATTTTAATAATGTTGCGTTGGATATTACATAATCTATTAATAAAATAAGATATGTGAATAATTATAAAGACTTTTGCTCACATTAATCATTTTTAGTAAAATATTCTTTATAATTATTCTTGACTAAAATTTTGAATACAAAAATATTAAGTTCATTTGTGACAGTAAATTTACTTAACTTTATGTTATCTAAAGCTGTGTTCCACATTTAGAAATTATCTTTCAGATTATGATTAGTGTGCATATCCTGAATGTAATTGTGAAAATATTTCTTCTTTAACTTCGATATTTTATTTTGCACAATTGGTGTGGATTTTATATACTTCACAGTTACTCCTACTATTTTAGCAATAAATAAATAACTTCAGCCCATAAATTATACCTAATTTGGATGGATCGAACAGTGGTGGATTTGCTTTCTATTTTTTCTTATCAGTTAGATTTATACAATTTAGTAAAATATTCTTTATAATTATTCTTGATTAAAAGTTGGAATATAAAAAGTTTTCTTTCGTTTGTGAGATTAAATTTACACAGTTTTATGCTATCTAAAGTTGTTTTCCATGTTTAGAAATTACTCCTCATGTTATGATTAGTGTGCATATCTTGAATGTAATTGTGAAAATATTTCTTTTTTAGCTTCAA
>JAPMOQ010013190.1:427546-441526 GCA_026543055.1 Argiope trifasciata | reverse complement strand
GATCATAAATTAAATGTAAATATCAAATTGTTTTAATATTTCAAATTTATTAGACCAATCATATTGTTACGCAGATAGAACTCAAGAAGACAAAAGAAGTAGAGTTAAAGCAATTTATTAACTCACCTCTGAACTGAGAACATTGTGACAGAGCACGAGAAGTTCCAGAATACTTTTTTCGAGACAGTAAGCAAAGTACAGAGCCCTCATCTCGTAAATTGAAGAAATGTCCAGAATCTTTTGGAACACGAAAGAAGGAGAAATAAGGAATAATGTACACAGATTTTGAATATAGAGGAAATGGAACTCTTGATTTATTAGCTATGAGATTAGTTATAACCATTCGACTGTGGAGTCTCGATTGCTTCTTTTCAATGAGGCAATATAATAAAATTGCTATTCCTCAGTTTTGTTTTAAACAATTCAAAGCCACATGTCAATTACAGTTGGTTTAGCTTAAAAACTTTTTTGTATATTCGGTTGGTTTAAAACAAAACTTAAAACACCATTTCCATCACAAATGTAGTTTTTTTAATACTTCTCGCACCAAAAATCATAATTTAAATTATTATTTATCCAAAAATTATCATTTAAATCTTTAAAACGTTTACTTCTACAATTTTAATCAATATTCCTCAATCTGACGTGGTTCAAGTCAGAAAGAATACATTTTTAGAATAGCGCTTATATGTGTATCGGTTTGACAACCGTTATGAATATGAGAAAATAATTCTAAAGTCAGCTTTCCATACGTGATGTTATCGATAATATTAAAATATTAAATCTGTGTCAAATTTGGGGAAAAATCTATCAAAATTTTAAATATCCGTCCAATTTTGTGCATCAGAATAAACTAAGTGAATTGAGAGTAAAAACGAATTTGGATCATAGAATTCTTGTCACGTGAAGGCTTATGGAATTTAAGCAAAATGTCTCTTTGGAAAATAAAATGCTATCTATAATCAGAGACGTAGAAAGAATAAAAATCCCTCAATAAGAGATAGAAACGCAATAACGAAACATATATTTTTATGTTTCGCAAAGTTTTTCGTCCATACTGTGAGACATTGCATAAGATACCAAGAAAGAAAAATATCACACAAAATCACTCAATTAAAACTAGAAACGCAATAATGAAACATATTTTTATGTTTCCGAAAGTTTTTCTTCCATACTGCGACACTTTGCATATGAGTCCAAGAAAGAAAACTAGCACATAAAATCATTCAATTAAAGACGGAGACGCAGTATTGAAATATATATTTTTATGTTTCTCAAAGTTTCTCTTCCATACTGTGACACGTTGCAAAAGCGACCAAGTGCTTAGAAAATCAGCACATCAAAATCAATCAATAAAATGTTGAGACGCAATAATGAAACAGAGATTTTTGTTTTATAAAGTTTTGCCTTCCATACTGGGACACTTTTTATGAGAGACGAAGTGCTTAGAAAACCAGTACATGAAAATGACTCAATAAAAGATAGAAACGCAATAATGAGAGAAAGATTTTTATGTTTCTCAAAGTTTTTCTTCCATGCTGCGACACTTTTCATAAGAGATAAAGTGCTTAAAAAATCAGCACATAAATCACTCAATAAAAGGTAGAGACGCAATATCGAAACATGTATTTTTGTTTCTCAAAGTTTTTCTTCCATACTGTGACACTTTGCTTAAAAGAAGAAGTGCTTAGCAAACCAGCACATAAAAATCGCACAATGAAAGAGAGAGACACAATATTAAAACAGAAATTTTTATGTTTCGAAAGTTATTCTTCCACGCTGCGACACTTTGCATAAGAGACTAAGTGTTAAGAAAACCAGCAAATGAAAATCACTTAACAGAGACGCAAAAATGAAACATATATTTTTGTTTCTCAAAGTCTTTCTTCCATGCTGTGACACTTTGCATAAGAGACGAAGTTCTTAGAAAACCAGCATAAAAATCACTCAGTAAAATATAGAGACGCAGAAATAAAACAGAGATTTTTATGTTTCTCAAAGATTTTCTTCCATTCTGTGACACTTTGCATAGAAGAACAAAGTGCTTAGAAAATCAGCACATCAAAATCACTCAATAAAAAGCTAGAGACGCAATAATGAAATATGCATTTTTACTTCTCACAGTTTTTCTTCCATGCTGTGGCACTTTGCATAAGAGACGAAATGCTTAGAGAACCAGCAAATAAAATTCACACAACAGAGACGTAAGAATGAAAAAGATATTTTTGTTTCACAAAGCTTTTCTTCCATGCTGTGATACTTTGCATAAGAGAATACCCCGTATCACCTTGTGACACATTGCTGTGACACTTTGCAATTAAGTGCTTAGAAAAGCAGCACATAAAAAATGTAGTAAAAACTGTTGAATCTCACATTAGACAGAATTTTCCACATCAGACACATTATTAGTTACTGTTAACTAAGTTTATTCTTTTTATATTCCTTTTGTAGTTATGTTGTAAAATATTTGCAAGTATTTACTACCTAGCGCTGTGCAATCACCTTTCTTCTTGCATTCAAAGTGGGATCACAATATGACACTAAAATTGGTTTTCCATCTTCACTTCCAGCATCTTTCCATTTGAAAGCTTTGCTCTTATAAAATTCCTTATTGCAATCTTTTTAACAAAAAACGTTTATGGAAAAACGAAATATTTCTGCTTGACTGAAACCTTTTTCATCTGTCAACTTTATTTGACTCAAAACATATAAGATTTGAGAAACAATAATAATATATTCAAACTTGCAAATAATAAACACAGGCATAGGCTACGGAATTTATTCATGGATATTTTATGGATCTTCAATTCTTTTTCTCTTATTCCCGAAAGCAGGCGGTAAGATTCGTTTCAAAACCTTTCAACGGAATCTTCTAAATACGAACTCTGACGCCTGGAGGTGTTACGGAATAAAAATTCTTATCTGAAATCACCCATTTCTTTTAAAATCTTTCACATAAAGTAAACAGTTTTGAGTGACATGGGAAAAAAAAAATTGAAGGTTAAAAATATAAATAAGCCACGATACAGTAAAACAAATAGTAAACACAACTGCGCAAGAAAGGAAAACAATTTTTTCGCATTAGTAAGCATTTAAATAAATATAAAACTCAAATTTCTAATATGTGCTTTTAACTTCAGGTATCCGACTACATTCGAAGGAAAATGTTTGAAAAATTGGATTTTTTAAAAACTATTTATCATTTTTAAATGTATTGCCAATTATAAATACTATAAATACAAAAAAAAATATTTGAAAACGTAATATATTTTATGAAATATGGAAATTTGTAGTAAATTTTGATGAACTTTAAACAAAAACTGTTAACACTCTACACAAAACTGTAATACAGCCATCCCATTTTTCTTTGTACACAAGTTATGTAATGTAATGATGAATAAAATGAATCAAAATACTTGAAACATTTTGAGAGGCAAAGAAGTTAAAGGATAAAAATATTCGTATGAATACATTTTTTTCCCATAAACTCACAACTTAGTTTTTCCAAAAACACCTATAATTGGAAAAGTATTTCACCAACAATAAAATTTTTGGTACATTTCATTGCCCATATTATTTAAAACACTCTGTGAACTTTTTTTGTGCATACCTCTATTAGGTTTTGAGATATCGTGTTAATGGGGAAAACTTTTTATGGAAATTAAAGTTTTGAGAAAATTGTAGTTAAAGACAAGTTTTAATTGTAAAATATGTGAGGTATTGGATGATAATTCAAGCCTTCCTTTTCTTAGAAAAAAATAAAACTTTTTTGAAAAGAGGAAAGTCTGAACTTCAAATAATAATAATAATAAATGGCCAGCGTTTTCGATAATCAGTGTTTTTAACGTAGTCGGATAGCCTAACATAAAATATTCAGACCATTAAATATAGATGTTAAGGATTTCATTTAAACGTTAATTTTCTTTATACTACTGAAATATAATAAATTATTATGGATATATGTTTGTGACCCGTGTTTTATATATTTATTTCATGATGATATGCCACAAATTTATCACGAATATATTAAGCAATTTAACCAATTTATCATGTCTAAAATTGTCCAAGTGAAATTGGACATTAAATAGCCTTGTAATGTTAAAGGATAGTTAATGTTTATATATTCAGAAGAATATTTAATATCCTTTAACAGTTATAAACACTAAAATTGAATTTCCATTTGTATATTGTATACAATTTGCATTCATTTCTTTTGAGATATTTGTATACATTATTAGAAGTAATCAAGGAAAGCGACAAAATGAATGCAGCTTAAAATTCCAAAATTTTTGTCTCGAGAATAAAAAAAATTATGAATATTTTGAAACTTAGAGTTGTACGAATAAACAAAGCTGAATAAAAAATAAACTGGTATTAATAATTTAAGAAACCTTTTTTTCATATCTTTTGTTTTATTTTAAACTCAATAATCTTTCTAGTAAAGATTTTGAATCCCCTCACTAAAACACTTTTATTAAAATATTATAAAATACTTTTGTTTGCATTTATAGACATATATATTTAAAAAAAGAATAGTCCAGTAAAGTATATTTGGTCAATTAACATGAATTGTAAAAAAAATTATTAAAAAAAGTATTGAAAGCATTTTCATCAAGCAAATTACGATCTCCGTTAAAATAAAATGAATACAAACTTGATTTGGTACAAACATCTTAGTCAGAAGTGCTAGCTTTTCCAATATGATAAATTTGTTTTTGTCATAATTTTATTTATAACAAATCTGAATCAAAATAATAATATTAGCTAGTGATGCCAACAATAATTTTAAAGCTATTGAGAAATTGGTTTCCTTTTTATTAAATGAATTAATAAAATTGAAACGATGAAGGTACTGATTCAGTTTAAGAAAACAAATATCAAATATTTTTCAAAAACATACAAAAACTATAGAAAAGAGAGCGATTAATTATAATCATATTTTCAACGAAAAGTATCTTGTTATCTAAATACAATTGTAATTAATTAATAAAAATAGGAAAATTTTGCTTCTTTGTCAGTGATGTTCTTTTTGAAAAGGGTATTTAATATTTCCTTAATGAGGCTACAACTAATCATTCTTCAAATACATTGCAATCAGAATTCTTTTGTAATGATTCTACATCAACAATAAATTTAGATTTTTTGAGTGTAAAATATGTTTCTTCCTGTATCAGCCACTCGGCATATAGTATAAATAAAATTAAAAAGCATTTTCAAATAATTCTAGCTAAATCTTTAAAAATGGCAAGAAAGGGAGGTTAACCTCATTCTCACATTCTAGTTTATCTCAATCATTATCAAAAGAAAGGAAATATCTTCTATTAAAAATAATGTTTGTAAAGAGTTAGATATATACACTGAAGGGACAAAAGTCATGGGATGACTGTTAATTTCGTGTCGATCCTCCTTTTTCCCGGCGAAGTGCAACAACTCGACATGTCACGGAGTCCACAAGTCGTTGGAAGTCCTCTGCAGGAATATTGAGCCATGCTGTCTGTATAGACGTCCATAATTGTGAAAGTGTGGATGGTGCAGGAGTTTGGGCATGAACTTACCTTTCGATGATGTCCCATAAATGCTCGATGGGATTCATATATGGCGATCTAGGTGGCCAGATCATGCGCTGGAATTGTCCGGAATGTTCTTCAAACCAATCGGGAACATATCTGGCCCGGTGACATGGTGCATTGTCATCCATAAAAATCCCATCGTTGTGTGGGTACGTGAAATCCATGAATGGCTGCAAGTGATCTGCAAGCAGCTGAACATAACCATTTCCAGTCAATGATCGGTTCAGTTGCACCAGAGGACCGAGTCCATGCCATGTAAAAACAGCCCACACCATTATGCAGCCACCACCAGCTTGAACAGTACCTTGCTGACAGTTTGGGTCCATGACTTCTTGGGGTCTGCGCCACACTCGAACTCTACCATCAGCTCGTAACAACTGAAATCGTGATTCATCTGACCACGCCACGGTTTTCCACTGGTCTAGGGACCAGTCGATATGCTCACGAGCCCAGGAGAGTCGCTGCAGGCGATGTCGTGCTGTCAGTAAAGGCACTCGAGTCGGTCTTCTGCTGTCATAGCCCAAGGAAGACAAATTTCGCCGCACAGTCCTATTGGACACGTCCCTCGTACGTCCCACATTGATTCCTGCAGTTATTTGACGAAGTGTTGCGTGTCTATTAACATTGACCATTCTACACAGACGTCGGCGGTCTCGGTCGTTAAGTGCAGGTGGTCGCCCACTGCGCTGTCCATGATGGGATGTGATGCCTGAAATTTCATACTCTCAGCACACTCTTGATACTGTGGATCTCGGAATGTTGAATTCACTAACGATATCCGCAATGGAATGACCCATGCGTCTAGCTCCAACTAACATTCCCCGTTCAAAGTCTGTTAATTCTCGTCGTGCCTCCATAAATCACGAAAAACCTATTCACATGAATAACTTGAACACACATGAAAGCTCTGGAAAACGAACTGCGCATTTATACTTTTTCGCTGCGATACTACTGCCATCTGTATATTTGCATATTGCTATCCCATGACTTTTGTCACTTCAGTGTATAATTAAGTGTTTAATACGTATCTACATTAAAGTGTTGGAATGTGTAAGTCTGGTGGACCTTAGAAAATTTTAATTAATTAAAATATAGGCGAGTTTTCCCCTTATATCTTGAAAATTATTGAAAGCATTAAGCCTAAATGTAATTTTCCATCGGTTCAGCATATAAAATTTCTTATTTTAATGGTAACAAAAATATTTCATTATTTTTGAATGGATTTTGAAGGGTACAGTAATTATTTCCCCATACTTTTATAATGATATTCAGTTTTTTTTTAAATTTCAGCACATATTAAATAATATTATATCTTTCCGTTGTTAAAAATTGTCGAAAACGGTTCTACACATTTTAAAGCAGTTTATATCAGAAAATAAAAGCTTATTACGGTGAAAAAATATGCATTTGAATAGAATAACTCTTAATTTTAGTATAATGCTTTTAGAGTTTACTCTATGAACACAATTTATATTCATATACGCGAGAAACTCAATAAGTAGCTATTACATACACCGAGAAATTCAAAATTTTTTAATTTTACATCATCGAAACAAATATCTTGTTAGATCCTTAGTAATCATTCTTTGAAATGAAATTTCGTCGAATGAGTCTTTCTGAAAAGAACCTGTCAGTTATTCTAATTTACATGGTTATTTTTAAGAAACTTTTTAAGTGCTCTAACTCATGGTTTGACATGCGCTAAATATATACCACCGCATTGCGGCTATTCTTGCAGTTTAAATTCGCAATAAAAATTATGTCAATATATCTTTAGAAATTGGCTTATCACCATTATAAAGTTTTTGTGTTTTGAATAAAAGTTTAGATGATAGTTACATAATATATTTTACTATATTGCATAGAACTCACTTAAATTCAGATTCTTCATTTGGATCATAACAATCATTTACGCTTCTAGGAGTTTTGCAATATTAGTTTCACTGAGACATTCAGGAAAAATAACTGTCTATTAATCAAACATAAATATTACCAAAGAAAATACAATGTTTAAAACCTCTCAAAAACTTATAATAATGTTGATTAATTTTAATATAATTACAGAAAAATTATTATTATTAAATTGACAATAAAAATCATGTCAATATATCTTAAGAAATTAGCTTTTTACTATTATAAAAATTTGTATTTTATACAAATTTTTCACAATATTTGCAGAATGTATTTTACTATATACCATGGAATTTATCTAAATTCAGATTATTCATTTGAATCATAACAATCCTTTACGCTGTCTAGGAGTTTTGGCAATGTTATTTTCACTGAGACATTCAGTGGAAATAACAGTCTATTAATCAGCATAAATATTACTAAAGATAACTAAATGTTTCAAACCTCTCAAAAACTTATAATAATGTTGATTTACTGTAATGAATTTAAAGAAAAAAATTATTACATCTATTAATTAGAGCATACTTTTCAAAGATTAGTTTCTATGATTTTAATAAAATATATATTAAGTTGCAAAATTTAATTGGCTTTTTGAAAGTAAAATATTTATCTTTTGATAATCTATTAAATATCTCATTTCTCATTTATAAGGTCAGATTTTTGACAAATATTTTATATTTACAATTGTCTGAGATTTCCCTAATTCGAATCAAAAAGTTATGCTATTAAAGTTAAGTTATAGAAGTTATTAAAAGTGATGTTCAAATTTAAAGAATTTAGATAACTACTATTTTATTTGAATATATGATTCGACAGATTAAATTCTATATTTATCTAAAATCTATTTTATGCTAGAAAAAATATTTTATTTTTTTACAATAAAATCATAAAAAAGTTTTGTTTGACAAAAATTTGGAATTCATTAAATAAGTTTTAATTCAATAATCTGAATCGAAAATATTTCAGATTTCAAAAGGATTATGAACTTAAATACGTTCTTTTTAATTGTAGGAAACATGTAGCTAAAAAGGTTTTAAAAGATCGTGCATCTATCTGACAGAGAGTTCCATAAAAATTTGTGAGATAAATGATATATGTGTGGAACCTAGTGTAAATTAATGCAGTTAAATCTCTTCAAAATAGTAAAATTAAATTAAATAGCAAATTGAACTGAAATCACAAAATATTCAAATCGATACAAATGATGTTGTAACATATGAAAAAATCTAAAAAGTGTAACTGTCTATCATGTATACAAATAAATACTACAACATAAAATCTCAAAATTTGGACTACGTAATTGATTCAATAAGATATTATTTTATTATTTGGTTTCAAGGTATCTCCTTATTCTACAAAATGATCATAGAAAACAAAAAAGCTTCCTTAAAGTCATTTGATATATAGATATTACAGCAAATTTAGGGGCTGCGATAGCCTGGTTGGTAGAGCGTCAGTCTAGTAACAGTAAGGTAGCGAGTTCTGTCCTCGGTGTGGCCAAAGATAGCTGTGTTGACTAATGACAGCTGGAGCACGTTCAATAGGTCCTCCAAGTTCAAATAAAAATGATACCTCTGCGGTGAATGGATCAGGGATGAGCCGCTCCCTGATTCGGATCTCGATTCTGACTTGCAGATGGATGAATGAGTTCGACCGCTCCCTAAAAAGGATTGTGAAATGTGTGTTCAACCAAAGTTGTACTTTCATCTGAATGGTGCTCTTTAACAACGAAAGGCGCACACTTTGCCTTCATTCAAAAGAACTACACTGATGAAAAAAAAATCCCAATCCAAGAAAAAATTCTTGTACAGTAATGAAATTTTAGGAATACATTTGTCTAGGTAACATATTTAATTGATTAAAGTTTCAAGATCACAGGTAGAGCCATTAGCAAGAAGAGCCATTTCAAATGTGAAATGTTGGTACATTAGTAACCTGTGTAACCGCCAGATTTTTGAATGCAAGATGCAAACGTGCATGCATTGTGCCGTACAGGTGTCGGATATCAGTTTGCGGGATGGAGTTCCATGCCTGTTGCACTTGGGCGGTCAATGCTGGGATGGTTAATGCTGATTCAGGATGACGCTGGAGTTGTCGTCCAATGATGTCCTATACGTGCTCGATTGGAGAAAGATCTGGTAATCTAGCAGGCCAAGGAAACATGTCGACACCCTGTAGAGCATGTTGGGTTAAAACAGCGGTATGAGGGCGAGCATTATCCTGTTAGAAAACAACCCTTGAATGCTGTTCATGAATGGCAGCACAACAGGTTGTATCACTAGACTGACGTACAAATTTGCAGTCAGGGTGCGTGGGATAACCAAGAGAGTGCTCCTGCTGTCATATAAAATTGCACCCCAAATCATAACTCCAGGAGTAGACCCTGCGTGTCTAGGCCGCAGACAGGTCACAAGCAGGTGATCACCTGGCCTCCTTCTAACCAACAAACGGCTATCACTGCGACCAAGGCAGAACTGGCTTTCATCAGAAAACACAACAGATCTCCACTCCATCGTCCAATGAGCTCTAGCTTGACACCACTCGCGTCGCTAACGGCAGTGGTTTGGAGTCAGTGGAATGCACTGTACAGGGCGTGTGGCTCGGAGCTGTCCTTGAAGTAACCGATTTGTAACAGTTCGTAGTGTCACTGTGGTGCCAACTGCAGCTCGAATTTCAGCTGCAGACGCAGTAAGATTAGCCACAGCCATACGCTGAATAAGACGGTCTTCCCTCTCAGTAGTACCACGTGGCTGCCCGGAGCCTGGTCTTCTTGAGGCAGTACCTTCCCTTGACAACTGCCGCCAATACTCATGCACAGTGGATACATTCCTTCCAAGTCTTTCAGCAATATCACGGAAAGAAAACCCACCTTCTCGTAGCCCTAGAACACGACCTCGTTCAAACTCAGTGAGCTGTTGATAATGGCTTCTTCGTCTTCTCTGAGGCATTCTTGACTAACATTTACCCACTACGTCAAATCTCAACTGTGAATAGCGATCACGAGCCTTACAGCGCTTATTTAAAGCAAACCTCATTTGCATGTTCATAGTGTCGCTACTAGCGCCACACTTACGCGCGTAGCTCGAAATCTGAATCGACGTCATCTTTGAGATGTATAAACACGCCTACCAAGTTTCGTTTATCTAGCACAGCTCCTTCCTAGTGTTGGGATTTTTTTTTTCATCAGTGTGTATTATAATTTCAAATAATTTTATTGTATCAATTGTACTTTCTATTATGATTGATAACATATCTAAAAACTAAAGTTTTAAATTGTTTTTAAAAAATGCAATTTTTCAAAATTTTTCGTTCGAACGTAGCCGGATACCTTAAACTACCATTTAATCATTGCCGTAACTAAAAAAATTAACCCAATGTTTTTGGGTTGGTAGTAAGATATCCGGTGATTCTACCGAAGAATCATTATGTAATTCTACGAAGACGTCATCGACGTCATCTTTCAGATGTATAAACACGCCTACCAAATCTCGTTTATCTAGCACAGCTCCTTCCTAGTGTTGGGATTTTTTTTTCTATCAGTGTACTTCTCATTCGGCTTAGTATGGCCACTTGGCATTAGACAGAAAAGAACAGAACTGGAAATTTATAAATATTCATGAAAGTTTTGATCAAAATCTATGCATGAAAGTACTGTATTTCTGAATATATGTAGACAGAATGGCCAAGAACTTGAATGGAACTTATTTTTAATGAAGGTATTTATTCATAATTCAAAATTATAGGCATCTGTTGCATTTGAAAGCAATTAATACATCATCTGTTTGTTAGATGATATGTTTGCCGAATTGGATTAAACTTACAGCATTCATAAAATAAACCATATCATATGAATTGTAGATTTTCTCAAATTTTGAGTCCAGTCAACCTATCAGATTCATTTACATTCATAGCGATGTATATCAAAATCATACACATAGTGAAAATGTATGAATAGGTTGAAAGAAATACACATATGTAATATGTGTATTACATATGTGAATACACATTATATAATATTTTCAAAAATGGAAGAAAGTTGTATCTGAAATGAATAGAATATAGTCAGAAATGTAGTTCCATAGTAAAATTTTGATTGAAATAGTTTGTTAATAAGCTATAATATCAATTGCATCATGTATTTAGATTTATTAACTATTACGACGCTATATTTGGAGTTTTATAAATTTTATATGTAATAATAAACTGTAAATAATCAAAGAATATTACATAGTAAATATATTTAAATATATTTTCTATCAGAAATATGATGTTGATCTCTCAGTGAGTTGTAACAAATTTCAGAATTTTGAAACCAAATGTAAAATATGAAGTTACCTGAAAATTAAATTAATAGTTGTCTCCCCCTGAAATCCAGACAACAAATATTTGATAAATAAATTACTAGTCTGAGAAATCTCTTGTAAATACGATGCCTTCTTGAAATATAATTCTCCTCTATCTATGATTCAATACCTGCTTATTAAGCGGTTTATAAAGAATTTGGATAGTAAGCAAATATCATCGTAACTATAGACTTTCTAAGCTTACTATTAGCATGAAAAATTAATTATTCCTTTTCAGATATATGACATGTATTTTTAGTGGAAGCTTTATAAGCCAGATAATATTCTCAAGAGTGAGTTATCCATTTTAGTCTTGTGGTAATATTATTTGGTTACGGACCCTAAGATCGTGAGTTCGGTCCTAGATGCCTCCAAATTATAACACTGGTGACCTAAGAAAATAAAAATAGAAATAAATATACAACGTTTTTTCAGCTGTTGTGACGCCATCTACCTGAATAAAAATATATAAATAAAGGCGATAAATAATCAGTCAAAAAAATTAGGTAAGATGAATTAAAAATTCAACAATCAATAAGATCCCTACTGAAATTTTTTTTCCTTAATATTAAAATATTGCCTTCTACTCTATATTTCTTCACAATTTTCAGGCACGAATTGTATAGTCATGTTTTATTTTATATTTTAACATGCTATATATATATATATATATATATATACAGGGTGTCCCAAAAAGATTGAAACGCGCTTTAATTCTTTAACCGTTAGAGATAAGTAGGTGATGTAATTTGAAAAAATGTTCAAAATAAGATAGGAGAGAAGATTACATTAAGAAAAAAAATCCACCTATGAATTTTAAAAAGTTACACTTTGTAAATTTTTATACAACCCCACTATGCAAATTTGGTCAGTTAGAAAGTTTTTCCTTTCCATCCCAGAAGACCATTAAAAAAACTGTATAACTGTATCTTTAAAACTTTTTAAATAATAACACAGAAAAAAAATTGACTTATGTCACTTTTCCATACCACTTGAAAGACTTTTTCGTCGGTGAAAATAGGGACCATATCCAAATTGATAATAGAAATTCTTCGATCAAAAAAAGGTAAGTGTAAAAGAAATCCAAAATGGCATTTAAATAGAGTCCTTTTTGATGGAGTTAAACAGTTTTGACAACATAAGATTGTAAGAAGTGTAACATAAAAAAATAATAATAAATAAAACGAAAATACATTTAAAAACACACGAATCATAAAGCATTCTCAAAACGTTTTCCATCAACACCAATACATAATTGGGCTCTTCTAATAATGCTCCTGTAAATATTTTGGAGTTCTCCTCCTGTAATATTATTGCATGCATTAATTATCTTTTGTTTAAGGTCAGTTACAGTCAGTTACATTTCTTTATGTAACTTAAAAATAAATAAAAAAAACTTTAATATGCACGTATTAGAAGCGGCTAAATTCCAGTTAAATGAAAGGCAAAAATCGTCTGGCAGTTAATTTGTTAGAATATCGGTTTGACATAAATGTGATGAATTTGAAAAGAATTAAAATTCTACCAGACTAATTTAACAGTATTTTTCTTTTTCATAAATTTTGCTATAAAAATCTGTCAAATGGCTTTTATTGATTTTCAGCGAAATCTTATAAAATTTCTAATGTAAATTTAGAATACATGGCATAAAAATACTTGTCCCTGATAAGATTAAAACAAAAGACAATTCTGTAACTGCATCGCGAATCTACCGTAAATACGCAAAAATGTGTTTTGTAAATAATATAAAAAAATTTATGTGTTTATAAATTGTTGCAAATTTACATTTCCATTTTGGTATATGGTCACTAAAAACAGCGTTCAATTTTCAATTACGCATAACTCACTCAATTTTAAGGATACAGTTATGCAGTTTTTTTTTATGGTCTTCTGGGATGGAAAGGAAAAACTTTCTAATTGACCAAATTTGCATAGAGGGGTTATATAAAAATTTAAAAAGTGTAACTTTTTAAAATTCATAGGTGGATTTTTTTTCTTAATGTAATCTTCTTTCCTATCTTATTTTGAACATTTTTTCAAATTACATTACCTTCTTATCTCTAACGGTTAAAGAATTAAAGCGCGTTTCAATCTTTTTGGGACACCCTGTATATATATATATATATATATATATAGCATGTTAAAATATAAAATAA
>JAPMOQ010013190.1:399505-427446 GCA_026543055.1 Argiope trifasciata | reverse complement strand
TATATATATATATATATATATATATATATATATAGCTTGCAGAGCATCATACATTCATAAAAAATCAAAACAAGACTCCAAGCTTTTCAGAATTCCATCGGTTTCGTTTATTCTCCCCACTTCACATCATAATTCACAAACTATTGTTGCCAGATTTTAACAGAAATAAAAATTTATAGCAGTTATAAAATATCTGAAAAGCAATCGTCTTTTTAGTGTCTGTTAAGTTATCCTACTACGTTGAAAACACTGGTATTCGACCACATTGACGATTTTTTGTAAAAAGTATTATTTCTTGTTATTCAGACTTTTCTCTTTCCAAAACAGTTTGTTTTTTATTAGAAAAGGAAGGTCTAACCTATTATCCAGAGAAATTTAAGCAAAGTTTATTTTTCAGCTAAAATTTGTCTTTAACTTCAATTTTAATTTTCCTAAGTATTATGCACCATTAAAATGATATCCCAAAAACTAATAGAGGTATTTACATAAAAATTTCAGCTTGTGTTTTAAATAATATAGGCAATGAAATGAACAAAATTTTTTATTGTTGATGAAATACTCTCTCTGTTATAGGTGTTTTTAGAAAAATTAAGTTGCGAATTTATGGAAAAAATGCCTATATACGTATATTTTACCCGTAACTTCTTTGCATCTCAAAATGTTTCATAGATTTTGGTTCATTTCTTTCATCCTTATATTCTATAACTTGTGTACAAAGAAGTACAGGTTTAATTACAAGATTTTGTAGAATGTTAACCGTTTTGTTTAATTTTCACTAAAATTTAATACAAATTTTCCTATTTCTCAAAATATATTACATTCTCAAATAATGTTTTTGAATTTATAGTTTCTGTAATTGATAATAAATCTAAAAACCGAAAATAGTTTTTAAAAAATCAAATTTTAAATTCTTTTTTCCTTTGAACGTAGTCGGATACGTTAACAGATTATGGCATTTACTGAACAAATATCGTAAGACAAAAGTTTTTTGACATCTTGTCCCCTCCCTTGAAAATATTAGTTGGAAATCTCAGTCAAATGCCAGGATTTATGTCCATGGGTGAAAGCTAATGAAACTTCATTGTGGACTAGAGCTTAGAACACATTAAGAATGGAAGGCAGTTATATGGTGCAGACCTCATCTATTGTGCGCTATGGTGGTAGGTAGGAGCTCTATGATGGAGATAATTTCGGTGGAGTGCTATTAAGGCGGGAACGGATTTGGGGATTCCGGACATTAACTCTCTTGTAAGTGGTTACTGGGATATTACAGAGGGAAATGCATATGTGTTATTGAATTGAAAATCCCACTAATCTTCTTAATATTGAGGCAGTGTAGTTGGGATTTCATTTGCAATTATTGCACAGAATCTTCACTTTCACAATTATACATTTAGGTTTAAATTGAAAAATAATTAAAAGGGGAATTACTCTATTTACGAATGTATATGTGTAAATTTGCAAATTATGAGTCGATATTTAATATTCAAATGTTTTGGATGCTTGGAGAAAATTGCATTTTTAAAGTAAATGGCTGTAATAAAAAGTTCAGTTATTATAAAATATTTTTATATCAGATTTTATATAAGTTTTGGTTTTAATAGGATATTAATTGGGCATTTTTATTAAAGAAAATGACATTTTTATTAAAGAAAACAGACAATGTCACGAAAACTACAAAATTCCATTCTCCTAGTGGCACACAAATATTGTACAATAATGTGTGACATGGACAAACATTCACAATATTGTTTTATATTGTGGTATATCGTTTAATATCATATAATATTGCACAATATTGACATAGACCTATATTAACAACATTGTTTATTAATGTGGAATATTATTTACTCTCATATATGATACAATATTGTACAATATAGTACAACAGACTGTGTGAACCTGGGTCATCCACAAAAAGCAATGTTACATTATGTTAATTTATGAATATGAAAAATTTCCAGTTAACATTGTTAAATATACACAGATAGAAGAAAAACATATAAATCTTACTTAAAACAAATGTGCATTTCATACTTATTTAATATTCTAACTGTAACATGAATTTGGTGCTATAGAGTAGTATAAAATATATTTAATAATATTTCATGCAAAAAGGGTATGATTTTAAAGAATAATAAGTTGTAGATCGTGTTAAATGAGTAGATACTCTTAGAAATTATTTATGGTTTTTAGGTGTATTGCCAATAATAAACACTATAAATACAAAAACAATTTTTTTAAAATACAATATATTTACATAAATAGTAAAATTTGTGGCGAATTTTAATGAAATTTAACCTAAAAGGTTAACACTCTGCACAAAATGGTAAGGCAGCAATCCTATTTTTCTTTGCACACAAGTTATAGTATATAATGATGAATGAAATGAGGCAAAATCTAAGAAAAATCTGGAGATACAAAGAAGTTATGCTTAAAGATATACGTATATATGCATTTTTCCATAAACTCACAACTTAATTGTTCTAAAAAAACCCTATAAATTAAAAAGAATTTCACCAATAAAACTTTTGGTTCATTTGATTGTCCATATCTTTTAAAATTCAGGCTGGAATTTTTATGTAAATACATCTATTAGTTTGGAGGATATAATGTTAACGGTAGAGAATTTTTATGAAAATTTTTGAGAAAAGTGAAGCTAAAGACAAGTTTTAGTTGAAGAAATATATGGATGATAAGTCAGACCTTCCTTTCTTAGAAAATATAAACTGTTTTGGGAAGAGAAATGCCTGAAATACAAGAAATAAGAATTTTTTTAAAAATCAAAAATTTAGTCGTAATCAGTATTTTTAACGTAGTCGAATACCTTAAGACTTAAAAAGTATAGATTAAAAAGTTATTAATGTTTTTTTTATAAAAAAATTTAGCCTTTATAAAATTTCAAAAAAAAAAAAATACTTTAACTGCACAAAAATAAGCCCTTCAGAGAAATAAAACAATGTAAATAATTTTTGTTAAAGGGAAAATTAGTAGATGAACATTTATAAGAAAATATTGAAGAATTAATTAATTTGAATGCTAGAACAAACATTTGCTAACAATATTAACTTGTATTTATTTTTAAAAAATTATTTTGCGCAAAAAATATACTATAATTTAAAAACGTGTAACTTTTTATTATATATTCTTTTAAAATTTTCAGCTATTGTTATGATTGGATGTTTTCAATTTAATTTATACTTTTGGTCGTGATTAAAAATGTACAGTCTCCTACCAAGAAAAATAGTCATTTAACTTTATCCTTATTTCACTGATCATATATAAAAGCAAAAAATGCCGTTTTAAAGTTAAAACTGTGTACTGAGA
Organism: Argiope trifasciata; assembly: GCA_026543055.1. NCBI lineage: Eukaryota > Metazoa > Arthropoda > Arachnida > Araneae > Araneidae > Argiope > Argiope trifasciata. Next base: position 424,119 of record JAPMOQ010013190.1, on the reverse strand, counting down.
ACTGCTATGTCTAAAATGCTCATTGAGGTTTTCTTCATATTTAAAATTGTACAGAGATTGTCATTTTTTACAAAACCTCTCTTTTTGTAATTATGAAAATACTTCAGTATGGAAAAAATATCCAAAGTACAGTTGTTAGTTAATATACCAAATTACATCGGGAAAAGTTGGATATCTTCTATTCATATTTGGATGCAATATCTTGTAAATATTCTCAAAGTATAAATTTTTATTTTTATTGTTTGTGATGTTTTGAAAGCATCTATAAATTTATGATGTACATGTTAAAATAGATTGATTCTTTTCTATAAAGAAATATTCAAGAATACTTTATTTAAATTGATGTGAACCGCTTCTCTATATCCTAAAAAACATATTAGCTAAAGAAATAAAATTAAAAATAACTTTATAGCTTAAAAGAAATATTAACAAAAAAGGCTGAAAAGAAATACTTTAATTTTCATTTTATATCCTAATTAGTATATAATCATTGCTTACTATTCATAGATAAATTTGACACGATATACAGATTTTTTATTATGAGCCAATAAAAAAGGTAACACATTTCATTTACTAATGAATATAAATCTATTTCTCTCCATAATTATTAACTACTAAGTCTTCTGAACAAATAATTTTTGATTTCGGCATAGTTAGCTATACGAAAATACCGATAAAGGATTTAATTATAGATATAACACGCAAATATTACACAATCTAAATTCATTCATTTATTTTACGCATTTTAAATTACTATTATTATTGCTAGAGCTATTATTCATCACAAATTTTATTGCTTCTTTTATAAATGAAAATTTATAAGAGGTATAATTATAAGAATTATTATCTATAATTATAGAAATAATTATTATATACATCTAACTTTGGAAATAATTAATCCATATGATGTCAAAAATAATTGCCCAAGTAAATAAAAGCTTTAATTAAGCTTAATCAGTTTAAATATTTAAGCTTTTATACTTTAATTAAACTTTACCAACGTTTAGAAGTTAAAAAAAGCAGGATTTATTAAACAAGACCGAATGAATTCAATTAAATCAAGCAATTATCGTCTAAATATATTAAAAAATTATAAAATCATCGAAAAAGAATAAAAATTGCAATAACATACCTGAAAATAATTTATAAAAACTGTATAATTACACTTAAAAACTTGATCATAGATGTGTGCTAAATTTTTTATTCATTCTTAAAAGTTAATTTTTTTTCAAAAGGATATTGAAACAAATATTTAACGAGCTTAAAAAGGAAACTTGAGCACCATCAATGTTCATGTAATTGAATTTGAAAAAGGGCTGCAAATATTATGTCTTATTTTTTTCTTCTTTAAAAAGTATAATAGTTTAAAAATAAATTTCATTCACAATTTTTTGAATTTTTTTAACGAAATTTTTCTTATCATTTTTTTTTAAATAAAATACTTTTTTTTATCAAGAGTTTTTTTAAATAGAATAATTTTTCTTATCAAGAATTTTTTTAAATAAAATAATTTTTCTTATCAATTTTTTTTTCCATAACCTTATTTTAAGTTCATTTAGACATTCAAGTAAATTAAAATTTATAGCTTTATAACTTTACTTCATCTGCTTTTGTCTTTCTTATAAACATAAAATATTAAAGATTTATGTTAAAAAATAATCGCGGAATCAAATTTAATCCAAACTTCGACAATCAATAAAATTATTTGGAATTCTCTTCGCAGTATAAGGAATAAATGTAAGATATATTTTGTATTCAAAATAATTAGTATCAGTGTCTCAAATAATATTGTTTTAATGTTTGAATTTATTATTCCATGTATATGTGTGCACAATATTATAAAAATTACAATTAAAACAGATAAATTTTCTGAAATTTAAGAATTTTATAAAAAATATTGATTACTTATACCAGAGGTTCCCAACCTTTTTTTGAACTGGCACCCCCTTTCCTAGTGAATATTTCAATATCGACCCCCACCCACTCCGATAAATAAAAGCATAATGCAGGATGAAAACTAGAATTTAAAAAATTCTATTAGTATATTGTTGGAATTGAAACGCTATTGGATTTCTTCTTTATTTAAAAAAAAGAGGAATTAAAATTTTAGCTTACCTGTCATAAGGACAGGCAAGGATTTGAAAGATATGAATTAATTCATAATAAACTATAGCTTTGTAAATAAATAAATTGACAGTTTCAGAGACCCATCAAAAAGGAATACTTAATTATATTAAAACGTATTTTTATTAAAATTTAAAGACATCGATTTTATAACTTAAGTAATGAGATGGCTGGATTTGATGCATTTTAATGAGTTTATTAATATTAGGCTTGATTTCACTTAAAAACAATCGTAAGTCGCCGCGTTCATTAATATGGAGCAGATTTCACTTTTCCGTTACCAATGTTGCTTCAGCACTAAATCCACATTATACTAAATATGAAAATAGAAATGCTATCAGAAGTCGCTGAACAATCAGTCATAATCCTGAAAGCAGTCGTGAAATCAAATTCTGCAGCCAAAATTATTGTTAGCCATTCTTGAATTTAATTTTTAGATCCTCATTTGTAGTCAGTTCTATTAGTTCTTCTTGCTGAAGTGATCTTGAAGTATTGGCCTATGAAAAAAGATCCAAAACGCAGTCTGGTATGTCCATGTTTAAAATGTCCGGGAATCATTCCTTGAAGTTTTTTATATTATTTTTGGTTAATCTTCTAACGCCCCTTCGTGCCATATCGACGCACCCCAATTTTCTCTGGGTCTTTTACCGCCCCCCTGAAAGCCTCAAACGCCCACGTTGGGAACCTATGACTTAAAGAAACATCAATAAATTTAAGTAAATATAAATAACCAAATTTTATTTCAAAGTATGGGACTTGCTTTACATTAATTATAAAGAGAAATAATTTGATCATCACGTTTATAAACTTATATAGTACACTAGAATATTCTTACAAGGAAAGGGGATTACCGAATTAAATTATCAAAGGTTATTAGCATGTCATCCGATGAGGAAAAATTCTAGCTTCTCACAAAGATAGAGACTGAATTTCATATTTCAAAGTATAAAAGAAAATATTAAGGCAAATGGAAAACATTTTTTAACTTGATTTCATAATTTACCATTTGGAATTATTTTATGCATTGCATTAAAAAGGAAAACGAGGTCCGCTTCAAAATATGCACAATGAGAGATATTTGGCAAAATAAAATACTGTCAACATTTAAAAATATGTACAGGGTTCACCAGAGAAACTTACATATTTGAAAAACTTCCCAAGTGGTGAGTCGGGTAGGTAGAGGTATGATATGTGGTGCTACTGGAGGGGAAAGTTCCCAGGTTTGTTTCTCTTTCTAATCTATGAAATGCCTACCCCAGCCATTCTATGAAATGAACAGCAAAAAAACAAAATAATATTATTTACTTTTAGTTTTTACTGTAATCTGTAACTTAATTTATATTTGCAACTCATGATCCAACACAAAAAATTTTCTTGATGGATGTGTTTTTCAGCAATAAAGCAAAAATAATGTATATATTTTGTTTTGACTAAAATTGATTCTTGGTCATTTTACTTTCTCTCTCTCGCTATATATATTCTGGAGTATTTTAGATTCCCTTTCATAAATTTTTCCTAACCTGTTTGTATATATATGTATGTATGTGTATGTGTGCGCGCGTTTGTGTATTCCACTTATCGAATCCGCAAATATTTATAACAAATGCAAAATATATACAGAAAAAAAAACTACAACATAACTGCAGAATTTATTCATGGGAATTTCAAATTCTATATTTTTTATTTCATCTCGCTGAACGCAGGTGGCGCTTTTTGTTTCAGTATTTCTCTTCGAAGTATACTTTAGGAGAAATAAAATACACCGAGCTATTTTGGAATAAATATACCAACACTGAAAACATCTATTTTTCACTAAATCCCTTCTGTTCATTAAATATTTCCTATTGATTCGAAAACAGGAATGTGTTTTGTCATAAAATAACTAAAAAATTGCTTTAAAAAACTAATAATAAAATATATAGAAAAGCAAAATATTAGTTCGAAATGATTGAGAAACTGCTATTCTATATTATAATTGATAATAACTATTTGACAATCTATATTATAACTTACAGTAATAAATAAACTGATAATTACTGATATTCTACACTGTTTATAAAATATAATTGCAGATTTTTAAGACATATTCTAAACTTTGAAGTTTGTTCATTTTTCTTATTTATGCTATACAGTCTTTTATAAATTATTAGGAATATTTAAAAAAAAAAACAAATTTAATTCAAAATTATTTTTTTATTCTTCAGTTATACAGTAAATAAGAAATTTAAATATTTAAACTAAGCTTCAAATTTTTTAAATATATATATAGATATTTTCAATGAAATTCTATCTCCAAATCTCAGTATCAATCGGAAAATTTTTATTCACTGAAAATTCAGGATATTTTGAATCTTTGGCGTATAAATGTAACAAAATGATGCCTGTTTTATATCATTGTTAGTAAAAAATGATGGTTTCCACAATGTTATACTCCTTTTGAGAAATCTTGGGTTTGGGTTATAAACAAATTATTTGTTTTATACCTACCATCCCTAATAATAAAATTATTCTATAATATTGTTACGGATTTCCTATATCCTTAAAAATCCGTCGGGTTCTTTTTACCCTTTATATAGTGGGTGTATGGTGTTAGATGATGATGGTGATCACACAGACAATAATCAGACCTTTAGTTGACGAACGCAACACAGACGTTTATTTACAGGAACAGGACAGGACACAGACGACAAATATTCACAACACAAATATGTACAGGAGATAGCTATTTACAGCTGAGATGAACACGCAGGACAACACACTGCAGATAGTAGTCCACAGGCAGAAATTCTGTAGTGACAATGTCCACAGAGCGGCTAGACAGGATTCAGCCAGAGAGGGAATCTTTAAGGGATTCGCTTTGCACCTCCTGGGTCTCTCCAGAACAGGCTAATCTATTCCTTTGTCTCTTCTTGCCTCTGCTGCCGACTTACTACTTCGCACAACGGGACTACTCCTTAGTTCGGGACAGCTCCGTTTCCGACGACGACACAACGGGCTACGACACAGGCTTCGTTAGTATATGCCACACAGAGATTAGCAGTCCTCCGTTCAGGACTCCACAGTTCAAGACATCTCTCTTTCTTAGGTCTTCTCGATAAATTCCACAGCGCTACTTGTCTTCGTTGAACACTAGGCCGTTTAGCTTCGGCGTCAATCACTCAACCGCCTGCCTTAGTGATGGAGGGAGGGGCTAAACATCTTCTGGTCCAATCAGGAGCGTTCTAGCTGGATCTCGGCTCCTAGTGGACGGATCGGGAAAATTCTCGATGTTTCGGGTACTTTCCATTTTGTCGCCAAATTCATCGCAAGTCACCAAATGGTCGCCAAGTTTGTCGCCAAGCCTCGGGACCTCTGACGTTACTCCCATTTACTATTCAATACGCATTACTGTCAATCTGTCTTCCTTGCGATGACAGTATTAGCGCGGGAAAGCAAAACCACAGGTTCGTAACAATATTATCAAATAAAATAGATGTTTTAAAAAATAGATAGCAATGATATTGCATTTCAAATTAAAATAATAGCAATCCTTATTCTGGAGGCAAATACATCATCATATAAAGTAAATGAAATAATTTAGTATGATATTTAAACATTTAGAAAAAAAGTTATCATGTTTTAAAATTCCGATATTACGAAAAAAATATTAACTTGTTAAAAGATAAAACATTTTCTAGGACTTAAATAATAATAATAATAAAGAATTTACACGCTGCTTATCTTAAAATGATTCAATATAAAATATAAAAACATCCTAGACGTTTTCCTCATTTACTGCTGATAACGATCCAAGTGAAGAAGAATTATTTATTTTAATACGATGAACTAAATTTCCATATAAATGGAATTCCCATGTATAAATGTTTCTATATCTATAAATCTTTCTATATACATATATATTTTCATAACTGTGCATTAATTTATAATGAATAACAGAGACTACAGAGATAAAACTTAATGTACAGGAAATCATAAAATTTCTTAACTGTAAGTGGTTAAATGCTTAATTTTTTTATATCCCAGCTCCTCTAATCTTATTCAAGAAACAAAACTAGCAATGCGTTTTTAACTTAATTGGATGATTATTCTATAATTTAATTCTGTAAGCCTTAGAAATATCAGAATCGGGAAATTATCTTAAGGCTAGCAAAACAATTTTAGAATTTTATTAAACTAAATTTTATTGCTAGTCAAGTAAAATCTCAGAAATATCCCATAACTAAGTTTTCAGACAGAATTCAATTAAAAATTTTTCTAAGACAAGATTTTATGTAATAAAGTATAAACACGCTATCAAATAATATCTTGTAACATTTTAGCTAGAATATTAAAGATGGAAAAATACTTCGAGAAAATATTTACTTTTTCCATCCTGAAAATAATATAATTATTTCCGTTATCAATATAATAATCTTATTTCAAGAAATTCAAAAGGAAGAAATTTGCTGGCGGAGTGGGAAATAGCATAAAATTATTCGCTCAGAAACATTAATGTTATTTTTCACACTTTTGCTTTTTGTAAAGATTTTCTGATACGAAATAATTTAATTTCAGAAGCAATAAGAATTTTGGTTAGTGTTTATGCATGTTAAATACTAAATAAATTCATATAACTTAAATATCCACTCATATTTGAGTTTAAAAATTTAAATTTTGACTTTAAAGTGAAGTGAATAAGATAGTTTTTTAAAACATTCAAAATTTGAAATGTTTTTATGGATATTAGCAGATTTATTGATATAGATAATAAAGAAGTAAATTCTGCTATCGGACAGTGATTTTTGCCTATAGTCATGTTAAAGTTTGCAAATTTTTATTCTAATTTAGTTCGAATGTTTGTTCACTATATTTGATTTATAAAATTAAAAAAAAAATCTTAAGAAGTCAAAGCAAATACATCAAAATGCATTGAACTTTCAGCAAGCTAAGAATAAAAGAAATATTTTTAAGAGTATGTAATGCAAAAAGCAAAAAACAAAAAGCAAAAATTTTTTTCATTTTTTTTTTTTTTGATAAAAATTTTGAAAGAATTTTGTAGGAAATGTAATCTTAAAGAAGGGTTTTTAGTAAAACATTGAAAAGCTTCTGAAAGAATAATATACCAATGTTGCTTTAATATTAATGACATAAATAGTATTAAAAACTAATAAAAGTAAAGACCTCATAAAAAGGAATTTTCTGAAAAAAAATATTATTTATAAATTAAGCCACTAACGAAGGAAGCAGAACGTTACTTTGAAAATTTAATGACACATATGTTTGAAAGATATCATTAATTATTTAATTACTTTTAATCAAAGAACATTGCAAAAATACGAATTATTTTTGTTAAAAACTATAAATTTGCGTTTAAATATACAATCAACGTTAAAAAATCATACAGAACAAATGTTTAAAAAATATTTTGTAAATATATCCGTTGCAAATTTAATATTTCATATGCTTCCACTATAGCTAATAAGTTGGCATTATGCCGGTGTCCTATGCTTAGAGGTAGTGTGTCTTCTCCATGATCTAGGCTTCCCAAGTTCGAGTGACGGTTCGGACCTGTTTGTTATTCTGTGTTCTATTGTGTTCTATTTGTGAATAGTGTGAATTCCCCCCTCCGTAAAAAAAGGGTTGTACTAGCGCATGTGAAGACTGAAGTAGCTAAGTCGTACTTTTTGTCTTCGTTAGAGCTACTAAAAAACAAAAAGCTCTAATTTAGACTTAAATAGCTGAGGGTTTTTTGTCAGCGGGCTCGTAAAGTGCCATAAGTAAGAACAGAAACACTGAGAAATTCGCATTTGTCATCATTTTTGTCGCCAAATCAGCTATCAAGTTCATTAATCTGATATTATTTCAGTATCTATCGGAATTATGTAAAACTGTCTTCTTTACCAAGAAAATTACTTCGTAGCAATATTTTAAATATGTAACAATATTAACAAAAATATGTAGAGGCTGAAAATGTCTAAAAACTGCCAACATTTATGTGCATGATTATTATGCAATAGCATAAATCCTTGAAAATCATTTTATATTATTATCTGAAAATATGCATAGATAATTTTATAAATAAATTAAATGTCTATCTAAAGAATCCAACACCATTTCTTAGCATATAAATCTAATGTAATGGCTCTAATTATCACTACTGAAGAAACAAAAAAAGGTAATTTAGGCTTAAATCTCTGACAATTTTCTGTCGGTGGGCTTGTAAAGTGCCATTTGTAATAACAATAAACTGGTTTTATTTGAAAAGTATTTTTTTGCGTATGCCCTTTAGTTCTTATATATGCATATATGTATATTGCCACTAAATTTTCTCAGTAACCGCAAGTTTGTTTCAAATTTCTTACCTTATGATTATATTTTCAATTATTGTCTGGAAGTAAAATTTTCAAAGATTCAAGTAGCCCTAAAGACAGGTGCAATTGTCATTCCTCGTTACAACACTGCCAGCTGACTGTCTGGCCGTCATTTTTTTAATCACACATTTAACAAATACCTATTTAACACAGGTCTTGCATCCACATTTCTTTAAGATTAATAAGTATAATTAGAATTATTATCACAACCACTCTTACTCCATTGTGTAATATTTAATGTGGCAGATTTTCGAACATTGTGCTACCGTCTTTCAACTCAAATTTTAAATTATTTTGCTATTTAGTTGATGTTGCCAACAAGAATTTTCTCATTAGTCATCCATACGTTTGAATAATAATGGATAACATAATCTCTCAACCTTGTCACCATAATATATAAGCTACTGTTTCTACTGTCTCAGTTTCAATTTAATTAATTTTAGTTTTAATAATTCTTATTAATTTTATTTTATTTAGTTATATTTATCGTTTTGACGGCACTAGGGTTATATTGTGACTTTCCTCGTCATTTTGAATCACCGTCAAATGACGAAGATGACACCTGAGATGCCACCCACCTCTCCAAACTTCCACACCAGCGGGAGAACCTTTGGTTCTGATAGATTTAACGTGCAACAGATGCACTTACACGGCTGTTCTATGGTGGAATCGAGCCTTGAACCGAAAACCCTAATGTTCAGAAGCCGAGGCTTTACAACCAGGCCACTTCTCTTCTTATCTCAGGAAATATTGGATGTACAATAATAATAATTAATTTTCTATTAGTTTTGATGTCAAAACTATTGTACCAAGATCGGAATGAAGCAACATAACGGAGCAAACAAATACGCAGCTTCTGCATACCATGGAGTTAAAAAGTGAAATAATAATAGATATCCATAATCAACTCAGCAACTATTTACTATTTCTAACAAATAATATGTGGAACTCAATATTCGTGTTTTTGAACCAAACGCTATTGCACTCTGACATCATGCTGGTGGGTCTAATGCCACTTGGTCATACCAAGCTAGAATGAGCAGAGCTCTTTCGAATGAAGGCAGAAGTTTGCGCCTTTCGTTGTGAACGAGCACAAAGTGAAAGGACAACTTTACTCGGACACACACGACACAACCCTTTTTAAAGGGCAGTCAAACTCATTCATCCATCGGAATGTCAAGTCGGAATTTAGATCCAAATCAGAAACCTGATTTAGTACCCATAGAGGTTATGGGAACTCTGAGGACTTGGCAATCCCGACCTATTGCCCCAACTGCCGTGAGCCAAGGCTGTGGTCTTTGGCCGAGACTAGGGCATAACTCGCTACCTTTCGGTTACGAGACTGATGCTCTACCAAACAGGATACCACGATCCCTGACATCATTAACTCGATAATGAAGTGATTAAGCGGTTAAACGGAAATGAAAGTATTTCTAAAAATATTTGAAAATAATTAAAAATCAGGAAATTGATGTAGCTAACTCATATTACGCTTATATACAAAGATACCTTCTGAACTTGATAATGATATAAAAATTATATTTATAGAAGAGAATGCATTTGAAAAAAATGTGAAAAAATGCAAATGAATTTTAGTATTTTTCTTAACTTAATAATTGAATTGGATAATAATTCAACAAATTAAAAAAGTGATTAAATAGTAATGGAGAAATTTTAAAAATAAATTTCAAAAAATAAAATCGATTAGATGAGCTTTTGAAGTGGCATTCCATGGTTTATTGAAATATTTTTTGGTAACGTTTATATAGCTTTTGGTAAAAAAGAATATGTTAATAGATGTTATAGTGATTAAAATTTCAATTTTCTTTTCCTATTGTGATTTTTAATGAAATCTAGTAATCTCATTATTGATATATATTTAGAAATTGGAAACCAATTTTTGTCCTTTTAATAGATTTAAAATTTATATCTGGATTAATTGTATAGAATTTCTTGTTACTATATTATTTGATTAATATTAGCATTTTTAGAATAAAATTATCATTAAAAACACTTCAAAAGAACAAGTGTCAAATTTCCTTACATTATATTGGCTGTTATCTTATATATATCGTTTTTTCGGCATCGATTCAACCTAACTGTTATTAAATGCCATATGGAAACGAATTGAATTTTATCTCTCTCTCTCTCTCTCTCTCTCTCTCTCTCTATATATATATATATATATATATATATATATATTGTTTTTTACTTTTCATTCTTTTTTTTATCCGTTTATTCTTTAATTTAGAATATAAGTTATAGGAAAAAATTCCTAGTGAGGGAAATTAAAGGTGATACCATTCTCTATTTCAGTAGTTGATAATTTGGCGCAGTAGTACACATTCCTTAATTTATACTTCTTCTCCGAAGGAAAGGGAATTATCTCAGAGAAAATCATAAGTGCAAGCATAGTAGGGAAAGAAAATTGACACTCCATTCTCTGTTGGTAAAGAGATTAATCCAAAAGAAATCGACGAGATAAGTTGTATTTTTCTCGCTTTCTATTTGCAACACAGAAAACAATATACAAAGTATCAAATTCATTAAAGGAAAGCCTTCAGCATTCCATATTTTTTAATAATATGCTTCAATAATACTATGCTAAATAATATACTTCATTAATACTATGCAAATTCCTACATTAATCATTAATTACCTTAAGGCATTTTAATTGTTATTCGCTTTTATTCTAATATTTTTGCATTATTTTATGTACTATAAGTAAATATTTTTTTTTCTAAATTAAAAAAAAAGATTTCAACTAAAGTGTGATTAATCTTATTTATTTAGCTCAGTCTCTGTAAAAAATTTATGTTTAAACATGAAATATATGTACATTTTTACTTTGCATTTAAGAAAAAAAAACCGATTCAATTTTTAATCCGAAAAAGCATGTGTAATTAATGGTATGTATATTTTCGCAATCATTTTTTTTCAGTTTAGAGGAATATTTCATTTAAATTTTGGTACGTCATAAAAAGCCATTAAGAATGACATTTCTCCATTTTTATGTTGGAGCAGAACAATTTATTTCGGAGAACTCGAAAATTCCAATGGAATTATTTGTTGGTTTTTATTCTTTTCTTGGAATTAATTTTCTTATGTTTTTTTAATAATTTTATTTCTTGAAAAATAGAATTTCGAAAAAAAAAAAAAAAAAGAGGCTGAGAGAGATTATAAAATAAAATATTGTTTTAGGACGAAAAATATTTACCGACTTTCTGATTGAATAAGAATATTTACGTATTGTACGGAATTCAGCTATTTTTTAAGTCAATTTTTATATTACTGAAAATTACTTCATTATAAAATAAAATATTATTTCAGAAAATAAAAATATTTACTGACTTTCTGTTTGAAAAGGAGTATTTAAGTATTGTAAGAAAATTTTAGCTATTTATTAAGTCAATTTTTATATTACTTAGAAGTACATAAAATTAATACAAAAATAATTAGAATAAAGGCGAATAAGAATAAAAATGTTTTAAAGTAATTAATGATTGATTTGGAAATATACATAGTATACAAGCCTGTTATTGAAAAATATGAAATGCTGGAAAAAATAATATCATACATTCCATTTGATGATATATTTTAAAATACTCTTCTTATTTTAAAAACTATTTTTAATGTTCGGAAAATTACTTTTATATTGCAGAAAATTTCTTCATTATTAGCATCTTCTAGAGTTAATATTAGAAATAATTTAAAATCACTTAAAACTAAATGACGTTCATTGTAAAATGCAAAGATGCCGTTGGGATTGTTTTATACTTTGATTTTTGAATTTAACTAAACTAATTAATTAAAACTAGCAACATTTTAATATTATAATTTTATATATGATTTAATTTTATATATGATCTAAATTAAGTATGCAAATCATTTTAATTATGTAAGAGGAAAAAAGAACATAATTTTAATAATGCAAAAAAATTAAGAGGAGGACATAATTTTTATTCCCTTTCATCATTAAAATTATGAACGTATGTTTAAAATCATGGACATCATAAAAATTATGGGGCCTAGAAATTATGACATAATTTTAATAATGAAAGATAAATGAACAATATGGCATAATTTTAATGATAAAAGTGGAACAAAAATTATGACATATTTTTATTAATGAAAGACGAATGAAGAGGACGACATAATTTTAAAGAAAAAACTGAAATAAAAATTATGACATAATTTTAATGATAAAACTGGAATAAAAATTATGACATAATTTTAATGATAAAACTGGAATAAAAATTATGACATAATTTTAATAATGAAAGAATAATGAGGAGAATGAAATAATTTTAATGATTAAAGTGGAATAACAATTATGACATAATTTTAATGATTAAAGTGGAATAACAATTATGACATAATTTTAACAAGCAAAGAAGAATGAAAATGAATACATAATTTCAATGATACAAAAGTAAATTTTAGCAAAAAAATTAATAAATTATACTTACATATTAGTATTTAGCGTATTACAATCATATCGAAGTTTTGCGTTTCTTTGTCTATTTTTTCTTTTTTTTTAAGAGTGTTACATTTTTTAAAATTAAATTATTGTCAAACAAAAATGTAGAAAATATTGAATATTTGTTCCAACATTTTATTTCCACAATTTTTTAACTTTCTTTACACTAGACAGAAACCTTCTTTTGGACACAATTTTCTATGGATCTGAACAATTTTGAATTATAGTAAAGACTAAAGTTTTGATATTTGTCAAAAATAGTGTAAGAATTTCTTTTGCCAAAAGAAGTTTACCCGAATTAATGGCAACAGCACAAAATTACGAAAAGTCGTTGAAACTTTAGTTTTGTAATCCGACTATTTCATCCTAGATATTATTGCTCCTTTGAGCGAATCGTAGAAAAACAATGTTTTGCACTTTCTGAAGTTCTTCTGCACGTTGATGAGAATCGTGATATGTAGAAAAAAAAAAGAAAGTTTTATTTTCTTAGGTAATATGAAGCAACTGACTTCAGAGATAAAAAAATTTCTAAAAGCAGAATTGTGCAGTCCACTTTATATAATTCGAGCACATTTAAGAAGAATGCATTTTGATTTCTCAGAATACTTTCTACAGTAATACAAATTTGTTCAATACTTTTAAGAAAGAAGATCACAGTTACAAAGAATTCTATGCCTTTCACTTATTCCAGTTCCATTTGAATTTTCATAAGCTCTACACTTCCATAAATCTTCTTTTTAGAATTAAAGAAATTACTTTGATCCACTTATATCCATCATAAAATATCGTTATTCTCCAATCATTAATTTTCTAGATGCATTTCCCGCAATTTTCAAAGGTTGGCATTTAGTCCATTTTCTGTTGCATCCCGCATTTTTCTCAGTTTCAATATTTATTTTTCCGATTACTGATCTTTATTATATTATATTATTATCGTGTAACATATTGTTACGGATTTTCTAATTATCCTTCTTACTATCTTAATCCGTCGGGTTCACTTACCTGTATAGTGGGGTGTATAGTGTGAGAAGATGAGCACAACAATGATCAGTCCTTTAGTAGACGACACAACACAAACGACGTTTATTTACAGGATGAAGACAGGACAGCACAAAGACGACAAATAATTGCAGCCCAACTATGTACAGAAGACAAGTATATTCAGCCGAGACGTACACACAGGACAGCACACTGCAGATAGTAGTCCACAGGCCGAAACTCTGTTGTGACAACGTCCACAGCTCACAAAGCGGTTAGAGAGGATTCAGCAGGAGAGGGAATCTTTAAGGTATTTTGTTTAAGCTCACGTAGGTTTTTCCCAAACAGGCTGCAACTATTCCCCTGCCTCTTCTTATCTTCGCTTCCGACTCACTGCTTCACACCATGGGAATCTTCCTCTGATCATATCTGCTCCTTTCCCTACGATAACACAACGGGCTACGACACACGTCACATGCTTCATCAGAATACACCACACAACAATTCAGCTTTCTTTCTTTGCTTCGAGACTCCTCCGCCCATGGCTCTTCTTCCATACCTCTCAGTTCAGGTCTACCGATCGATCACACAGTTCAAGAGCGACTCACACAACTGACTTTAACAAAATACTCGTCGACTGCGAACAGTGATACAGCACTAAGCCAATTCTCCAGTAATCCTTTGGAGAACCCTCCGTTAAATACCTGTATGTCCAAGTATTCTCATGTCCACCATATCAGACCGATAATGGTGGTTTGGACGGGACACCCACCCTGCGCAGCAGGGCTATCCCCAGTATCCTGAAAACATAAAAAAATTGGCAGCTAAAATGACATGGACTGTAATCAGCCTGAAAAGGAAAGAATAGCATGAGTGTCAGAGCATAAATGCGACAAATGCAACGTTGACTGGTAGGAACAGCGAGTCTAGAGGTGTAAGGGAGGAGGTGACCAATCAGATCACTCCGTCTGCGAAAGTGTAGGTTCTAGTACCATATCAGACCTCTAAGAATCCGTCCTTATATAGCAGCAGGAGGTCAGACTAAAATTTTCTGGAACAATCAGGAGCTTTCTGGATGTATCTCGGCTCTTAATGGACGGAACGGGAAAATTCTCAATGTTTCGGGTATTATCCATTTAGTCATTAAATTCTTCTCCAAATCGCCAAATGGGCGCCAAGTTTGTTACAAGGTTCTAGGATCAATGATGCAACGCGCAGGCACAGATGAATGCAAATCAGTTTTCTGTATGATGACATTAATAGTGCTGGAAATAATTCGTAACATTATATTATATCATTTAATATAATATAATATTCTACAATATAGGAAATATTGTTTAATATACATATTTTACACTATATGTGGGCTACTAGGTAGTATAGGCGTCGTAAAGTAGAGGCGTCGAGAAATGAATTTAACTTTAAACTCTAGTTTAAGGTACCCGACTACGTTCAAAAGAAAGTTTTTGAAAAGTTGTTTTTTTTTTAAACTATTTAAAATTATGGTTTTTAGATGTATTGTCAATTATGGTACAAAATCCTATGAATAAAAGTAAATTATTTAAAAATATAATATATTTTCTGAAATAGGAAAATATGTGATAAATTTCAATGAAATTTATTCAAAGTGGTTAATACTCTACAGAAAATGTAATGCAACGATCCTATTTTTGTTTGCACTCAAATTAGAGAATACAATTATGAATGAAATGAAACAAAATGTAAAATACATTTTGTGAGGCAAAGAAGTTATGGGTAAAAATATAGGTATATATCCATTTATTTCCATCAATTCCCAACTTAATTCTTCTAAAAAAACCTATAAATGGAAAGATATTTCTGAAACAATAAAAGTTTTCGTTCATTTCATTGACCATAGTATTAAAAAGACACTCTGAAATTTTTACGTAAGTACCTCTTTTAGTTTTTGAGATATCATGTTAACGGTGGTGAATTTTTATTGAAATGAAAGTTTTGAGAAAATTGAATACAAATATTAACTGAAAAATATGCAACTCTGGATGTTAAGTCTGGCTTATCTTTTCTTAGAAAAGATAAACTTTTGGAAAGAGGAAAGTCTGAACTATCAGAAATGACAATTAAAAAAACATTCACCCACTTGGTCGGTAAGCAGTGTTTTTAACTTAGTCGGATACCTTAATTGTATGTTTGTAAGTAACCATAATTAATCCTTAAAATACAATTCATTTTTTATTTGTATTTTCATTTCACATTCATTCTATTACCTAATCCTTAAAATAAAATTCATTTTTGTTGCCAGGAAAATTGTCATCAGCTGTGACGAGGCACGTGGCCATATTGAACTAATAATAAGTTATTATAGATAATGAGCAGGATTAATTAGGGATATTAAATTAATTAAGCTTAATTACTACTTTAGAAGCTAATTATCTGAAGTAATTTAATTTAATTAATGAAGATGGAATGAGAATAGATTGTTCATTGCGTACTTAAAGAAATATATATATATTTATTTATAAATGTTTGATAAATAATGTTAAGAAATCTTTTGCTCATGACCCAAATGCAAACTCTGTCCGCAAAATATGCAATTTTTCTAGCACGAATTGCGCATATTTAAATGCAATTATTAAGTTAATTAACGGTATTTTGTAATTCGCTTCTCATTTTACATCGTTATTCCATTCAGCTATATTGTTTTAAAATATTTTCTATGCCAATCACATTTTTTTTAGTCTAATATGCATATTTTTGAAAGAGGAAATTGTTAATAAAAGACTCCCTTCTAGTGACTAGCTGAAGTGTTGCTTCAAAAGGGGACGTTAATATAACTAAACTAAACTTCAAGTTTTTCTTTCAACAATATGGTGACAATAATAAAGTATGAAGTGTGCATATAGCCGGTGAAATATCTTCCAAAGTCTTTGATGTTATTTATTCCTTCATTGAATCCATTTCTCTGAAATTGCCTTTAGTGTGAATAATACAAAAAAAAGGAGTATTTCTGAAAAATAATAGTTAAACATAATATATTCTTCATTTTATTAAAAATTTGATTAATTATAAACGTTAGTGTAAATCTGCTTTATCTAAATGCAGTAAATACCCATGAAAAGATTGTTAAGTTTTTCTTACAACATCTCTCCTACATTTAATGTTATAACATCTATCATATTTAATATAATTTATTTAAATATTTTTGATAAGTAATTGTAAAAGTATGAAGTGTTCATATAACCGATTCAATCTCTTCAAAGTTTTTGTTGTTATTACTTATGGATTAATTGAATCCACTTCTCTGAAATTTTCTTTAATGAGTATAATATAAAAAAAAGAAGATAGAAATAT
The DNA here is from genome assembly GCA_026543055.1 of Argiope trifasciata. NCBI lineage: Eukaryota > Metazoa > Arthropoda > Arachnida > Araneae > Araneidae > Argiope > Argiope trifasciata. The sequence continues at coordinate 406,857 of JAPMOQ010013190.1, read as the reverse complement.
TTTTAAATAATATTTTAAAATATTATATTTTCCATTATATTTAAAATTCCACCAAATATTAACATTAGTATGATTCCGCTCTATGTAAATGCAGTAAACACTCATGAAAAGTTTGTTTAGTTTTTTCTTGTAACAACTGTCCAACATTTAATATTATAACATCCATCATTTTTTACATAATTTCTTTTAAACATTTTTGGTAACTACATGCTTTCCAGAATTTTTTGTACAAAATAAATTCCAATCGAAGCAGTTACATAACTCTTATCTTCTCTTTTGGATACTAGATGGCGATGCCTGATAAGATTATCCCATATGTTTGTGGAGAAATCGGTACGGTTCACTCCTATTTAATGGAATGTATGGAGATTCAGAGTGAAGGAAGGACCTGAAGAATGTAAATAATGATTTAAGTACAGTACTGATGGTACCGCGTCATCTCAAAACCTGAAGGATAGGATGTTAAAGATGGACAGTTTCATTCCAACTGCTTGAGAGTGTGCAGAGGGAGAGAAACACAGCTATTGAGTACCCCGAAAGAAATGTCAGTTTGGCAGATAGGTCCATGTAAGGTTGAACACTACTTATTCAGCAGTTGACCGCAACAAATCCTGTCGATACTGCTACGTTCGGTGGTGGCAGGGTGATCAGCTGTATGCAAGAAGAAGAATGCTATCCCACATGCCATCCCATAATGCATTGCGCATTGAGAATGTAATCAGAATGAGATGTGAGACTGTACTGATAAGCTGTGAGCGTGAATTTCTTGTGTTATCTTGTCTTTGTTCAGTGTGTGAATGTGTGAAAAAGAAATGTTCTTGAAAACATAAGCCACGTTGCTTCCAGCACAGATCATAATAATCGACATTTCACCACACAATTCTATATACAAAACACAAAAAAGATAAAAATAGCAATGGAGTTATTTTTACGCCATGCCCCTAATCGCGTGTGGAAATCCATGCAACCAATTACGGAATAAAATTGTTTTTTAAAATAATACCAAATTCAACAACTTTATATTCCATTTGTTATAATCCTTCCCCCGTAAATGCATAGCAAAAACACTGCATATTTTCATTAGGGAAAATTTACAATAAGCTATCGACAAAATGGTTTTGAATTAAATTCTTAAAAGAAAGCTTTATAAGTAAATAAATATGAACAATGAAAGAAATTAAATATATTTTGTTTTTCTCGGCATAAAACAATGCTTTTGAATACCCATTTCCAATTTTTTTCAGTACCATTCACTTTCTTATTTAAATATGCAAATGCAAATTGCTGTATTTGTGGTAAATGTAGGAAATTAGCCTCTGAAGAGATTGTAAGAAAAGTAAAGCAATTAACTAGAAAAATCTCTTTTTAGATAAAAGAATCATTTGATTGCTTTATTGAAAACATTTTATTTTTTCCAAGCAATAATTAATATTTTTAGTTAAATTTAAATTTTTGGGAAATAAATATTACTTTACTTTTTGAAGATGAAATATTTCCTTGTTTTCAAATTGAAAACTTCCTTTCATTGGAATGTCTTCCTAAAAACAGAAAAAAAGTGATATTTTCAATAAACTACTTATAAATATATAAGTAGTCATATAACAACCATGCGCTTTTTTCTTAACCTTCCAGCGGGCGTGGCTGCCATACCAACATGAAAGGTCTCGCGTATTTCCCACATACGCTATAGTAAATTGTAAATTTTCAAAAGCGTGACTATTAAAATTCTATTGTAAATAGCTTAGGATTAATAACTACAGTTACTTTGAACACTTTTTTATGTAAAAAGTAGAAACGATATAAATATAGATTGCAATAACAATATAAAATGACCAGGGTTAACTGAATTGATTTGAAAATAAAATAAATGAAATTCCCGATATTTTGACAGAACAATTTTCATATAAAATATAGAAGTGCAAAAAAATAATACAGAATTTACGTATAAAAAGGCGAAAGTAATTGAAAGTTTGGATATGAAAAGGAAGAAAATAGTTTCATTGTTATTTCACTGCAGCGTTGCAATTTGAGCAAATGTGTTTAGTGTGCTCCAAACATATAAATTTCTGCCAAATCTCACAACTGAACCTCATGATTTTTGTCCGCTTTTCTTTTTGGCAGAGTTTGCATTTTTGCCCTGACGTCCCATCTTCCACGTCTTCAATACCTGGTTGAGGTTTTCTGTTTAGCACCTTTAATTTTAGCTCAATTTTTAGAGATGTGGGTGCTTTTATCCAACATTTTCTTTCGTAATTGCATTTACCAACTATCGCCAGTCGAAAACAACATATTTATTTGTAAAATCATACAAAATAAGATGTAACAAAAACTCACATTAACGGGTACGTATCTTTAAAATACAAATATCTGATCGGCAGAGACCTATAAACACCACAAACATACGACGACAACTGAAAGTAGATCGAATGGAAAGGGACAAATAGCCAAGGGCAGGCATTCCCAGTGCCACCAGATCTGAAGGTATAAAATAAAATTCATATCTAGTGTATTTATCACATATTCGCGCCCACTGGAAGGTTAATCCAATTTATACATCGACATAATGTATTTTTGAAGAATATAATGCCCAATTAAATTTATTCATTTTTAATTTTCTTAATTAATCTTAATTCTTAATTTTCTTAATTTCACTACAACACTTTTCTTAATTAATTCCTTTTTAATTCCAAATTTTTAATTTTTTCTATAATTTAGAAAAGTTTCTTTTCTTTCATTATAAAATTATATAAAGTTTCTACTCTAAATAATAATTTGGATATTAAAGTAATACTTGAAATAAAAACGTTCAATTGTAATTTAATTGGTTTGAATCAAATTTATATTTCTAAAAAGAAATTTTTAAAGGATAAAGAAAAATTAAAATCAATAAAAATTAAAAAGAATTGATATAAAAACCAATTAAACTAATTTACGCATTTTTTATCTTAGGAAATACTTATTAAGATATAAGTAGTCATATAACAAAAAGACACTTTTGTCCTTAACGCATCGACATAATGCATTTTTGAAAAAGATAACACCGGATTAAACTGCTTTAGTTTTAATTTTCTAGAAATAAGAATTTTTAGTGTTTTCCAGAATATAGAAAAGCTTCTTATTTTTTTCACTACTAAACTATATAATATTTCGAACCCATAAATAATAATTTGGATATTAAATCAATACATGAAACAAAAGATATAAATTTTTATTTAATTGGTTTGAATCAAACTTATATTTCTATTTTTTAAAAGATAAAGAAAAATTAAAATCAGGAAAGATTTAAAAAGAGTTAATATAAAAATCCATTAAACAAATTTACTCGTTTTTTTTATCTTAGCAAATATGTTTGCTTTGATGCAATTTTTGTTGCTGTTAATCAAACTTATATTTCCAAAAATAAATTTTTAGAGGATGAAGAAAAACTAAAATCAAGAAAGATTAAAAAGAATTGATTAAAAAAATTATTTTAACTAATTTACCTTTTTTTAATCTTTGCATATGCGATAACTTGCATTCAGTTTCTTTAGCTCTTAACTAAATTTAATTTTTATATCTTTACTTTTACCATCTTTTTATGGAGAAGGGGATGGGGTTCAGAGTTCTTAAATGTTTATTTTTCATTTTAGAAAGCTTTTAAATTAAGTATGGTTTAAGTATATAAAGATTTCAAGAGTTAATTTCAACAAACTTGTTAATTGCTTTCCCTCCCAATACAATGTGGACAATTTTAGAGAATCGTTTGCATATTTAAATAAGCGTTAAATGTGTTAAATGTGAAACATATGAAGGTTAAATATTTACATATTAAATACTGCCTTCAAAAATTTCTAAATTTGAATATTTCTATAATTACTGGCATACTTTTTAAATGAATTTGTCATTATTAATATTTTTGTTTTAATATTTGTTAATAACTTAAATTCCATTCAATTTATTTAAATATCCATCATATATCCAAATAAAAAGACAAATAATAAAATACTTTTTTTTAATCTCATTAACTGAAAAATATTTATATATAAAAAAGAACTATTTAATCTAAAATTTTTTTATGTCTTTCAAATATTGTTACTAATATTAACCCATTTTTTTTATCTTAACCCGAGAGAGATCGTGCGGGGCACACAGTCACCCCATTCTTATCCGAACACCTGTCGCAGTTTAAATATTTATCTGTAATCAATCACCGATTCAGTACCTTCCTATATTACAGTCCCCTTGTTAGGTAAAGTGTTATTCTTACCTTTCTTTTCTTTCTGTTCTTGAAATAATCATTTCTTGGAATTCAAGTGGGAATGGGGTGACTCACTCACCCCAAGCCACTGTTATTGCTTCGAAATTTCTCATTCTAATCAGCCTAATTTTGAGTTCAATAGCTCTCCCTTTGCTTTTATATTGCTGTTGATGAAATGACGTAACACTGTTGATGAAATGTCCTCATATTCAATAGCTCGAAAAACCAACAGGTAGCCAATGGTAATTTTCTATTGCGCTTTGAACTTCGCCACCATAAATGCCCAAATAGCTCTAATGGCATCAAAGACACCTCCCTGGGAATGTGCAAATAGGAGAAAATCTCTGAAGAAATTGGCATTATCACTTATTCAGCCACACATAAACATTAGGCGAGATATGAAAATGCTACCTAAAACACTTCGTGAAAGTATGCATGCCATCACTTCTAATGGATCACAGAAGATCCCAACAAAAAAACTGAAACAAGACAAAGGACGATGTCCAAGGTCTAAAGATAATAAAACTACAATTTCTTGCATAAAATGTGATAATTTTACATGTAAAAATCATTCTTCGTATGCTTTCCATAAGTGTATGCAGAATTAAAACTCCTAAAGAAAGTATGTAGTTTTTAATGTAAAATTTACTTAAACATTAAGAACAGCTTTCTGAACTTATGAAGTTTCTTTTCTTAAAGAATTAATTCACTTATTATTATTCATAATTCATATGTGTTTATTCTTTTAATTTATTGAAAATTTTAGATAAAATGGATTGGTGTGACTCAGTACCCCACGAGATCTCTTTTGTCACTATTAAGTGCGCGCCTTCTGACGGGTTGGTAACGCTTAACTAGATATTAATACGAATTTTTCAAAAAAAATTCTCAGTTTATTTTTATTTTTTAGATTTTAACAATTTGAATAAAATTTATAACATATTTTTAGTCTATTAATAAACAAATGTCTCTGTATTTTAATTACTGGAAAAAATGGGCATTACTTAAACATAATCTTGGAAGATTTGAATATGTATTTGGCATATTTGAAAAATATATTCATTAATTAAATAAAATAATTTAAATTTCTCGAAATTTATAAAAAATACCTAAATATTAATGTACAAAAGAATTATTATACATAATCTTAAATCTAAAATATTAAGATTTTTAAAAGATTTTGAAAAAAAAAAATGAAAGGTAATTTCAATTAACACTTTCCTTTCTTTGCAATGGCTATAACACCTACTTCTGTTACCACCAGACACGTTGTAGGTATTCGTGTTAAATAGAATGAAAAAAGCATGTTACGTCTTAAAATTATAATGATATTATTTTTTATTATACTTTTTTCTCTCGTTAAAACTGATATTATAGCCAGAAAATTTTAGACTTTTAGCTTTGGATTCTTTGTGACTGTTTAATTGAAGTAATAAAAAGAAATATCGTGGAAAGCGAGACAACTTGCTGGATAAAAGTTAACTAAAATTTGTCGACTATTTATAAATATTAGTGGGAAACTTCAGTTATATACCATAATTTCAGGGCAGATGTGAGATAATAGAAGTAAAATATATTTAACTAATTCCTGAATATATTTGGAAATATAAGGTAAAACTTTTACTAATAATTAAGACCATGTAAGTATTCATAATTCTTAAATGCGATACAGACAAAAAATTTAGGATATTCTACAAGCTTAAAAATTGCATTAATAATTCTTAAATGTGATACGGACAAAATATTTAGGATATTCTACTAACTTAAAGATCGCATTACTAGTTTTTCTGCATTTATCACATATTTATATAATTTTAATTTAAAAAAAATAGAGCGAAATCTTAGCTGTCAGCAAATGGACAAAAATAATTTACTTAAACTTGCAAGACGAAACTCAATTGAAAACTTGCCTACAAATTATCAATATTAGTGGGAAACTTCAGCTATAATCTATAATTTAAGTGTAGAAGTGATAGAGTGGAAGTAAAAAAATATTTAACTAATGCATGAATATAAGAATTTGGAAATAAAAGGTGAAAAATTTGCTAATAGTTAGAACCATGTGAGCAGTATTAATTCTTTAATGTGATAAGGACAAAGAATTTAGAATAACAAACTTAAAGATCGCATTAATAATTATTAAATGTGATACGAACGAAATATTTAGAATATTCTATAAACCTAAAGATCATGTTATTAGCTATTCTATGCTTATCATACATTGCTATATCTTAGCAAAATCTTAGCTGTCAACAAATGGACAAAAATGATTTACTTAAACTTGCAAGAGAAAACTCAATTGAAAACTTGTCATCTAATTATGAATATTAATGGGAATCTTAATTTATAAGCTATAATTTAAGTACAGATGTGAGCTGATGGAAGTTCTCCATCGAATTGGTTTAAAGTACATTAAGTGAGAAGGAAAACCGATCATATTCTGTGGACTTCATTTATCTTCTGAAGTGCGAGCCGGTCAGAGCACTCTGATAATTTAGGTCAGAGTGTTTGGTTAATGAAGTGGTTAGTTGTACATAGTTAAGAGAAGATCCTTGGTATAACCGATCTTGTAAGTGGTTAGTAGTAAATTAGAGAGGAAAATGCATTCATTTTATTGATTTGACAATTGCATGGAGTCTATTCCTTTTCACTTTGGAGCAAAGTGTATGATTGTAAATTAAGGTCGTATGTGCTATAGATTAAATAGCAATGGTGAATGTTTCTGATAATTGTGAGATACTTTCAAATTACATTACGATTCAAATAATGGCAATACTTATGATAAAACTAATTTAGTTTAGATCAGTTTAGTTATAATAACTTCCCGTTGTAAAGCAACACGGACGGACTTCGTCATATTGAACTACGGTCAGATGACGAGAACAATACCTGAACTACCACCTCCCTTTCCACACTACTCCGATAGGAGAAAGTTTGCCCTGCCAGATTTAACGTGCAACAGACCCTTATCATACGAAGGTTCTTCTGAGGAGTCGAGTCTCGAACCTGAAACCCTGCGGTTCCGAAGCCGAGACCTTTCCACCAGGCCACCACGGCCTAGAACTAATGAAAAACATGAATGAAAGAATGAAAAAGGATCTAAATTCCTACAAAA
>JAPMOQ010013190.1:378919-390878 GCA_026543055.1 Argiope trifasciata | reverse complement strand
AAGGCAATAATATACTTTATCCAATAATGCAGAAGGCAATAATATACATACATGAATTAAGTAATCCTTTTTTTTTCTAATGGCGTATATTTTAATCAATGGATTATTGTTTATAAAAACGCATTTATAGACTATAAAGGAAATATATATTTTAAACTTTTTTTCTTTAAATTAATTTCACCCTTATAATCTTTGTTAAGGAAGAGCTCAGACTTACAGATCAATTGATCTATTCAAAATATTATATTTCTTCCTTAAAAACAAATTCAACTGCTTGTATAGAAAATGTATGTCATAATTATTTTCTATAATATTCGAAATATCAGATCTGAAGTTTTTATAACTATGCAAACTAAAAATTCAATTAAGGTATCCGACTATGTTAAAAATGCTGCTTACTGACAACACTGGCGAATTTTATTAAAATTGTTATTTCTTGTAGTTTAGGCTTCTCTTTTCTAGGAGGAGGAACGCAAGACATATCATAGAGGGTCACATATTTTTTCAGTTAAACTTTTTCTTTCATTTCTATTTACTCAAATCTTTAATGTTCAAAAAATTCACCACCGTTAACATGGTATTGCAAAAACTAATAGCGGTATTGATATAAAAATTTCAGAGTGTGTTTTAAATAATAGGGGCAATGAAATGAACCAAAAGCTTTATGACTGGTGAAATGCTTCATTAATTTATATGTGTTTCTATAAAACTTATGCTGTGAATTGATGGCTAAAATGCATATATACATATATTTTTATCCATAACTTCTTTGCATCTTACAATTTTTCTCCTATTTTGGTTCCTTTCATTCATCATTATATTCTATAACTTGTGTGCAACAAAAAATAAGATTGCTGCATCATAATTTGTGTGTGGTGTCAACCGTTTTGGTTCAATTTCATTAAAATTTACTACAGATTTTTCTCTTCCTCAAAATATATTATATTCTCAAATATTTGTGCTGTATTTTTAGTATTTTGCATTATAACTAACAATATATCTAAAAACAATGGTTTTAAATAGATTTTTAAAAATTTTTTGCCTTCGAACGTACCTTATGTTTGTTACACATTGCCATACCTTAATGATATGGCTGAGTCTGGAAATTTTTGAATAGTAGCCAAAGACCAATCTCTTTTGTGCAAAAAACAAGCTTTCAAAACAATAAATTCTAATTTATGAATTTGTTTAGTAATTTTTTTGGAGAGAAATGCATTGTCCTATTATACGGGGATTGCTATAGAAAAAACTTGTTTACATTATGAGAAATATTTGCTAATGAATTATGCTCGTTAAGCGAAGGATTCACTGCAATTTTAAGATGTACCTATTTTCAAAATTTACGGGCCGTTAAGCCAACAAGAAAGAATTTTTCATAAAATGCAGTTAAGCAGAAAAAAAAAACAACAATTGATAAATTGCATATAAATATGGAAAATTAATTATTTTTATTTACTGCTATTGCACTCTCTGAGATAGTGCTTAAACATATATTTTCATAGTAAACATCGCAGAAAATATAATTTTATTGGAGAATAAAACTTTTTCCTTCAGAAAAATTTCCTATTATATCTACATATAATTTTATCATGTTTCATGGATACGATTAGGATTCAATTCCATGGTTATCAGCTCATTGTATAGACATAAAATGTGTTGAGAAATCTGAGAAATAAATATTATATCTGAAACAAATATTGTTCAATATATTCATAGTATTCCCTCATTTCCCCTTGAAAATAATATTAATCTTTTCATATTGGTATAATTCTTATTAATTCCCATTACTCATTGTAATAATAGTTTAAAAATGCAAGATATTCTGAAATTTTAGTAAATAACTATGATTTAATGCAGTACAATTAGCCTGAAGCTTTGTTAACGAAAACTAAAGTTGGCATTTGACTAAGAGAAACTTACTTTGGCTTACTAGAAACAATAACTTAAATAAACGGTTAAATTCATGTTTCTAAACTTCTGAAATAGGTACCTAATACTCAATAAAGTTTAAAGGGGGGTTATAAAATATTTTATTTTGGAATGGACCTGAAACAAATACATTTAGTGAGAACATAAATCAATCCTTTCCAGAAGATCTCTTCTATTCTCCTGAAAGTATTCTTTACAATAAATTGCACTCCGATCAAAGTGCTGACTGAAAATTTCGTCACATTAAAGGTAGTGCAGTGATAATGAAGAGAGTAACATAGTAGTAGATTCGCATATCTTACTGATCTTACAAAATCGATAATGGGATATTACAAAGGAAAATATATTCACGATACTGATTAGAGAACCTACCTTACATTTTTATTTATTATTTCTGTTCCTATTATTTTATGTAATGCATATAACCTGTTTTAAATTTATATAAAAAGAATCAAATTACTAATTTGCCTTTCAAGCCCCTGCAGATTTGTAAGATCATTATGTAGCTTAATATTATTCCACGCATGACTTCAGTGACTGAGGCGTTCAGCTTTATGTTAATGAACCTTCTCCAACAATTTCTTAATGAACCGGCCCGCTGTCATTAAAATAGTTGATCAGTGGAGAATATGTGATTCACTGGCTTAAATTGAGACATTTAATTAACTTGCGAGACTCTCAGAATAATGCAATTATTTTATTTAAAAGATTTTTAAATATTACTTTCCCCTGGGATGACATGAGAAATTTTTAAGGTTATAAACAAATTGGAACAATTTTTACATATATTTTTCATAACGGTATGTTCCTAATTTCTTATATATTTTTTTATTTTAATTCTCTTTATGGATATATGAGGATTTACGATAGATCTAAATAGATGTAAATACTTGTAAACAGAAATGCTTATAAACAATAAAGGGTGCTGTACAAAACTTGAAACACATTTTACAGACATAAAAATAAATTCCGTTGTATTTGTTAGTATGTAATCATTATCTTTATCAAAAATAATAATAATAAAAACGTAATGTTTCATTATTCCATGAAAGATAAGCAATCCTTTTGTTTCAGTAAATATTTTTTACCTCCATCTCAGCAGTAAGGCCCATTATTTGTTGTTACTGCTGATTTACTGATACCGATCTTGAAGGCTTCGTATTCGACGGCATTTGAAGATGCCATCCCTTTCTTCAAAGTACATCCATTCAGCCACACGATGGGCGACGCAGTAATAAAATGTTTCTCTCTCCAGCAGGAAGTCAAGGTTTTATGACATAATCTATGCTCGGTGCTTATGCCCGTTGTTTGTTTTTAATGTATTTAGTTCCAATGGGGAAAAAGTTTTTTAATGAATGGTCAGATGGCATTGCATGTCTGCTTTGGTCAATAAATTAATCATTCTAAAATTATTTCGCTATATGTTTATCGTTATTATTTTTTCCAGACATGTTTATCGCTATTATTATTTCGCTATATGTTTGAAATGTTTTGAAAAAATTAAATTACTTTTTTTGCATAGTGAATAAAAATAATTGTTTGTAAGTATTTTTTGTTTCAGAAAATATAAATTATGTTAAAGTAGTGATGACTTCAAAAAGAAACTTGATGATAGTGAACTCAATTACGTGGCTTGCCTTCATTTTAACGCGTTAAAATACATAATAAAGTTTATTATAATAAATATATATAAATAAATTATAAAAAAAATCCATTTATTTACTTAAGATTTGATTTTTACTCAACTTATTCAAGCAATTTCTTTGTTTGGCCTTTAATAACAGTGTAAAAAGATCTGTTATTTCAAAGCACTCTATTGATGGTAACTTGTCATTTCATCGAGGATATTATTTCGATATATGTTTATCAATTAATAACTAGGTGTCGAAATTTAAATAATGTACACGTTTTCTACCATTTGATAATTATTTTATTTTCTATTGCAATCGAACTCATCTATTAAAAATTGTATTCTTTATTTTTTATTTAATCATTCTAAAATTATGTTTATTGCTGGAATAATTCCCTAGATATCATTTGTAATTGAAATACATAAAAAATGTCAATGTATTTATTTAATATTTAATTATTATTCAACTCATTCAAGAATATTTTCTTTAAGATATCACTTTCAATAATAAGTTAATTAAAATAATACTCACTTTAAATAATTTCAATAATATGCTATTCATTAAATGTATTCAGAATTACCATTTTATGGCGATGATATTGAAATGTTTTGAAACAATTTAAATTATGGTTGTTGTTTTGCATAGCGAATAACATAGAAATGTTTCAAATTATTTTTTGTTTCAGAAAATAAAAATTATGTTTAAGTTAGTGATGATTTCAAAAATATACTGACTGACTTTAAACTCAATGGTCTGACTTGCCTTCATTTTAACGCATTGAATAATTTGGTCCAATTAACTTTTAATTTTTTTGGATGCGCATGATCATGTTTTACGTACATTACTATTCTCTTCTCTTCATTTTAAGATTGCAAATACATAAAACATTTAGCAACTAAATAATCAACCCGAAGTTCCGAAAATACTTTTAAAACTTGCTCACAATTTTGCAATTTTTTTAATATTGTCTTTTAATGTAGTTTTTTTCCCAAAAACAATAAAAATCCATGTTTTATAAATGAAATCATAATAAATGCGTAACATAAATAATAAATCTGTCTATTATAAGTCAAATTGATTTAATTTTTAATACACGAATAAATCTAAACGAGACAGAATGGTTTATCATATATCGAAATAACAAACATAACAATTATTTTTAATTTAATTAATTTTTTCAGGGATCATAGGTTTAATTGTTGAGAGAGCTTTCTTTGTTTGACAGTTGAACCAAAGTAATTTAATGCAGCTGCTTAACAATTAATCAATACATTTTTATTGAATGAGTATGGAAACTATCTTTAAATTTAAAAGTTTGAGCATTCATTTTAATACTGACAATATAAAAAAATAGTATAATACTTTTTTCACAATCATTATCCAAGAGCAACCTATGTATATTTGTATTATTCACAAACTCTTATTGTTGTTCGTGGTAAATAAATTATAGTATTTTAAATACAAGAAATCTTTTACTTACATATTTGAAATATAATATTTTAATCCATAACAAAATTGAAGAATTTAACTAACCAAAGATGTGCAAGAAAGTTTAAATTACTAGAAGCCTGAAGGAAATGTATTTTGTAAGTTAATTCCAGCTTATGTTGAAAATTAAACTCTTATTACAAATTATCAAGATATGTACAAAGTTAAATCTCCTGATAAAAAGTATATTTAACCTGGTAGTAAACAAAAATACTGAAACCAAATAGAAAAAAAATCACATGATTGTAAATTAACTAATTATTAAATTAGTGAATTGATGAATCAATAATTACTGTATTTTAAATTCCTTAAGTATTTTAGTTTTATTTTTTCATGACAATGAACAATTAATTTAATGTACAGGCGTAAACTTCATTTGAAAATTAAATTGAATACCATAAAGTTTAGTTTAAGCATAAAAAAAGTTTAAAGTTTTTTTGAAAAAAGTTTAAGCATAATTCGGCCAATGTTTTTATTGGTAAAAATTTAATTCCAGTTGAGCACACATGTGATAAGATTAGACAAGCATAAATATGATTTAAATATCAACAGACTCAAAAAACGGTTTTAAAAATGTAATTTAGAGTTTCAATAAACTCTTTTCATATAATTAAAGCAAACATTTTTACTTATATTGTCTTATAGAAACACTATCTATGACCCTAAATAATGACAAATAAAAAAATCAAAACAAACCTCAAACAGATACATTTAAAAGTATAAGCATAAACGAAAAATATATAACATAAATGCAATTCTATAACAAAAACACACAACTAACGTAAAAACAATTTATTTGCATTGTATACACAAAATAAAACAAAACAGCAAATCAAGTCCAGTAAAGTCTATTTTATTCATATATCGAGATTGATGTAGCTACAGCAATATAACAACTCATAATTTTTAATCTTTTGATTTAAATGAAAACACAGTTGTCAACAATCACACGTGAACTTTCAACGCTAGTTGGTGTTACTCACATTTCTGACTTTCCTACGCCAGTTGGAATAACGCAGTGCATATTAGAATTTTTTCATTTCTCTTATTCTGTTTTCTTTTCATTTAAAGGTACTTCAGAATGAGTCCGAAAGATCAATTAATTAACAACATTTGATTTTAAATACATCAAACACAAAGGAAATAAATAGAGTCGTTTGAAATACTCTGCCAAAATTCTCCTAAACCTAACCCCAAATATGTTGGGAAAATATACCCAGAGCCTTACTCATCATTGGTCAACAGTCATTGGTTTAGCCTCATCCTTTTGGCACGCAAGTTAGTTTTGAAGGATTAAAAAATGAACCACTCACTGAACCGGAATAAAAAGTAGCCTATATTCTATTATTGAGTATGATCTATCTTTGTGCTAAATTTCATCCAAACTCTGTTCAGCCGTTCTGCCTTGATTAAATAACAAACATCCATCCATCTAAACATTCACATTTACACATTAGTATAAATTATAAACAATCACTCATTCAGAAGGAAATTCTCGAAATAAGCTACTTTGTGTGATTGTAGATAAGAAAAAATCTATAACAGAAGCTTGATCCATTACAAGATCTTTTGAGCAATATTTTAATCAAAATACATCACGAGTATCCGCCTTTAATTTGGGTGGTTTTCACTAGAGAAGTAGGGAGGGAGAGAGTGTGAATCTTTGAAGTATTTGAGAAAAGCCCTTGTAAAGAAAAAAGTGATTTGAAAATAAAATACAACTCCCCAACTGAAAAAGGAACTAAATATTTGTTTCCTTCTATGATTCTATTTTTGTATATTTAAAAAAATGTCATTATTTAATAGGATTTATATATTTGAAAAAGAGAAGGAAAAGTTTCATTTTTATGGAAGAAAAATAAATATTTTATTATTTTTAAAGTGAAATTATTGCCTCATAAAGAGAGTTTAATATATTGTCCAGTGGAGCGATTCTTAGGACTTTAAAGCTGTAAAGTTTATGATAGAATGAATTCTTCATCTTTAAATATTTTGCAATATTTATTATAAAGCCTTTGAATGTTGGCATCAGCAATCGATCGAAGCACAAATAATTCTTTGAGAAAGCGTTTTTATCTTGTATCTTCATATTTATTAGCAATAAAAAAATTTCCAGTGTCACTTGCGTTAATTACAGCACTTAAGATCCTTTTTAAATTTATTTTATGATGTATTCCTGTATGCCGTCTGTATGTCTGATATATTACTACATAAAGAAACTCTCCCACGAGCTCGATGGCCGAATGGTCAAAGCACGCGATCCAAACCCCGAGTTTGTGCTTTCGATGCTCGTCATGGCTGTTGTTTTCAAAGCGTGGACTTTTAATTTCTTTCCTTATTTTCTCTAACATTCTAGACTTTTCTTTGTTATGCAAATTAGTTGTTTCTCGAATATTCTGTTTTTATATAAAAGCTGATACCCACTCGTCGTAGACAACATCTCGACCTCGTAAAGTGGCAAGTTGCTACTTTCCATCAATAAACTTTTTTGTGAGTTTAAAGTTATCGGGTTTTTTTTATCTAAATCTTCGTGACATTAAAGCATCTTGTATTTGTATTTAAACACTCTGTATAAAAGAAGGATTTAAATCAACATAGCCGGCCTCCTGGTCTAGAAATAGCGTGTCTTTTGCGCTTCCCCGTGATTTGGGCTTCCCGGGCTCTAGTCCCAGTTCTGGCTTGGTTGTTCTTCTGTGTGTTCAATCTGTGAGATGCGTGAATGAGCCCCAGTAAAAAGGGGTTGTGCAAGCGAATGTGTGTGTGTCACTTTCATTCTGCTCAGGGGTCTTTACACTCAGAAGCTACTGCACTCCCTTTCCGTGGAAACACGGACAATACACCATCATCACAAATCAATATTGAAAAATCTGAGAAAATACTTAGGACAGTAATGAGAACTTTTAAAATTTAATTCAATTACCACTCACCAGCAAAATACAAAGTTGAAGGAAATACTCCTTGAATTAAATATTAATTCTCTCCTCAACCATATTTTGTTAGCAAAAAAACTTTTACAATTTTTCTAATCCAAAAACTATGTTTCTATTTCTTCACAACTAAATTATTTTACATACCTCTCTCAAAAATACAAATCTACAGATTAAAATTATAGCAGAAGGGAAAATTCAGTTTTTCAAAAAATCTTTAGTTTTAAAATAAAAGATAAAATCTCCATTCTTGCAAACGAGCTGAGAAATAAGAAAAGTTTCTTTAATTAAAATCAATGAAACTAATTAACCCATTTTTCCCTCTTAACAAACAAAATAGCGTGCCCACATTTTCTGTTTCTGTAATACACATTTTTATTTCTTTGCATTCTATGTTTATTCTTGTTCTAACATCCGGGCACTTCCTTATTTGCGTTTCATTTAAGAAATATCTTAAAATATGGCACTTGGAATATGTACGCCAAATATTAAGCCATAGATCCAAATGAATCGGTCAATATAATTTTCGTCCTGCGATTGTAGAATGGTTCATGGACTATTTACATATTCAAACAAGCGTTAAATTTCTTTGGTTATATGGAAATATACAAATAGTTCGATATTAGAAAAGGTAAAAACTAGTAGGTAAACTGAAATTAAAATTGGTAAATAAGTTATTAGGTACGACGATCGTAAAGTCGTAGTTATGATAATGCTTCAGTCATATAATAGATTGTTTTCTTGTATTTATTGAAGGAACTGTGGATATTCGCATCTTTATTTTTCCAATTTAATCAAATAAAAAATATCACTTATACACATATTACATTTTGGTAGCCAGTAGCATTGACTAGATAATTACAATTGATTAGTGAAATACATAATTAACCTAAATTCGAAAGCTAAAAAGCTTATAAATTATTCTTTAAGAATGAATGTAATATACTCAAGTAATATTTAAAACTACGAAATAATTCTTTACTTCAAGTAGATTAGATTTATAAAATACAAGTTTTATCCATTTATAAAATACAAGTTATAATATGACCATTTGGAACATTTTTCTAACATTAAAGACCATGAAAATAAAAGATAATATTTTAAAAAATCTGGATTTTCATCAAAAGAATAAACTTTCAAAATTTCTAACGAAATAAGCACATAAAAAATATGTTCTCTTATTTTTGAACTTATTATTGGGTTGGAGGGAAAGTTCTGTCGTATTTTAAATAGGCAGGTGATTTTTCTTGTAAATAAAAAAAACCATCCGGCTAGTGAGTCAAACAGATTTTTTTTTTGTTTTTCTAGCTGCTGTATAATATAAAAGGTGCCCTTTTTTACTGTTCATCATTTACTTGTAATATTTAAAGGGAAAAACATGTCGGCAGATAAAGTGCATTTGCGACACTGCATTTTATATGAATTCCAAAAAGGAAGCAACGCATCTGTTGCATGTAGAAATTTATGTCCGGTATTTGGAAAAGATGTTGTTAATGTTCGTACTTGTCAAAGATGGTTTAGCAAATTTCGTTCTGGGGACCTGAGCCTCAAAGAAAGTGTTCGATCTGGACGACCATCCAAGATCGATAAGGATGTTTTGCTATCCATGTTGGAAAATAATCCACATTTAACAAGTCGAGAAATTGCAGAAGAGTTTGGCATTCCTCATACAACTGTTGGAGATCACATTAAATCTCTTGGGTTTGTGTTAAAGCAAAGTGTTTGGGTTCCAAATGAATTAACGGAAAAGAATTTGATTGTGTAAAAATATGTTCATCACATCTGATTAGACACAATGTGGAGCCGTTTTTGGACAGGCTGGTTACTGGAGATGAAAAGTGGATTCTTTACGAGAATATTAAAAGAAAAAAAATCTTACTGCAAACCAGGAACATCACCAGCAACAGTTCCAAAACCAAGTATCCATCAACGAAAAGTACTGCTTTGTTTGTGGTGGGACAGGAAAGGTCCAGTGTATTACGAGTTGCTGAAACAGGGAAAAAACATCAACGCGGATCTGCACTGCAATCAGCTGGATAAATTGAATGCAGCTATCAAAGAAAAAAGGCCAGCATTAGCGTCCAGAAAAGGAATAGTGTTCCACCACGATAATGCTCGCCCGCATACTGCAATGGTGACACTACAAAAACTAAATGCGTTAGGATGGGAAATCCTTAGTCACCCCCCGTATTAACCTGACATTGCACCCTCTGATTATTACCTGTTCAGATCTCTGCAAAATTATCTAACGGGAAAAAAATTCAAGTCTTTTGAAAGTGTTTTTAAAGTAGTTGCTGACTATTTTAACTCCATGGATGAGAACTTCTACAAAACAGGAATTTACAGGGTACCTGGAAGATGGCAACAGGTTGTAACAAATAACGGAGCATATATAATTGATTAGTATTAAACACATATTTTTATAAATGAATTCAAATATCTTCTTTAAAATACGACAGAACTTTCCCTCCAACCCAATAAAATATCCAACTAGGAACATTTTTTGGGGGTAGTGGCTGATAATTCATTCAAAGTTTTAAAATGTTTATTCTATCTATAAAAGAATATTTAAATTCCTTTACTGCAATATTGGAATTGTTTCATAATCTATATGAAATCATATTCAGTAAATAAGTTAATTTTTTTGGATAGTGTAATTTAAAAATGAAATTAAATGTTTTTATTTTCAAATTTATCAAAATATAAAAATATTATAAAATGTTATTTTAAAGCATACGAGTCAATCTAAAAAAAATTGAGGTTCAAAGTTTAAATGGATTTTATATTTATTTGCAAACTTTTAATTCTTTTAGCAGATAAATAACTTAGTTCATATTATCAGTGTAATTATAGTGGGCAGATATATAATTTTGAAAGTATTTGTTTTGTAGAGATCAAAACTTTTCTCTTAAACATATTGCCAATTTTCAATCAATTAATAAAGATAAATTATAAAATATTTGTTGAATGGCTATTTTAGATTGATAAATTTCACCATATTTTATATTTATTATTTCTCATAGTTCAAATGAATTCATTCGGTATTTAATTTTAAATAACGTAGCATGTGTTGTATGAAAATTTTGTTAAAATTGAAAGCTTCTTTAATGATCGCTTTATTCTGTAAATGACTTTTATAAAGTATTATTAATAATAATACCAAAATAAATAAATAATTGTTTTAACTAATCTAAGCCATTAACCAGTTTGAAACAATCACGAGATTTGTCTCTATCCCTCCCTCTGCGCACCACACACACACATATATATACATTCTAAGAATTAAGAGAATGAATAATATGGAAGCTAAGTTATAATTTTAGTTAAAATCACCAAATAAATCGATAAATCGACAAGTGACAACATTCTGCATTATTTTCTAATAACCTTTAAAGCGAAAATTTTATGCATGTTAAGCAATAAATCCCCAAATTGTTGCCTTAGCATTTTGAGGCTCCAAAAACCACAAAACAAAACATCGTATTCTTGCATGATAATAAGCATGGAAATATTTTCTATTTCATAAGTTATGCATTAACTTTATATTATATTTATTTAATATTATATTATTATATCAGGGAATTAATTTGACTTAAATAGATGTCTTAATCATAATTATAACTAACAAAGGAAAAGTAATTAAGTAATTAAATTCGAAAGTTGTCATAATGTTAAATATATTCAAAATAAAATTGTATTCTTTTCGCTAGCAATTTAAAAAGAAATATTTTATTTATTAATTTTAACTGACAAATTTCTTTATTGTTCCCTTTATTCTGAAAATATAGATTAATAATTAAAATTATGATTGAAACCATATAAGTTTGATAAATCTACTTATTTCTTTATGAAAAAATGATTTCTGAATGGCTATGACGAAAATGATATCTGAAATGATTATCGACGAATGATTCGAAAATGATTTCTGAAGTTAAATAATGCAATATTAAATAAATAATGTAATAATGCAATATTAAATAAATA
>JAPMOQ010013190.1:340232-378909 GCA_026543055.1 Argiope trifasciata | reverse complement strand
AATGCAATATTAAATAAATAATGTAATAATGCAATATTAAATAAATATTTCGATAGAAGCATATTTTTTACTTGAAAAGTAAGTCTATGCGCAAACATTATATGTAATTAATTTTTTATATAAAATTACTACAATTTCTAAGTACAACAATTAATATACATAATATGAGAAGCATAAACAAAAGTTAATTTAATATGAGACACTTAAAATTTACACAAGCATAAATATATTTTTCACTTAACATTTCTGTAATTTATTTCTTTTATAGCTGAAGCAACATTGGAAGATGTATGCATTCTACTAAAAAATGCGGAAATTAAAGCATTTAAGGCAATTAAAAATTAAACGTGTTTAAATTTGCTCCTTGAAAAACTACGTGAAACCCTTTCCAAATAAAGACAAAATATTTGGAAAAATATAAAAAAATACAGTGACGTTTTTATATTCATTATACTTATTTCTCTTATAAAGCATCCCTATAAAAATTAATTTTTTTTGTACTTTAAGTTCTATAATTATCTTGATTACTTATGATTTATGTTTGCTTCTAGCTTGGAGAAACAAAATATAAAAAAGAATGGTAAAAACGCTTGGTTAATTACAAATATTTTTACACAGTCGTTGCATGAACCTTAGTTTAAATATTCAAACAAATGTATATTTTTATTTGTAATTCCAAAATAAAAACGTGCTTTAAATGCATTCTAAAGATATATGTGAAACATGCAGGTGTATGTGTTTTGAAGGGATATATTCTTTTAAATAATCTGTGATATATTTCATTTGAATTTCTTAATGTCAAGAAAAGTCGTTGAAAGTGACATTTCTCCATTTTTGTGTCATTACGTGGTTATTTATTACGCCCAATGAGAACATTCGAATGGAATCATGAAATCATTTTCATTTTGCATGCAGAACGAATTTTCTGATATTCCTTTTATTAATTTTCTTTTTTAATATGTATTTTATAATAAATGAATAAAAGAAAAAAAATAATGAAGGAAAATGAAATAATAAATGTACGATAAATAATGAAGGAAAAAGAAATAAGAAATAAAAGAAAAAAAAATATTGAAGTAAAAAGAAATACTGAATAAAAGAAAAATAATAAAGCAAAAAGAAATAATGAATAAAATGAAAAAAGAATGAAGGAACAAGAAATAATCAATAAAAAAAAATAAGAAATAAAAGAAAATAATAAAGAAGGAAAAAGAAATAACGAATAACAGAAATAAGAAATGAAGGAAAAAGAAATAAGGAATAACAGAAAAAAGAAATGAAGGAAAAAGAAATAAGGAATAAAAGAAAAAATAAGGAATAGAAGGAAAAAGAAATAATGAATAAAAGAAAAAAATAATGAAGAAAAAAGGAAATAAGGAATAAAAGAAAAAATAAAGAAGGAAAATAAATGAAGAATAAAAGAAAGAAATTCATGAAGGAAAAAAATATAAGGAATAGAAGAAAAAAGAATGAAGGAAAAAGAAATAATGAATAAAAGAAAAAAATAGTGAACGAAAAAGAAATAAAGAAAAAAAGAAGAAAAAAGAAGGAAAAAGAAATTAGGAATAAATAAAAAATTAGGAATAAAAGAAAAATTGATGAAGGAAAAAGAAATAATGAATAAAAGAAAATAAAGCACTTTTGATTTAGAAAATAGATGGTGTTTCGTTACCTTTCGAAAGTATTTTTCTTATATTAGAAAAGGTTTCAAATGAATTTTGTCTCGATTTTTCATTAAAGTTGAAATGCATTGGAATTTAAAATAAAACTCATTCGAAATAGAATCAAAACAAACTTTCCTAAAACTAAATTGCACCTTATTCGATTTGAATCATTTTCAGGTAAAATAAACTCCATTTATTGATATTGGTTTTTAAATAAAAATTTAATTCAATATATATTCTCCAGTTAAAACTGGAAACATCAGTTTCAGTATTGTAAATAAACTAACAGGAAAGTCTCTAGCAATGAATTAAGTTTATGTAACAGTTTGAACTTTAATTAAATTAACCAACGATTCAGAGCTTTAAAGCAGCAATTATATCTTCATAATTTTATGGATGAAATCACATAGCGTTTTGAAAATTATTTTTTTTACCATTATTTTAATCAAAACATAACAGACTCTTTGAAGTTTCAGCGAAAGGATAAATTTTGGGATCAGAATATATTTAAAAAATATATATAAATATATTCTAAATTTAAAAATAATTAAAATATTTTGAGTTTTGGGTTCTTTAAAACTGTTTTGGTATTTTCAATTTTGGCAAAATTTCAATTTCACATAAATTGAGGATGTCTTTGAATAAAATCTAATTTCTGAATATGTTTTATTAAGATTTCCCAATCTTATATAAATTGCTCTTTATTATGCATTATAATAGTTTTAAAGAACTTTTTTTCATTGAAATCTTCTTTGAAAATACTATATCTTCATAGAATCTGAAGTATATGAACAGAAAAATCACACAAGAATCTTGTTTTTCTATTTTCTAAAAACTTCTTTCAGCTCTTAATTTAATTCTTCTTCATTCATTTTCTTTCATTTCGGTTCATTCATTTCTTTTATTCATTTGACTAACAATTTTTTTATCTTTTCATCTAGTATTTTCTACCCACGAGTAAAGAAACGCAAGTGAAAGAACTTTTCAGTAATTTTTAAATTATTATTTTAATTAACTTTCTATCCTCATATTTAATAGTAATTGAAGCTTAATATTCGATTTTATAATGGAATAAATTCCAGTATATTTTTTTGTCTTATAATGTGATGAAATATAAAAGTAATAAATATATCTTGAAGGGCAAGGAAGGCTTGAAATATGAAACATTTTTAATCATGATTTTCTTATGTAAGAAAGTTTCAGATAAGTATGTTATGCGAAAACTTATATAAAAGTCTTAACTTGTAAAACTTCTGCAAAAGTTTCTTATGTGACAAAGTTTCAAAATTATTTAAGGTTAAAAACAAGTTAAAATTTGATTTATTGCTTAGTTAAATCTATTTCCCTGGTCAAATGTAAATCATTTTGGCTTTCAAAACAGAGAGAGCACTCTACTCTTTACACAAATTAGTTAATACAATGGAGTCATTAAACACATACTAAATTACAAGTCATTAAACCAGTTATAGGACATTGACTTTCGTTCAGCAATGCTCTTTTAGCACATTTAGGTGTATGCACATTAAATTTAGGTGCCTACACACGTCAATTTTTCAGTTATACATTCATTATTATATTGTATATATACTTATGTGTTTCATGTGATTGTTCCTTCGATGGAGTTTAGTTGATTCTCCGTTTCTAATAATCAACTTTTACATTAATTTGCAACAGCAATTTATCTTTCAATATTGATTGGTTACACATGAAAAGACAAGTGATGACGTTTTGGGTATCCATTGGGGCTGACTGAATAATTTAAATCTTTTTAACGATTATTATCAAGATTCTGCGTTGATATCATATGAACTATTAGAACTTGATCGGTTTCATAGAGGATTAAATATTTTAAATTTATTTGGATTAAAAACTGATATTAATAATACTATAATATAGCAAAAAAGGATTAAATACCATTATTAGATATAATTAATTGTTTATAGATTTCCGTTGCCAAAGAAATATGTCTAGTTTTTAAAGTTCAAAATGTCTTTAAAATGTTGAAAACATAGAAAAAAAATTTAATCTTCATTACTCATTTTTAAAGGCATATTTTGTCATACATAGCACCGAAAAATAATAATAAACATAAATCTGTCTAGCCGTTTATTTTGAAAGGGGTGCTCAAAACGTTTTGAAACAGAGACAATAATTTCAAAGAAATATCACTATTGTTTGTGAAAATATAATAAATTTTCGTCTGAAAGGAATTCAGATTCTTATATCTGTTTTTTTAAATAAAATGCGTCGAAAATTTCTTTACTGATTTTACAGAATCAGATTTACACAATTACAAAATTACATCACAATTACAAAATCTCATTTTAGTATAATTATTAGTAACTTTAATCAAGTAATTATTGAAAAACATATATCGCCTATTTTAACTATTATTATTAGTAAGTATATTTGTGCTTTAAATAAAAATTTAAATAATTTAAATTTAAAACAAAACTTTCCTACTTATATAACTTGACACCTGAAACTTTTGTTTTCATTCGCTAATAATTATTGGGAAAGTTTTCTGAAAGTTAGCATCATAAATTTAATATAATGCGATAAAAATATGGAAAATCCATTTAGCAAGATAGCATTTGATTGTTTTCCTTAAGTATATTTTTAGTTTTAACATATTTTAATGAATATACACTTCACTTTCGAAAACGTATTCCCACTTTAAGGTATCCGACTACATTCGCAGAAAAATTTTGAAAAATTGAATGTTTTAAAAACTATTTATGATTTTTCGATATATTTTCGATTATAAACACCATACATAAAAAATATTTGAAAATATAATATATTTTGAGAAATTGAAAAATATGTAGTAAATTTTAATAAAATTTAACCAAAATGGTTAATACTCTACATAAAATTATAATGCATCAATCCTATTTTTCTTTCAACACAAATTATGGAATATAAAAGTGAATGAAATAATCCAAAATCTAAGAAAGATTTTGAGTTGTAAAAAAAGTAATGGTTAAAGATATACGTTTATATGCATTTTTCTATAAATTCACAATTTTATTTTTCTAAAAGCACCTATAAATGAGAAAGTATTTCACCAACAAAAAAAATCTTGGTTCATTTCATCGCCTATACTATTTAAAACACACGCTGAAATTTTTATGTAAATACCTCTATTAGTTATTGAGATATCATGTTCAGGGATAAAGATTTCATGAAAATTAAGGTTTAAAAAAATTGAATTTAAAGATAAATTTTATCTGCAAAAAAAATGTGACCCTGAATGGTATATCAGGACTTCCTATTCCTAAAAAACATCAACTGTTTTGGGAAGAGGAAAGTCTAAACTACAAAAAATAACATTAATAATGATAATTTGCCAATGTGTTCAATAATCAGTATTTTGAACCTAGTCGGATACCTTAATATATAAATAGATTTTGTAAAAACGAATTATAAAGAGAAACGAATAAGAGTGAATTAGATTTTAACGATGAATTAAATTGAAAACACAAATACATTCTTAACGAACTCAAGCTGACTTCTTTTTATCTATATTTAATTT
Organism: Argiope trifasciata; assembly: GCA_026543055.1. Classification (NCBI taxonomy): domain Eukaryota; kingdom Metazoa; phylum Arthropoda; class Arachnida; order Araneae; family Araneidae; genus Argiope; species Argiope trifasciata. Next base: position 373,710 of record JAPMOQ010013190.1, on the reverse strand, counting down.
TTTAAAGAAAGAAAAGAGAAGTTCAAATGTTTTTCAATGAAAAATTTCATTCTTAAAAATATAAATATTTATTTAATTTTCAAATATGTTTTGCTTTCATCTGCAAAAAAATGTTTTCGGCTCATACATCTAAGCATAATTTATCAAATATACTACAGCTAATACTTTTATTAAGAAACTATGATCCATTTTAATCTTTATTTCAATGTGCGCAGTAAATAAAACGTTTTTAAAATAAGTGTCAGAATAAATTATTTGGTTATTCCAATTCGCTTCGAAATAATATATAATATTCTCCAAATAATAAAACATTTTCTATTTCATTATTTAGAGCTTAGAACTAACAATCCTCAGAAATATGTCATTAAAATAATAACAGAAGCAAATGCTTAATTTCTAAAATGACTTCTTGTAAATGCTTTATTATTTAAGAAAAAGCTTCATTAAATAAAATCAATAAAATCAAGAGTCATTTTTTAACAAATTAAACAGTATATTTAAAATCATTGACGCTGTACAATAGTTTTTTCGAATTACGAAAAAAGTGAATGTTTGATTATTTTGCTATTTAGTTTTTGTTATCATGTAAAAAGCACAGATTTCATCCTATTACGTATATATTGATTACAATCACAATGACAGTAACAAAATTTCAGACAATTTTAAACAACATTTTTATTACTATTGAAATTTGTGCTCCCTAACAAAACATAGGACCGCAGTGGCCTGGTGGTAAGGACTCGACTTCGGAATCGGAAGGTTTCAGGTTGGAGACTCAACACCACCGAAGAACCGTCGTGTGAGGGGATGTCTTGCATGGCACATCTGTCAGATCAAACAACCTCCCGCTTGTGTAGTGTGGTGTGGAGACCGGGGTTCCAGCTCAGGTGTCGCAATCTTCATCTGACCTTGGTTCAAAATGGCGAGCACCGTCCAAAAATAGTCCTAGTGTTGCTTCTAAATGGCACGTTAATATAACTAAACTACACTTTAGGGTTTAGTTTAGTTGAGTTATTTTAACGTCCTGTTTAGAAGCAACACGAGGGCTATTTTGGGACGGACCTTGTAATTTTGAACCACGGTCAGATGACGAGGACGACACCTGAAGTGGCACCCCCCTCTCCACACCACGTCACACCAGCTGGAGGACATTTCATCTGACAGATGTCCATGCAAGTGACCCCCTCACACTAGGGTTCTTCGCTGGAATCAATCTCGAACCTGAAACCCTCCGGTTCCGAAGTTGAGACCTTACCACCAGGCCACCACGGCCAACTAAACCCTAAAACATATATTTAAGAGCTTTGAATTTTCAGGATTAAATAATCAATGGTTATTTGCAAACATCCAATTAAAGTTTCCGACTACGTTAAAAGCACTGCTTATGAACCACATTGGCATTTTTTTTTATTCCTTGTTATTTCTTGTAGTTCAGACTTTCCTCTTTCCAAAACTGTTTATCAAATTTATGAAAATGAAAACCTCATTTATCATCTAGGATCACAGATGCTTCCATAAAAATTTGTCTTTCACTTCGATTTTCTCAAAACTTTAATTTTCACAACAATTCTCCACCGTTAACATGATGCTTCAAAAACTCCAGCGTGTATACATAAAAATACCAAAAACATAAAAATTCCAGGATATGTTTTAAATAATATGGATAATACAATGAACCTAAAGTTTTATTCTTGGTGAACTGCTTTTACTTTTGAAGGTACTTTCAGAAAAATTAAGTTGTGAATTGATGGAAGAAATGCATATATACGTATATTTTTTATCATAACTTTTTTGAATCTCAATATTTTCCTTAGATTTTGGTTCATTTCATTCATCTTCTTATTCTGAACTTGTGTAGAAAGAAAAATAGGATTGCAGCATGACAATTTTGTGTACAGTGTAAACCATTTTGGTTAAATTTCATTAAAATTTACTACGAATTTTCCCATTTCACAAATATTATATATTAATATTTTCAAATAATTTGTTTGTACTTACCCTGTTTATAAATTGACATTATACCTAAAAACCATAAATAGTTTTGAAAAAAAACCAATTTTTCAAAAAAATTCCTTCAAACATAGTCGGATAACTTAATAACTTTAAAACGGTACCTGTAGCATAGCATTGCTGCTCTATCCTGATAATTAAAAGAAAATAAATGTATTAAGATAGCTCACCAGAATAAGAAAATGTCACATTTCTTTCAGATTCTTTTCAAATGATGTCACATGTTACACTTTGTCTTCATCTCAGATCCCAGCTCACTGAATCTCCATATAAATGAAAAGAAGAGACAAATCCCTTCAGAGTTTCTGGTTTGACAACCTTACAACTGATGCTGTCACACTAAGTGAAAAGCAATACACTGTGAAATGCGTTTTACTTTTATATCACCTACATGCACCTTAGTGGGAAAAAGTTAAGAATAATGAAGATTTATTGCTTGGCAGAATGAAATATCTCAGACGGGTTCTTTGTCTGTCGCAAAAACTAGCGATTACGTGGAGATGCAAATACAACAACACCTCTTCATGTCCCTGTAACTATAACCCTCTGGTTATTTAAGGTATCCGACTGCGTGCAAAGGAATTTGAAAAAAATTGGAATTTTTAAGAATTATTTATGTTTTTACACCTATTGTACACTATAAATACAAAAACAATTCTCTGAAGATACGATATATTTTGAGAAATAGGAAAATGTGTAGTCAATTTTAATGAAATAAAAAAAAATGGTTTACACTCTACATGAAATAGTAATGCAGCAATCCCATTTTTCTTCGCACACAAGTTATAGAATACAATGATGAATGAAATGAACCAGAATATAAGAAAAATTCTCAGATGCAAAGAATTTATGGGTAAAAATATATGCCTATATGCTTTTTTTTCTTAAAATTTACAATTTAATTTTTCTAAAAACCCCTTAATTGAAAAAATGTATTTCACCGACCATAAGACTATTGGTTCCTTTCATTGGCCATATCCTTTAAAACACATGAAATTTTCATGAAAATGAAATTTTCATGTAAATGCCTCTATTAGTTTTTGAGATATCATGCTAACGGTGGAGAATTTTTATGAAAACTAAAGATTTGAGAAAATGGAAGTGAAACATAAATTTTAGCTGAATATGTGACCCTGGATGATAGGTCAGGCCTTCCTTTGCCAAGAAAAGATAAACAGTTTTGGGAATAGAAAAGTCTGAACTACAAGAAATATCATCAATTTAAAAATATTCACCAATGTGATCGGCAACCAGTGTTTTTAATTTAGTCGGATACCTTAAACTACATTGACGCTATTACTGTGTACAGATTTCTTATATATTAAAATAATCAATGCATTCTGAGTTTTGTATTGGTTGCAATTATTTTTAATTGATTTATAGATATTTTTGAACTTAAACTTAATTTATAGAAACTGTGGGTATGTTTGTAATAATTTTAGGAACACTTTTAAATTTTGTTCCACAGATAATTAACTTTTATTTTCGAAAACATTAATTTAATTAGAAGTATCTAATTAGTCCTATTTGGGAGAAACCAATTTGAGGAAATGGGGCCAATCATTAGCCTATTTCATTTTAACAATGTCAGCAATTTTGGAACAGCTAAAGCGTTTCATTTGAGTGAATAACATTTCAAGAGGCGGAAGATTAAAATCAATCCTCACTCAATTCATTACATCGTGTCTAATTCTCTACTAATTTACAGAGCTAATATTTAGCAAAGACCGTTCCCACAAACAACCGGATTAGTTTGAGACTTTAATTTGTAGAGTACTTGAATTTCGTGTCGAATTTCCTGACAAACATTTCGTATTTATCGATTTGTATTCAAAAATTACAAATAATGTGAAAAATCTTTTTAACGTTTAACTGTCAATTTAGGACTCATAGATAAAAAATAATTCATAAGAGAAGAACTGCTTATTAATATGGTTTCCAGTCTTTTAAAGATGAAGAAAAATTTAGTGTTCCTTTATACTTTATCCATAATAGTGTAGCATTATGTACTTAGATACTATATAATAATAGGCTCATATATATATAGTGTTTAAAATTAAGTACTTTATTTACAGCTTTAATTTACAGAAAAAAATACTACTTATCATCTAGGTTAATGAAATGTCTATGTGGAACACCACAAGAATAGTTCCTCGAGATCTTTCGGAGAAACTCACGAGAACAGCTAACCAGCCGTCTAAGTCTAGCTCTGTTACCGATGTTAGTTCCAGAAATCCACCGAATTCCTCGGGTGGAATCTTTTCTCGAACACTCGGCGAATTCTCACCTCTTAGTCTCCGCTCTCCCTTCTCTCTAAAAACCTCGCCTTTTTCTCTCTTTCTTGGAACCTAGATATCCTCCCCATTGGAGGGGCTGTCGATTCTCCAATCGTCGTTTAGCAAAACTTCAATGGTCTACCGTTGACCGTAGGAATGTTCATGGAATGTTCACTACGTGAAACAAAGCAGGCTGCACATCTGTCTCGCAGACACGATGAGTGCATGGGTGGTCCTTTATCTGGACTCCCTCTAAAGGGCTAGATGTCCGGTCTCAGATGGAGGGTTCTCCACCTGTCCCTCTGCAAGTAATTACATCGCCATAAAACCTAGACATTGAGGAGTCCAGTCTAGAATTGGCAATTATGGAGCGTGTGAAAAAAACCCACCATGATCAGACCGGGAAGAAGCTGAATCGTTACAATATAATTTTCAAAAATCGATATGGTTGATAACCCATGTTTTTAACGTGGCCGGATCCCTTAAATAGTGTAATGAACAGGAAGTGTTAGATACATGGAATGAAGATCCTGTTCTATCCATCCCTGTGACTAGTGTCCGACTTCTGACATTTATTGATTGAAAAAGGGTTAGGCATTTTAATATTGGATAAAACAAAGCCTAAGGAAGTGAGCTTTTTGAAGTTCAGATATAGAAATGGATTTGGCTTACTGAGCTAAATATCATGCAGGAACCGAAAACTTGTGCAGATTGACAGCTTGGTTGGTTTGTGTAGTTTAATGGCGCAACATCCATGTTTGGCCATACTGAGCCAATCAAAAGGTAAAGGTATAAAAGACTTTAAAAAAAAACTCATTTTTTTCGAATGTAACGCAAAATGAATAGAGATAGAACTGCACAAGACTGATATAAAAATTGTTTTGAGTGTCTATAAAATTAAGACTACGAGTTATGAAGATTTGTTAAAATGATGTCAAAACCAAGAACCTAAATAGCAATATTTAACAAAAACAGAGTTATAAAATTAAATACAAGTGAAAAACCCAGTAGATCTTAAAAATATAAAGATATTTGGGTGGTATTTTTCCCCCGCCAAGTCTTGTAATGTTCAAGACGAATTAAAAAAGTGAGCGCGATAAGAATTAAACACAGGGCATTCTATCAGGATATGAAGAACACTAAATTGAACTTGGCAGATGTTGCACACAGGCACAATTTCTCCAAATATGAGATATTTATGAGTAAAGAGTGCATGCCCTATACGGAGACGAGATGCGTGACGATTGACAGAAACAGACTTTTAGTTTGTTAGTGATGACAAGATTCTGAAAAATACTAATAAGAATATTTACAAAAAACAAACAAACTGGAAACGAGGACAGAAAAATAAAGAGAGAAAAAAATAAAAAGAAAGCAACCAAAACACAAAAATACAAATACAAATAAACGCTATGTACAAACACAAAAAACAACAGAAAATAAATCTTTGTATGTAGAATACTACTTTGGGGAATAATCTTCATAGAATCTAAACAAATCTTTGTTTTGTTCCAGATGACGAATCATCCTCTGAATTTTTTTCCTGAATCCTTGGGGAGAGGTAACGAACCAATCTCGTTCTACTTCGGATTTAGGCATAGTCATATGTAAGGAAGAAGTCAGCATGCATTCTGTTGAGTAGTTGATTGGCGTGGCTATGCAAAGCAAAACACTACAACAAAACTTAGCCAACAAGTCGTAATCCGTAATAATAAAAAATACAGCACATAAAGCTGCCAGGCAGAAATTCAGAAGGAAGGGGGGGGGATCTAGCAAGAACTCTCTACTTTCTCTCTAAACGTCTGTAATTCTCCACTGTCTCTTCCTTTCAGCTGCCGTCTGAATACCCCGCATACGACTTGATGCTGCTTCCACAATAAACACCAGGACTCGGCAGACAGGCTCAAATCATCAAACGCTTGAGCTCTACTCAACCCTTGTGCTTCGCTGGACTGATACAACTACTCCCCATTGACTCACTATGTGACTATGTTGCTATTGGCGATAGATAGGCACGAACTCGGGACTTTATGGCTCATAGCATAACCACAAGACTGAAAGCGATCACTGAATCTTGAAGATCTTAATCTATTTATCAAGATTTCCGCAGGGGCAGAATACCTTAGGGATTTCGACTACAACAATTCCACAATGAAATGTACTATTTCACATTGTGTTGATGCAAGGAGACACTAACCTCTATGTCAGACCATCTGTTAAACTTTTTTTTAATAGTGAGTCTTTTACAGATTATTTGGCACTCTTTTGCGTTGCTCCAAACTCCATTGACCTAACATCAAAGAATTACTTGCAGTGAAGATACTTGGAATCTAAAGTGCATGCGCTTAATCTAAAAACTGCAACTTATTTAAAGGAGGATTTCAGATTTTATGTTCAGAAGATTTCACTTGCTGTGACACATGCTCCAACGCTTCCCTAGCTTAGGGGTAGTGTGTCTTCCTAGTGTTCTGGGCGTCCCGCGTTCGAGTCAGGGTTCGGGCATGGTTGTTATTCTGTGTTCTATCTGTGAGTGGTGTGAATAACCCCCTGTAAAAAGGAGTTGTGCTAGCAAATATGAAGCATGAAGTAGCTAAGGTGTACTCTTGGTCCTAGTTGGCTCAACTGAAAAAACAAGAGACGCTAAATTAGGCTTAAACAGCTGAAGACTATCGGTTGGCGAACTTTTAAAATGCCATAAGAAACAGCAACAAAAACAACAACAGAATCTAGACTACAGAATCCACTTGCCTTTTCACACAGAGTTATAGTTCATTGTCTTTGAATTCTCAGGAAACATCAAATAGCTTTAGTTTTCGCCACTGAAAAACAAGGGACGCTAGTTTAGGCTTAAAATTGCTGACAGCGATCAGAGGGTTTGTCAATGACAAGTGTCATTGAAAACAACAACAATTATATTTATTTCAGGGATATTCCAAAATGAAATATTATCTCACCCCCAAACCTCAGTCTTGGATTAATATCTCAATTTTCCTTTAAAATTCCCTCTGGTTAAATTGTATTATACAGGATTAAGAAAAATCACGTGTAACCATCTTTTGACTGAGAGGCTGTGGGCCCCCAGTGACTAAAAGGCCTCCTGTAAAAATGAGCCCCAGTTGTGCAAGCAAAGGTGAAGCATGAAGTAGCAAAGTCGCATGTACTCTTGGCACTACTGAAAAACATAGGACGCTCAATTAGGCTTAAAAAGCGATCAGTGGGCTTGTCAGTGACAAGTGCCATTGGAAACAACAACAAATTAACAATCATATTAAAGAAGATTATTTTGTAGTTTCATAAAAAGTACCATAGTGATATGAAATAAATTTCGATATCTCTAATAAAATATTTATTTAACTTTCAATTAAGAAGTGTTTAACTAGGTGATTATTACTAATTTTAAAGAAAATAGAGTGAATATTCCTTAAATAAGTTTTTTAAATATACCAATTTCGGAATAGCACAAAACTATTCCTTCAAATATTGATATTTTATTTAGGGCAGGATTGTTATTATGTGATCTATCTGTGAAAAGTGTCAATATGCCCCCTCCCTGTTAAAAGAAGCTGTGCAAGTGAAGGAAGCATGAAGTAGCTGAGCCGTACTCTTGGCTTTAGCTGGCGCTACTGAAAAGCAAGGGTCGCTCATTTAGGTTTAAAATTACTGATGACAAGTGCCATTGGAAACAACAACAACGCTTTCCAACATTTTTCGCATTCAAAATGTCAAAAAAAAAAAATTGTATAAGATTTCACGCGGGAAATTTGTGAGCCGTAATAAAATAATTCTTTTTCTGTTGCTTATGCGTTCTTTTCCTTTTTTTAAATTTGTCTACCGCTTTTAATTTTTATTTAATAAAAAAGAAGTTTCCTATTGTTGTTTCTATATTTAAACTGAGGAAATGATACCAATAAAAAGAGTTGGTATTTCCATTTGAAATTTTGTCACTGCAACGATATCTTTTGGAGGTTAACTGTTAATTTTCTATAAATCTTGACCACATGCCTTTAAAATAGTTTGAACAAAAATATTATTAAGTTTCTTTACTCGATATAAAAATGTATATTTTGATAATCCTTTTTTTAAAAGTAGTTTTGAGTATATAAAAAGTAGCTTTGAATTTATCTATCTATCTATCTATCTATTTATATATATATATATATATATATATATATTGAAAAAAAATTTGAGTGTAAGCCTTATGGCAAACTAAAACATTTTCTTCAATTATGATGTTTAATAATTAAAATCATCTAATAAATATTTCAAGCCATCTTTTTATAAACGAAATCAAATTATCAATATATCGCATGCTTTAAAATATTAGTAACTGTTAGTTGTTTGCAATGTACATTTGATACAAAGAATTGAAAACATCTTGAAAAAGAATAATTTAACTTAGCATTTCATTTAAAATTGTCTGTTATTGTAACCAGCGTTAAATAAGATTCCCGCTTAATTTATAATTCCTGGCAAAATGAGCTGTAATGTGTGATTAAAAGGAAAGTTTGGAAAAAGTTTAATAAATCTCAGTAATGAAATCAGTATTTAGCTTGCAAAAGCATAAAAATAAAATGGAAATAATGCGAAATAAATTAATTGAATAAAAAAAACATGCTATTTTAAAGCATTACAGAACTTTTTAAGGACATTAGTAATCCTTTCTAAATTTCATTTCTTATAAAATTCCTTTTTTAATCTCAGCTCCTTGAATATAATTATAAACATAAACCAAGCGTTTAAACTACTTTTTTTAGCATCCGAAATGGCAAAATGTTTTTCTTAAAATGCGAATTTTTTCAGAAATTTGACTTATTATTTATATGGAGAAAAAGGTATTCTTACGATGCTATATTTCCAAATGAATGTAATGCTATCGTATTTCAGGTATTTCAAGAAGTCTAAAAAGTGAAAGCACTAACTTTGAAGAAATTTATATTTAAAAAATTAACAGACCAATTTTAAATAGCTACGTTTCAGAAAAATAAAATGAAAGTAATACATCACATAATAATAAACATAAAATTTCTCAATAACGAGTTTTCAGATTTTTTTTATTGACTTCATACGTTCAAGGAACGTGTAATCTTTTGTATGAAAGAAATATAAAACTTAAAAAAGATAGACGAGACTTGCATTAATGGTGGGAGAAAATATTTTGAGAGAAAAAGGCGAAGGAACAAAAATAAAAGATAATTTTAAAAAAATCTAGTTTTAAAATTTGCATTTCTGTAATAGTTGTTTCGTAACCTGTTACATATCTCCACCTAACTCCATTTTTTATCACAGTTCTTATATTTTACATTTTATTTGTTTATATATTTGTTCACCTGGAAAATTTTTCTCAACAAGTATTCTGTAAAAATACATTTTTTTTGTTTTGACAGAAATTATTTTGGATTTATTTTTATCTTTCTTGCGTGTTGCAAAATCTCTACTTCAAGTTTTATTTTTTAAGTGTTTTGCTTTCTAGCGATTTGAATACAAATTCCATATTTCAAGTCCTAAAAATTAACAAAGTTAATTAATTCGTAAGACTACGGTAAGAACACTGGTTATCAACCACATTGGAGATATTTTTCATTGTTATTTCTTGTTGTTCAGATTTTCCTCTTTCAAAGCAGTTTATCTTTTCAAAGAAAATGAAGGTCTGACGTATCATCCAGGGCCACATATACTTTTCAACTAAAATCGGTCTTTCATTTCAGCTTTCTAGAAACTTTAATTTACATGAAAATCCTCCATCGTTAACAGCATATACCAAAAACTAATAGTGGTATTCACATAAGCATTCCAACTCATTTCATTTAAATAATAGGGTCAATAAAATAAACCAAAAATTTTTTGTTGGTGAAATACTTTTTCATTTATATACTTTTTTAGAAAAACTAAGTTGAGAATTTATGAAAAAAAAAGTGTACATATACGCCCAATTTTATGCCTTAACTTTTTTACATCTCAGCATTTTTTTTAATATTTTGGTTCATTTCATTCATCATTATATTCAATAACTTGCTTACAAAGAAATTGTAAGCAATTGGATTGCTTAATTATAATTTTGCTTAGAGTGTTAACCGTTTTGGCTTAATTTCATTAAAATTTACTACATATTTTCCTATTTCACAAATTATATAATACTTTCAAATAATTTTTTGTATTTATAGTATTTATTATTAACAATACAACTAAAATTTATAATTAGATTTTTTAAAAATCCAGTTTATCTAAAAATTCTCTTTGAAAGTACTCGGATACCTTATGAAAGAAGAATCATGGCAATCATGAAAATAAATTGAGATATAAATACGGAATATATATTTACTTTCGGATATTTTATATTCTTCACTTCTCTTTCATCTGAACGAGCGCAGGTGGCAAAATTTGTTTCTGAATCTCTCCTCAATCTGCTCTGAATAAGAATAGGGCATCAGACTGTTGCGGCATAAGTGCTCTTGCATTGAAACTCTCTATTCTATTCAAAATCTCATCCATGAGCTCAATGCGCTCCTCTGAATCAAAATTCTTCCATGGTTATGAAAAAATAAATTCTATGACTAAACAAAGTAGCATAGCATTTTCTGAGACATTATAAAGAAATGATTTTTTTTTGTTACGTATTGACGTGTAGTTAAAAATGAAACGAATATCAATTTCACTACGAACTGTATTTCTATAAACTAAAGAAATAAGTTTATTTATTCAACTATATCTTTATCTACATATTTATATCTATCTCTATATCTATACCTTTATCTCTATATCTATATCTATCTATATATCTATATCTCTATATCTTTATATATCTATGCATCTATATCTATATCTACATATCTATATTTGTATCGATCTCTATATTTCTATATCTGTATCCATATCTATATCTGTATCTATCTCCATACCCATATCTATCTCTAAATCTGTATCTATATCCATATCTATCTCTATATATGTATTTATATTTATATCTATCTTTATATCTATATCTATCTCTATATCTGTATCTATATCTTCATCTATATATCTAGATCTAGATATCTATATCTAAATACTTTAATAGTGGCAACTATATAATTTATTACATAGATGGAATTTATTACATGTATTCCAAGAATTATTTATATGGAATATAAAAGCGATTCATGTCCCCATGTTTTAAAGTCCTTCAATATAGTCACCAGCATTGTGTGCAGTCTTTTTTCAACAATGTGGAAGTTCCAAAACACCTGTAGCAGCGCCTTTTCTGTTGATTGTTCGAATGGACTAGTCTACCGCATTAAGAAACTCCGGACGGTCTGCTGTGGGGGAACGCTATTCTTTAGGGTGACACCATCACAGTCGTCCACAAGAATTAGCATAGCTTTCACACTGCTGGGGCTCGGAGAAATTTCGAACGTCTTGGTGACCCATAAAGACACCATTTTTTTAGTGGCATTTCAATTTGGGCTGGTACGATCTAACGCAAATATCCAGTGTAAATGGTACTGCTGTACAACACCTGCTTCTGCACATTCAATCTTGAGAAAATGAATTTAAAGAGAAATTTTAGCTGAAAGATATGTGACTGGATGATAAGTCAGGTCTTCCTTTTCCTACAAAACATAAACTGTTTTGGAAAGAGAAAAGTCTGGACTACAAGAAATTCTAAGAATTTAAAAAAAATTGCCAATGTGGTCGATAAACAGCGTTTTTAATGTAGTTGGATTCTTTAATAATTTTATATTTTTAATTACTTGTTAGAATAAAGAGCTACAAATATATCTTCTTAAAAATAAAAGTTATTACAGAACACAATGGTATTTTAACAATTTTTAGTATTAAATGTAAAAAATAAAATAATAATAAAGCGAAAAAAAGTAGCTCTTTTCATATTTTTGTCATAGTACATTTCTATCAAAAAAGAATCCTTTTCTGTTTAAATTTATACTCTAACATACTTGTGAGTTCTTATTATAAAAAGACACATGATGATAAAATCTCCCTAAAATATTTAGATTAAAGAGATTTTTCAGCAATAATGTTAAAATGTCTCTGAATTTCGAGGAACATTCAGATGAACATTTTCCAGAATCAAGAATAAAGGTAAAAGAAAAAGAATTATATTCTTAAAACTATTTCAAATAATATTTTTAAAAATCCAATTAGAAAGAAATTTTTAATTTGTTTCATAAGCTTTTTAGAGCATTTAAATTATTGCGTTTGATTTCAGTTTATATGAAATCTTGATATTTGAATAAAATATTTTGGCCGTATATTTTTTGAAAATATTTCTGAAGAATATTTCTACCAGCAGGAATAACTTTTTTATGTTAGAAATATATAAAAAATGAAAAGCACATACGAAATAAAAATAATTTAGTATTCTAAAGGAAAATTGTTATCTTAAAAATTATCACAAAATTAAATTTTTAAATTTATACCAAAAAATCTTATTTCTTTTTATTTACTTTTTGTAAATAGGGATTGTTAATTTTAATACCAAGCTGATTAGATAGAAAAGTATATTCACCTATTTTATTCGCATCATTTCGGTATTTAAAACACCAATTATATTCCAATTCTGAAATAATATTTTACTGTTTTAATTTTAAAGAAATGAAGTACATATTGATTTCTTTCTAAATGTTGCAATTACATGAATCTTTTATAGTTTAAAAATGGTCAGATTTGTTTTCTAATTTATCAATTTAAGCATGTATGTGTATTATTTAGAGCATTAATATGAAATTACGAAAGTGTTTGAAGACTTATACAGAAACTGATTCAAGATGAAAATTGAAAATAATTATTAGGAAAGAAAAAAAAAATTAGAAATAATATCTAGATATTTTATAAACGGTTGCATATTTTACTAACCAAATATACAGTATTTGTAATAATGTATGCTTACCGGTATTTATAAATAATGAATATTTAAAAGTTATTAAAATTAAACTATCCAATTTATTACATCCTAGCGAGTAGCAGTGGTTTTTTTGAATTATGAATTCAAATGAAAACTCCTAAGTGAAATATAAGAGTTGTAATTGATTTATCATAAGTATTATCTTGCTGGAATATTATCGTAGTGGGGCATCAACATTGCTGGCGACATGGAATTAAAACTCTTTGATCCGTCTATTAGGAAGCAAATAATTTCTGATTTGTTTAGAAGTTTCCAGCCCTGCCTCCCGAGAACTATAAAAAGCCGGTAATATAAAGCTGGGAGTCGAAGTCGGAAATCGGGAGTAGTGCTGAATAGTAGTCGGAGTCGACGAGAAGATAGTGAAGCAACGGCGGAGCCGTGTGCCTTATTGTATATTGTGAGAGCAGCATCGAGTCTTGTGATAATGAGTTGGTCGGTTGCGCAGTTGAAGCGAAGAGACAATGGAAAGTGTTTCAGCCATCTGGAGACACCGTAGAGCGAATCTCCGAGGATCTCCTCTTCTGTTGAATTTTGCCTCAACGCTTTGTGTGCTAGGGAGTGCTACTGATAACTACTGATTTGTATTTTTTGAGCTACTGTTGTTATTGGGTGCTGCTGTGTGTCATCTCAAATGTACATATTTATCGTCTTTGTGCTTCTGTTGTTATTGTTTGTCATCTTCGTTTAAATAAATGGAGTAGCTGTTTTTCTACTAAAGGACTTTTTATTGCTATTAAAACATACACACACTACTATATAACGAACTCGATGGAGATGCAATCCGTATCAATAATTTACATACTTTACAAACAATAATTACTAATAATAATCTACATTGTTATAAAAATATCTCATATAATAATTGCATTATTATTTGTTTCAGCATTTCTCTTCTGAATAGAACACATTGTTCTATTTTGCATAATTAATTACAGGAAAAAAATTGCTCCGCTAAATGTGAGCAAAATTCGGGAAATAATTAAGCTCGTTTATAGAGGTTCTACAGAAAATTCTAAAATTTGTTAAGAATGGAACAAGAAGGAGGTAGCTCTTTTTATATATTATGTTACCATTATGAACATAAAAAAATCTATTTTGTTTTGGAATCAAAAATAGATACCACATAGCAAAAACTTAGAAGATGTTAAAAAGAAAGAGATTTATTAGTGTTAGTATTGGAATTTTATGTTAATAAAACAGATTAATAATGCAATTAATATTAAAGTTCTCTTTCTATAGCTGAGGCTTGATTATTCATTCTCTTTACACAATTCTTTCATCACAATTTTTAAAAATTCAGAAAAAAATATATGATTAATGACTTGATTTATTTCTTTTTATTAATTTGAATTATAAAAGCATATTCTGAATTAAATTTTACTGTTTCTTCTGAGTTAGTAAAACAAGCAAAAAAATTGGTCGCTATTAGTTATAATTTTTTATTAGTTCCCGGATGAAATAAAAAATGCTCTTGCACGAAAACTATAATTTGTTTAAGAATGAAATATTTCTATTAAATAATAAGACATTAATTAATACTTCTAACTTTACCAAATTCTATATTTATAGAAAAAAAATGTCTTCCTACCAATTAATCACTTTTTAGTATTCATTTTATACTTATTATCTTTAAAATGTTTCATGAAACTTTGTAACTTATTCTTCAGATACTTTTTTTGAAAAAAAAAAAAGCTAAAGGTCTTTTAAAATATCATCAAGTCTATAAGCATTAATATAAATATAAAAAAGATTAAAACGTATGAAAGAGCTCTTAAAAAGTTAGAAAATTAGCATATTGTAGAATAATGCTTTGTTTTAAATTCAATGGATGCATTATTCCATGTTTATATTTCATTGTTTAGATTTGTTTCAGAATGAAGAATAGTAGTTAATTCAAGAACATTCTAATTTTTTCTTTTTATTGATGAGTTCTGATTCTATCCTATCATTTATTTTTCTTTTCTTTTACATTTATGTCCTTCGGAGATTTTTTGTACTTGCTCAAGGCAATTAGATGATATATATATAAATTCTAAATAAAGGGAATAATTAAAAAATGCTTCTGAAAATAATATACTGATTTAAAAAAGAGAGATTGTATAAAAAAATATTGTTATTTAAATTAATATTTTAGCACCTTTAAACTAATAAAGATATAAAAAAATTAAATTAGATTAAAAGTGGTTTTGTTCATTCCTTAAAAATATTCCATCTATAGTATAAATTTAATCGTATTTCAAAAATTAATTTAAAACAAGTTTCAATGTGATTATGAAATTTAATTTTTTGAACCACTATAACAGATATATGGAAATTAATATTTTCTTAAAAATAATTAGAAGTATAAAGCGGTATTCATGAATTTTTACCTTTTCAGGAACTTGAAGTGCATAATGAAGTTTTGCATAACAATATTTTCAATTCATATATACTTGTTTAAAAACTTTAACTTGAAAAAAAAAACGATTTCGTAATTAAAAGTAAATTTATTTTTAGTATACATCTACTGAAAAAGTATTTTATTTAGAAAAAACATGTTCTCCTTTTGAAGAAAATCGGAAAACAATAAGAATTCTATGAATTGATGACATTTCTAATTTTGGAATTAGGAAATTACCCTAAAGACTAAAAATATGTTACATTTTTTTTTGTTTCAAAATATTCACTCTGCCCATAAATCCATATGAAATTCGATATGCCACATTTATTTATACGTATAAACTTCTATGCAGAATATAATTTGAAGCGAGAAAAAGATTTATTTTATTAAAAGGGAACATATTTTTTTTCAAATAATGAAACTTACAAGTAAATTAAATACATTATTCAGAGTAATTATTGGTTGACTAATTTTTTTCAACGTTTTATTTAAAAGAATAAGTATGTTGATTTTATACAAAAATATAATAAAATAAATTTGACAAAATGGTAATGAAAATTTAATTTTATTGTTAAATAGTTTATGTGGAAAAATTTCTAGTGTTTTAAAATACTTTACTTTCGGAAACATTTGTTTGGATAATATTCTTGATTTAATTCTTAGAAATCATAGAATGGATTGCTTTGAAGCAGCATTCTTTTTAATGGTTTCCTAAGTGTGTATTTTTGGTTTTGAAAGTGCAAAAATCTAATTTGCTAACAAAATTTGTAAAAAAAATTATACACAAAAAATTTATTTTCTTATTAGCGTTATAAAAGAAATTGAGAATCTATTATTTAATTAAATTTGAAAGAACTTCTTAAAATAAAGAAAGAAAAAAGAAAGTTCGAAATCAATTAAGGATTTACAATATATTTAAAATGAAAAGGTATTTATTTGCTTCTTCTGTTAAACAGTTAAAAATTTATTTATTCACTTAAGGAAATTTTAAATTTGTAATGTTTTTTAAATGTAAATATTGTAAATAAAATATAAATGTAATTCTTTAAATCACTAGAATACATCTAACAGAATTTTTCCATTTCTTGTATCTTGCAACGATGTTTTAAAGTATTTTCAAACTAAAAAACCATTCTTTTTCTTGAATATTCTTTTCACTTTGCATTTAATACTGCTCTTATAAAATCGCATTATTATTAGTTATATATCGGTATTATTTTGTTCACTTGGATTAAATAATAAAAATTGATAGGTTTTCTATCATTTATTATTTGCATTAAAACTTGAAACATTAAATTAGTATCTTTTAATTTTTTGTTCAGATTATCTTGAATTTCTTTTATCGATATTACTATTTGCTTTCTGATAAGATTATTATGATAGCAGAGCTCTTAAACAATTTTTTGTTAAATAAATAATTGAAATAATATGCGGAGAATTAATACAAAACAAATCAATGGCGATGCACAAACAGTTAAAATGCGCATCATTTTATTTTAAATTAAGTGGAAATTCACTCATTAAATGTAAATGGATCAATACTAACTTTTAATCAAAACTAATCAGGATCCTTTATTCTTTCCGTTTAAAATTATTACCAAGCAGCTTTCTACTAATGGAAATACAGATATACAGGAAAAAATACCACTACAAGAAATCCTCTTTTTTTATTCCTTTTAGTTTAACCTTCAGTAACCTTTTCTTGGTTGCTTTCTGAGTTTTCAATCCTTGCCATTATTTCTTCTTTCTATCCATTGAATAGTGCACAAAATTAACCGTATTTACATCTTCATAATGGCACATTTTGAAGGCATTAGGACCACTAAATGGAAAAAAAAGTCAATACTGCAAGGAAATAGAAATGAAGAACTAAAGCTACTTTTCCCTATAAATGGTGAATCACTTTAAGGTATCCGACCACTTTAAAACCATTGGTTATCGACCACCTTGTAGTTTAGACTTTACCCAAAGCATTTTATCTTTTCTGGGAAAATGATGACATGACCTATCACCCAGAGTCACTGATTTTTCAACTAAAATTTATCTTTAGCTTCCATTTTCTCAAAACTTTAATTTCCTAAAAATTTCTCCACCGTTAACGTGATACCTCAAATACGATTAGAGGTATTTACATAAACATTTCAAGGCCTGTTTTAAATAATATGGGCAATGAAATGAACTAACATTTTATTGTTGATGAAAAACTTCTTCATTTATAGATATTTTTAGAAAAATTAAGTTCGGAATTTATGGAAAAAATGCAGATATACGTATATTTTTCCCCATAACTTATTTACATCTCAAAAAATTTCTTAGATTTTGGTTCATTTCATTCATTATTCTATTCTATAATATGTGTGCGAAGGAAAATATAATTGTTGCGTTATCATTTTGTGTCGAGTGTTTACCGTGTTGGTTAAATTTCATTAAAATTTACTATGTATTTGCCTACTTCTCAAAATATATAATATTTTAAAATGATAGTTTTTGCATTGATAGTTTTTATTATTGACAACAAATCTAAAAAACATAAAGAGTTCTAAAATATTCAATTTTTCCGAACTTTTCCTTTGAACGTAGTCGGATTCCTTAAAGCAAAATTCACCAGTGCAGAGTTTGGCGCCTTAGGGAAAAGAATGCTTCGAAAAGTAGTGAAAGGATTTAATTGAAAAAAAAACATCTAAAATCTGTAAGAGAGAAGGATTCTGGAGAAGAGATAGATTCACTGATTGAATAGAAGAAAAAAATTTGTATTCATCCTCGGAACATGATGAAATGAATCATCTTGTTAAAAAGAAGGGATTTCAACAACTAGAAGAGAAATCGAAGCCACTTTCTAACAAAAAGCGGAATAGATGTAAGTCAAGTTTCTGTGGTGATGGAGCTGGCGTGAATGGTGTCAATGTGTAGGTTGATTTCCGCCAAGGATCAAACCTGTCATATTTGAGTTTGAAGTCCAGTAACTTAACCATTCGGCAAAAACGACCGAGGTTGTCTAGTGGCTGTTACTGGCTTATTAGATTTCTCTAAATACTCCCCTACCAGTAAGTCTGTAGAGACGAACGATTTTTATAGCGTCAAGTGTCATGGCGAGCGAAGAGAGTTGCTGCTGCTTTAGGTGAGTCTGATGACTTTTGTGTTGGTTGTGTTTGCTGCTGGTAGGAGGCGCCACGATAGCTGTTTGAACATTCATAGTACGAGGTCACCAATTTGGTGAGAGATAGTGGCTGGAGTTGTGCCAATGTGCAGGTTTAATGAGTTGCCCAGTTCCGATGTGAGATGGAGTCCAAATTAATTATGTTAATGTGTAGAGCAAATCTGCCAGCACTGCATTCCAATCACTTAAAGGAATTACTGATTAAGAAATACGTTTCTGTAAGCAGATGATGAATTTTGGAAAAAGAAAATTGATGTAAATCTTTAGACCAAGGATTTCACGATCTTTATAATGTGCATGACATACCATTATTATTTGAATCGTTTACTTTTTTGTACATCAAAACTTGGTGTTGACGGATTAAATTAATCCTTATTGAAATTCTGAATTGTGGCCCTATACTCTATAGGGAAACATTTTAATTAATATTGGGAAATGTTTCATGGATTAAATTTCATTGCAATTTTATTATTTTTCTTAAGTTTGCATTATAAGTACAAAATTACGAAAAAGAATTTAATTGGAAATCAGTATTAATTAAATTTAAATCAGTATTTTTGTTTCTATGAAACCTTTTGCCAAAACAGAATGAAAATAGAAGAAAAAGCAAATACTGTAAGGAAATAAAAATGAAAAACTAAAACTACCTTATCATTTAATAAATGGTGGCAAATGGTTTCAGCCATCTTTTTTCTGTCGGCGCCAAACTCTGCAACTAGCGAATTTAAAGCAAAAATCTCCAGTGCAGAATTTGGCGCCAAAGGAAAGATATCTCTTCGAAAAGGAGTTAAAGGATTTGATTGAAAAAAGAACCTTTAAACCCTGTAAGTGAGAAGGAGAAGAGTGAACAGATTCATCCAAAGAAGATAAGAAATAAAAGTTGAATTCCTCCCCGGAACATGATGAAATGAACCATCTTGTTAAAAAGAAGATATCTCAACAACGAGAACAGAAATCGAAGCCACTTACTAACAAAAAGGGAAATAGATAGTCATGTTCTCACTTAAAGTAATTACTGATTGAGAAATGTGTCTATGCTGAAATTTGGAACAAAAATTGTAATTGTAAATCGTTAGATCAATGATTAAAGTGGATAATTTAATTAAAATTGTCGTCCATATATATCCATTGAAATAATAAAAAAGTTAATTACTTACATTCTTTTACACTTTTGTATACACTGCTGCTTTAAAAAACAAATGATTCTAGGCGTGCATATATATATTATTAATCCATTCACATTTTGCCACCTATCTACTAGGTTGCGAAATACAGCAAACATGAAAAATATCCATGAGTAATAATAACAACTTCTTAGGGATCCACTTTTTTTCTCTATATAACCGTCAAGGGATGGACGACATTATGTAAGTGGAAATAATATAGGTCGAGATAGTCTTAATGAGGGGAAAGTATAGTAATTACCTGAGGACTAAAGCACCTATACATACATAAATAAAATTGGCTCTGAGAAGCCGGGGAATATGACATTTTTGTAACTCGCCAAGATGTCATCACGATGTCATTGCTCGTTAGATGGCACTGTAATGCAAATTTATTACCTTCTATTACCTATTTAATTAAAATTTATATGTGTTGAAAACCGCTAAGCTATAAAAATATCGTAAACAACTTTACAAATTATGGACACAATTCATGTTTTTGAATTTACCGTTTGGTAATAAATGTTAAATTGAATTTATTTTTGAGTCTCTCTTACTACTTCTGCTTAAAATGCACTATAACTTAATTTATTTTACCTGCTCAATTTATTTGGAATAAAATTAGTTTTTTTATTCTTCATTCGTCGTATTTATTCATTATCTTTTGCAATTTTTAAGTGATGTATTTTTGTTTCGTCAATTTATTTTCTATTTCAATTTAATATATATATTTAAATAATATGCAGGATTTTTTTATCAGTCATATTATTTGCATATATAGGATTACATATATCGAATATTCAAAATTGACATCCTTATCTATTCAGTTTAATACATGTTTTAAATTAATATGAAGGTATACATAGGATTATAGAATGCATAGGATAGGTTTACACAGAATAATATTTTTTGCATATATAGAGTTTTAAAATTGACATCCCTGTCTATTTTTCAATTTAATACACATTTTAAAATAATATAGAAGATTTTTAATTAGTCATATTATTCACATACATAAGATTACATATAATTTTTAAATTGGCATTAGAGTTTTTAAAATTGCATACATAGATTATAGAGTTCTTACAATTGGCATCCATATCCATTGAAATCTTGAAAAATTAATTATTTACATACATTTACCGTTTCGTGTATACTGCTGCTTTAACATAAAATGATTCTACACTTGCATATATATATATATATATACATAATTTATGCACTCATATTTTGCCACCTATCTAATAGGTTGCCAAATATCCATGAGTAATAACAACAACAACTTCAGGGATCCTCTTTCTCTCTCTCTCTAACTGTCAAGGGATGGACAACATTAAAAATTAGGAAATATAGGCCAAGAGAGTCTTAAAAAGAGAAAAGTGTAGTGATTACCTGAGTATTAAAGCACTTATAGGCACATAAATGAAATTAGAACTGAGAAGCCGGGAAATAGGTTTTTTTTGCAACTGAATCTTCATGACAATGTCCTTAGAACGCAAATTTATTACCTTTTATTACATATGTAATTAAAATTTATATCTGTTGAAGACCACTAAGCTTTAAAAACATCCTTAACAAATTTACAAATTATAGACACAGTTCGTGTTTTGGAGTTTACCGTTAGGTAATAAATGTTAAAATGGATTTATGTTTGAGAGTATGTTACTACTTCAGCTTAAAATACAAAATAACTTACCTGCTAAATTTATTTGGAATAAAATTAGTCTTTTTTACTTCATTCGCTGCATTTATTAATTATTTTTTCTAATTTTTAAGTGATGTATTTTTGTTTGGTCAATTTTATATTTCAATTTAATATACATTTTTAAATAGTCTGAAGGAGTTTTTTACCATTCATATTAATTGCATATATATATATATATATTAAATTGACATCCATATCTATTCTTTAATTTAATACATATTTTAAAATAATATGAAGGATTTTTAATTAGTCATACTATTTTCATACATAAGATTACGTACATACAGTTTTTAAAATTGGTATCCATATATATCCAATGAAATAAAATTATTTACATTCTTTACACTTTCGTGCACACTGCAGCTTTAATCCGTTTATGCCTACTGTTCCATTTTTGGAGCACTCCTCTCATAAAAGTTATTTTTATTATATATTTTTGACCTAACATATAGAAATGTCATGAAAAATCCCAATTTTTTAACCTTAAGCATAAGTGGGTTAACAAGCAAATAGTTGTACCCCTGCATGTATATATTATTCATCCACTCATATCTTGCCACCCATTTAATTGGTTTCCAAGTACAGCAATCTCGTCATATATCCATGAGTAATAACAACAACTTCTTAGGAATCCTCATTTTTTCTCTCTCTCTGACTGTCAAGGGACAGACGACACTTAAAAGGAGGAAATATAGGTCAAGACAGTCCTAAAGAGGGAAAAGTATAGTGATTACCTGAGGACTAAAGCACCCATACGACGTAAATAAAATTAGCTCTCAGAAGCCGGGAAATAAGACTTTTTTTGTAACTGAATGTTCATGAAGATGCAAATTTATTACATTTTGTTTCATATGTAATTAAAAGTCATGTGTGTTGATGACCCTAAGCTTTGAAATTATCCTAAACAAATTTGCAAAATATAGACACAAATCACTTTTTTTTTCATTTTACCGTTTAATAATAAATGTTAAAATGGATTTATTTTTGAGTCTAATACTACTTCATCTTAAAATACAATGTAAATTACTTTATTTTATCAATTATTTGGTCAAGGGATGGACGACATTACAAATTAGGAAATATTGGTCAAGATAGTCTTAAAGAGAGAAAAGTATATTGATTACCTGAGGACTAAAGCACCCATACGCACATAAATAAAATTAGCTCTGAGAAGTCAGGAAACAGGATTTCCTGGAAAAATTGCCCTTTTAGATTATATAAAAATGCATATAATAATATTAATTATACAAGAATGGATACATTTCATATTAGAATTTTTGACAATATTTGGAAGTATGGGATATTTTATTTTTTTTATAATTTTTTGGCATTATGCAGTTTCAACATCAAAACGAAACTACTTTATTCATTTAGATGAAATTTTCTGTATTTAATTTAAAGATAATTAATGATTACAGATTTATGTGATTCAGATTAAAAGATTCACCGGGACACTTTTAATTTTATAATAATACATGTTTAAAATTGACAATCATACAAAGGAAATTCATTTTATAGTCTCATAAAAAATGCCATATAATCATACGCTTTTCTCTAATGAACTATATATTTAATTTCAATAAATAATTATGATTAATGATTAATTAAGAATTATGATTATTACTATTTTTAAAGAAAATGAATTGAATATTCTCGACCTTGTGAAGTTGCAAGTCGCTATTTTCCTCCAATAAACTTGTATGTTAGTTTAAAGCTGATGGTGTGTTTATTTGATTCTTCATGACGATACATTTAAAATTTATTCCATTTTATGTGCTCAGTCCAAGAAATAAAATTCATTTATCTTTTATGAAATAACCAAATTTTTTTCCCAAAATGTGAAAAATAAACCAATTAAAAATAGTGTTATCAGAAGTCAATAAAAATACTTTAAACAAGCATTTTAAATCTATTGTTGTAGTTGATGATAAACAATGTAAATCTTTATAGAAATTTTGAAAAAAAATTGCTTTAAAAGAAAAACACAAAGAACATAAAATAAGAATGCATTTTCTTTTCCATCCACAAGATATGAAATGAAAGAAAACCGAATAATGAAAATTATTCAAAAGCACAGACATATTAATATTTTAATATTCTCTTTTAAGAAAATAGTCCCTATACGTGAATTTCTAAATTTGAAAATGCATGCACTATAAAATAGCTGGTTATATATTGTAAGAAAAATATTTATTTATATTAGATGAATTTAATCGCTTTTCGGAAAGTAAAATATTTAACTTTCGAAAGTCTATTAAATTTCCATTTTCGCTTACTAAAATTTATGTTGAACTTATAAAGTATTAAAATTTATAAGCGCCGACAATGTACTTTACATCAAATAAAACTGCATTTCCATTAAAAGTAAAGATAAAATATGACGACGTCTGTAGGATATTTGTTATTTTATGCAGTATATTCACTGAGGCTACATGAGGAAAATTATATTATGTGTGCAATTACATGGATTTTTGAAGACAGAAATATTTGCGACTTCTAATTTAAAACTAGAAAATATTACTAAATTAAAAAAAAATTCTTTCATTTAGAAAGCTTTTATTTTACAAATTTCAATGGAAAATAACCTACTTTTAGTAATAAATATAATAAATTCTCTTTACCTGCATAAATCTTCATTTTTTAAAATTGCATCTTATGTATATGGAAACGAGGCATATCTAAAAAAATAACAAAAAAAAAAAATCATTAAAATATATTTTCAAATTATAGCCCCGTTTTTATTCTATCAACAAACTATTTTAGATACACTCGTTAGAACATAAAGTAATTCAATTTATTAATTTCATATCATTTATATTTTAATGACCAATGTTAAAGTAACTGTGATGCAAAATCTTGATTATGAATCGAATTCTCGAGGAATCAAAATAGAATAATTTTCAATAACCATGATTTCGTTAAGCTGTAAAAAGGGCCTAAAATAATACTGAAATATGAAAAAACAGGAATTCAAATGAATTGTGTTACTTCAACAAGGAATGATAATAGAATGGATCAAATATTGTATTTTTTCTTAAGGCTAATTGATCTGATCAGAAAAATACAAGATAAAACTTATTTTAAGAGTTTGAGAAAGTGTATTAACATGTAGGACAAAATAAGGAAAAATAACAAAATGCAATTAGTTTAACTACGGAGTTAAATATGGAAAAGTCATTAATTGTTGAATTTGGTTGTTAATTGAATAATTTGCAAAGAGTTTTCTACTGTAATACATTAAAAATTGCTGAAAAAGTTTTTATACGTTCAAAATCCTATATAGGGGGTATCCAAGAAAAGAAAAATCCAATGAGCTTCGAAGAAAACTATTATGCAACCAAAATAATATCTGAAGGCATATAATAAATAAATGTAATGATATTTTTCTTACAAGAAAGCATATATTTTCATCATGAAACGTAAATTACTTCATAGCAGAATTATTTATTGAATAGAAATATCCAGACTCCAGTCATTTAACTGCAATAAATTTTTACTATATTTTTATATCATTTTATAACAGTTATCAAAAAGACTTGAAGACACCACTTCATCTAACGCTTGCTTTGCGTAAAAAGGATATCGCAGAAAAGTGTTTTATAAAAATAGCTTCTTTTTACACATTCAATAATTAATGTTATTCAAGAGGTAGAATTATACAATTTTTCTAATGAATCATACATTTTTTTCCACATAACCAACCGGCATTTTTCTCAACGTTTCTCAAGTTTTACAGCCCATTGTTAAAAAATACATTTGTAGATACTACCAATTTTGAGTGTGGGACTTCTTCAACAGTTGCAAATCACCTTGCCCTTAACGTTTCCTTTAGAGGTTGAGACTGTATGGAGGGTATCCAAGGACTTCAAATTCCAACTCCTTTATTGTTTCAGCCGATTGTTGGGCAGAATGTTGTCGAGCGTCATCTTGCTACAGGGTGACACCCTCCCTCAGCTTCCCAGTGGTTGATTCAGTGGTTGATATTGTTTTCAGTGGTTGATATCAATGGTCGTCCTTTCTTTCGTTGTCACATAAAGAAGCTATTCCATGTTTAAGAACTCTATTCATTCGTAGACTTTGCTTCTGGTAGTTAGTTGCCAACATACTATTTGACGTATAATATCCACACATTTAACACCATCAGAAAATAAAAGTCGAAACATTGCAGCTCATTCCCACTTGGCGCAGATCGACAATGGAGCTTCAGTATTAAATGGTCTGCTACACTCCAACGACTAACACGACTTAAAACCTAAGTCAATTAATTGCTGTCATTTCCCATTTGGCGAAGATCGGCAATGGAGTTAAATTATTTAGTGGTCTGCTACCCTCCAACGGCTAACACGAGAATAAGAGTGACACATAACATAGAAGTATAGGCGACTACACTACCTCAACATTGGATACTAGCATTATTACCAAACCTTGAATAGACAAATTTCAAAAGTTCTTTTACTTTTTGACTTTTCCTAATATATTAAGACAGTTAAAAAATAGCATTCTTAAGTGTGTCATAAATATTTCCCTGATCTTTTGCTAGAGGAAAAAGAGCAAATATTTTCGAATAGAATGTAGAAAACTATTCTTATTTAATATATTTGAGTAGTTTTTAAAATCAAATTATTTTTCACCTATTTATCCTGAATTTGAATAGTTTTATCATTATCATGCGGTAAATTCAACAATTCTCTTACAAGAGTTTTACAAGCACGATTCACTTTACCTTAGTGATATAACTCTCTATTATTAGTTTATAACCTGAATAGACATCATCTTTCACGTAATCTTGATATATCACATTTTGATTGAATTTACAGTTTTTAACTCCATTTTCTTCCCTCATCAAGTGTAACTCTCCCAGAATTCCTGGGAAAAAATTATCATCCAAGCATCTTTAAAGTTTTAATTTCTATACATGTTTTACCATATATTTAACTTAAACAATTTCCGTCTTGTTTCTTTTATAAATCAAAGATGTAATTTTTTTCGTCTTCGTGTGTTTTAGCTTTTTTACATTAACTTTTACATGAAAATATAATTTTATACGAAGCTTCAAACATTTACAATATTTTACCTTTTACCATAAAAATGGCACAGTATGGCCAAGAATGACATTTGTGAATAAAACCCAAATCAACCAATCAACCCAAAATTTCTCTTTCTTTACATTAATTTTTATATGAATATACATAATTTAATATGAAGCTTCCAAAAATTAACAATGTTCTACCTTTCACCATAAGAATGGCTCGTCCAAAAAACCCAAATCAATCAACCAACCCAAAACATCTCTGTGTTTCTGACATTAATTTTTGTGTGGAAATACACAATTTTAAAAGAAGCTTCAAACATTAACTCTGCTCTACCTTTTAATACAAGAATGGCCCTTGTGCGAAAAAAAAATACCAAATCAACCAACCAACCCAAAATTTCTCTTCCTTTACATTAATTTTTACATGGATATACATATTTTATACGAAGCTTCAAGCATTAACAATGTTTTTCCTTTTACCATAAGAATCGTTCTTGTGCAAAAACCCCAAATCAACGAACGAATCAACCAATTCACGTAATCTCGAGTAACTAGTATTCCCTATAAGAATGTTTGGTTAGAAATTGCTATGAAACCAAGATTGATTTGCGTGGGCGAAATAATGAAACTTGGTCTTGGAATAGGCGTAGAATATGAGGGTTTATTGAGAAGAGGTTGCTGTCATCTGCTGTAAACCACCCCCATTGTTAGAAAGGGGCTCCAACTGGAGATCTCGGATGGAGATAATTTCGAACAGAGAGTCTTGTTAGAGAAATGGTTCGAGTAGTTATACAGAAAACGGATTGGTAGAACCATTAGTATTTATTAACAAACTTGTATGTGGTCGGTAAGATATTAGACAAGAGGATATATATGGTTTATTCGGGTGGGAAATGCATTCATTTCATTGACTTTTGAAGTAGGGAATCGGGACTCTAATGAGCAGTTGATTCATATTAATTTCTGTGAAGGAAAATTAAAACAGCGATGGAATAAAATGCTAACTAATTAAGGGAGACAATCGAATTGCATGTAAGCCAAGAAAGGGTAAGCTCCCCAAATTTCTGGTACATTCTTAAGTAAAGATGTCATCCCAGAGAATTTTTTTGGGGGTATTGTAGTATCATAATTAAAAAATAGTAATCTTTGGCTTGGCTTTAGCTTTCTTACTGAATCTGTACTATTACTATCACACGATAGATTCTATAAAAATGCCAGAAGCTTGGATAGATTTTTAGAGGTTATAATCTGATACAAGCCTAATAGTATATTAAAATTATATTTCTGTTTTAGATCCCTTTATCCCAACCAATTAATGCAAAATGTGACATATAACTGTACAAAATCGTATACTGAATTTGATAATTTTAAGTTGTTTCGTTTTTCTGTTTGATTTATTGGACTCACGGTTTTTGAAAGTACATTCCGACAGATTTTGTGGATTCAGCTCAAAATTTTATGCATGTGTACACTTTAACTGTTAAATCTATGTACCTAATTTTATCATCCTTGCTATCTTATTGTTGTTATGGTGTTAATTTATGTGAAAAGCCAAACAACCATAAATCCTTTGAACAAATTTTCTCTTCAATTTTTATATGATCAAAATTTAGTACACAAAAACAGTTTATCAAATTTCATCCATCTTGTTCAAAGCGTTTTTGAGTTTTATGTTTGTCATAGAAAGGCAGACTTTTTCAAAAAATGTGTAAGGCAGTGGTCTCGGCTTCTGAGCCGTAGGGTTTCAAGTTTGAGGCTCGATTTCACACCGCACCTTTCCACCGATTCCGCACCGTTGGGTTAGGGGGGCCTTTTGCAAGCTTAATCCGTCAGACCAAACATCCTCACGCTAGTGTGGTGTGGGGAAGGGGAACAGCTCAGCTATCTTCCTCGCCATCTGATAGTGGTCAAAATTAGTTGGTCTGTTTCCAAAATAGCCATATTTTTGCTTCAAAAATTAATGAAACTAAACCAAATAGGTGCTTTTTGCACACAGGGAGGCTTAAAATTTTGAGATTCTTTAGGAAGTGCAATATGAATATTTT
The DNA here is from genome assembly GCA_026543055.1 of Argiope trifasciata. Classification (NCBI taxonomy): domain Eukaryota; kingdom Metazoa; phylum Arthropoda; class Arachnida; order Araneae; family Araneidae; genus Argiope; species Argiope trifasciata. The sequence goes on along the minus strand of JAPMOQ010013190.1, from coordinate 345,043 downwards.
GACGATTGCAATATTTCAACTGTATTTCGTATATGAGAAGAAAATTAGTCTTTGTGAAATTATAAGCATAAGTAAGATAAATTTTACATGATGATAATTTATTTCATGTGATCAGGTGAGCTCAGAGGTTAAGTGTTCTTCAAAGATATAAGATTTTTCTATTGTAAGAGAAACCGATATAACATCGATGAATAAAAAGTTTTGTTAGCTTTTATAATCACACATTTATTAGTTTTTTTTTCTGTTATTTACATTAAGATTTTTTTTAAAGTATTTAGAGTTTGAATTTAATGAAATATTTTGTATTTTATGTACGAAAAGATTTTTTTATTCACGAAAATTTGAATATCGTCCCTTTGAATCTCGTAATTTTTAAAGACAATTTCAGGAATCTTTTGCCTTTATTCGTACTAAACTCAAAGTTATCATTTGAATTAAATAATTACCTAAATAAGGCCTATAATTTTATAAAAAATATTTCATAAATTTTCTTAGTATTACTCATTAAATTTTTTCAAGTTAATCAAGTTTTAAATCTGCTACAGAGTTGCAAATTTTATTCGTGTGAAAACTACTTTGCATTTATTCTTCCGAAGTATGTTTATAAAGCCTATTATTTTGAAAAAGATGTTATTTACTAAATTTCCAAAGTTGTTTTGAGTTTTCATGTGCATAAATATCTGAATTCATAGCACCTGAAACAATGAACATATGCAAAACCAAGTAAAATTTTATTTTTCCAATTTTTTTTTTCAAAATTTATAATATGGATACTTTGCAAATTTGAAATATAGAATACTATATGAAGTGACTGAATACTTGTACACAAAAAAATCCTTATTATATTTGATAACGATTTATTTATTTATTAAATAATTAATTAAGGCCACGGTAATTGATTACCAAGACTATTTTCTCTATATTTGATTAATCAGAAAAAATTGCTTTTTCATCATCAATGAAATAAGATATATGTCTCCCATATTAGAAAACATTTTCTGATGGAAAAATAGCAACATTATTTCATTTAGAAGTACGCTTGAACTGCGATTTTAATACCTCTTCATCTTTGGTTTTGTTTCACTCACGTGTTGAAATTTAATCGTATTTTACTATGGACAATCCCGAAGAAAGCAGAAAGAAAACACCACTCAGATTATAGTAGTAGGAGTTGATGTTAAAGCATCTTTGACTAAATTAGTAACTAACAGAACAGATTTAGAGTTACATAATGGAATTCCAATTTAAGTGCTTAAGTTAGAAGGATTTCTTAAAGAACTTTAAGGATTAGATCCAGATTTAAGAGCCGAGCACTGTGATATTGAAGAATCACCGAATATATATTCTTTCTTAAAGTTAAAACTTCAAATTAGACTTAATGCTTTTGATTAATTGCACTCTACTTCGGTTGAAACACCGAAAGTTTGATGGATATTCAAAGTGTGTAATCTAATTCTAGTACTGGATTTCCAAAATATAACATTTCTGTGTTAGGGGGAATATTTGAGAACTGGATGAACTTTAATTTGAATAAATAGAGTATTTTCAAATTTCGTAAAGTAATAGACATAAGTTTCAGTCTTACAAGGCGTTTGAAACATGTGATGAAACACGTATCAACCTTTAATAAGTCATAAGTTTTATAAACTTAATATAACGAATTTGAGCAATGTAATTGCTACTTAGACAATTGACACAATGTAACAGTGATGTCATTTCGAACTGTTAAAAACTGCTTTATGAGATTCATGGTTAAGCAGCTTTATAAGATTCATAATTAATTCAATTCTTGTTACAAAACTTAATTCGTGGAACTACTTTATCTTGCAAAGTATTAATAAACACACTCTTTAGAACATAAAATTGTAGAAATTTGATAACTATAATTATTGAAAACTGCTATACTGCTTTGCCAGGTCATCTTGCAATTCAGTTGGCATACATACAAAGGAAATTCTAGCAAATATATTTAATTTCAATATAGTGATGACTTTAGTTTACAGAAAAGAAATCAACTATCCATCTCTCTAATTAGTAATGAGCTCATATAATTTATACGAGCAGTTCAATGAATATTGATGCTGCTGTTCGTTGTCCAATGAAATGATAATGATTTCTAAATTCAGCATCTAAGAATTTCAGCATCTAAGCATCGAAAATCGAGGTATCTTCTCTAAAGGCGGTATAACTTCCATGGATAGAGTTTAGTAACGCTGTCTTGTTAAACATATTATTTTTTCTCTTAATTAGTACCAACTAAAGTCATGTTATTAATTTACAAATTTTCGAAGTTGTCTTTTCTTTTTCTCTCCATTTGCTCATAATTGAAAGCCGTTTAATACTGATTTAAAAGATTTTGGACAACATCCTTCAAAACAGATGGAAGTATCTAGCAACTAAGGAAACTCCACTGATAATGGACCCATCGATAAGTTCTCCAATCATCAATGAAACGATAATGATGTTAATAAAGTCACTTTTTAATACCTAAACATCAGGTAGCTCTTCTAAATACGATATCTATCCCATGGGTAGAGGTTAGTAAAGCTCTCCTGTTAAACATATTATTTTACTTAAAGAACTTTATACTTGAAAAAAACGTTTTAATAACTGCATACTTGGATAAGTTTCCAATAGAATTATGATGTTTATAATTATAATATATAAGTATAACATATATTTATGTTTATAATATATATATTTCTATAAATATTATAATTATAATATATAATTATAATTATAAATAATGTTGTGAACAGATTAAAGGCGGGAGTCGTAGTACTCCGAGTTAAGTCTAAATTTTTTTTATAATTACACAAAATATCGCCCGCTCTAGGACGAAAAACGAGACGAGGCGGCCGTCGCATTACCTAGCATACTTTCGTCAAGATCTCCCGAAAAACTTTGGAAAGTTGGATTTTTTAAATACTATTTAAAACTATGGTTTTTAGATGTATTGTTAATTATAAAACCAAATTCTATAAATACAGCAAAATTATTTGTAAATATAATTATATTTTCCGAAATAGGAAAATGTGTAGTAAATTTTAGTGAAATTTAACCAAAACGGTTAACACTTTACACAAAAGGATAATGCATCAATCTTATTTTTCTTTGTAGGCAAGTTATAGAATACAATAATGAATGATATAAATCAAAATCTGAGAAAAATGTTTAGATGCAAAGAAGTTATGGGTAAAAATGTACGTATATATACATTAATTTTCCTGAAGTGACAACTTAATTTTTTTAAAAATACATATAAAAGAAAAATTATTTCCCCAACAATAAAAGTTTTGTTTCATTTCAGTGTCCATATTATATTTATGTAAATGCATGCATTAGTTTTTGATATATCATGTTAATGGTGGAAAATTTTTATGTAAATACATCAGTTAGTTTCTGACATATCATGTGAACCGTGGAGAATATTTATTAAAACTAACGTTTTGAGAAAATTGAAGTTCAAGTCAAATTTTAGCTGAAAAATAGATGACCCTTGATGATAGGTCAGGACTACCTTTTCCCAGAAAAGATAAACTGTTTTGGAAAGAGAAAAGCCTAAACTACAAGAAATAAGTATAAGAAATATTGCCTATGATCGATAACCAGTGATTTTAACCTAGCCGGATACTTTAAAATGAATTTATCAATTGAAAGATATTCACCTTTTACTGAGTTAATTGCAAACATTTTACAATAGATTTCTCACAAACTGTAAATTTGGTACATCTAATAAGAACTCTATACCCTAAAAGAAGACTGATAATTGTATATATATTTGTTTAAAATTAATCTGCATGAAATGTTCTGTTATTACCTTTATCAATAGGAAATTAAATAATATGCAATCTTTAAACAATTATTATTTTGGCCTCTTCTGAAAATGTGTATTTAAATTATGCCGAAAAAAATTGCAACGAATACTCGCCAAACACAGAGCAATACATGTGTATTGCTCTGTGTAATATGAAATTCTGTTGTAAGCGCATGTGTAATATGAAATTCTGTTGTAATGAAATGGCTTTTATTTTTGTTTTAAATTTCAATAATTACATTTATTCATTTTCTTCAAATAACATTCATATTTTGAATATGAATGAAAAGAAACATAAAAAATTTGATGACTCAACACATTTCAGAAAATGAATGCATGATATATGCTGAGTTTTTTATAATAATTGTTAATAATATTTTATTTGTGACATTTCCATGACAAGTAAGCTAGTCAAAAATAGTTAATTGGTTAACTCAACATTTTGGTTTATACTGGAAAGCTGCTGTTGATTCTGTCAAATTTCATTTAAAGCGAGACTTAATCTTAATTAAAGCGAGACTAATTCTAACTTAACATTTGAAGAACGCGTAATGTTATTAAAGAAAAAAAACGTTACAGACAATTACAGACATCCGATTAGTTTAGAAAATGGTTACAAAGACAAGTAAAATATTTCAACACCATTTCATTTTATCATAGGCGATATAATTAAAAGTTATATTTAGACTGTGGAAGACAGTCTAAACTTTCCTTAAAGATACATTGGATACAAAATAGAAAATGACAGGAAATGTTTGAAAAATGTGACATGTATTATTTGAACTCTCAACAGAATAGTATTAAATGAAAATTGTGATCATAATATAACCAAACAATTGCATTTCCTCTTAGAAAAATCGATTCGATAAATAAAATGAATAGATTAATACAGGTATTTATACTAAAAATTTTAAAATCGTTTTTCAAAATACATATTGCATAGCTTTATGTCTGACATGTGCATCAAAAATGACTTCAGAGCTGTGGTAGTATA